>CM033648.1:6560205-6918342 GCA_019512145.1 Engystomops pustulosus | reverse complement strand
ATACCACAATACTGTGATTGGATACCACAATACTGTGATTAGATACCACAATACTGTGATTAGATACCAAGCACTGGATAGTACCACCATGCCATGACATATAATACCACCATGCCATCACTATATAACACCAGAATATCACAATTGCACTGATTATGTATCTGGATCACCTCCTTGTCCACACACTCAGCATTCAGCTTATTGTACATCTCGGGACGTCAGTAAGTGTTATTATTACTAACCAGGCCGTACCCTGCTCCCATAAGTCGCGGATGTACGTGGCATACAAATGGCGCCGGTTATTTAAACACGCGCTCAGTAAATGAATGGTATTATCTTTCAAAATGCCTAAGTATTTCCCCGGTAATTGGCCGTATATAAAGGCTTTGGAGCATTAGCGGTGGGACACTACTCATAATTCACTCCAGTTCTCAGTGCTGGTTACAGATCTATACAGAGAGACATGAGAAGAAGATGAAAAAGTGACAATGGGGATACAATACGGAGACAGATGCATGAAATCCATATGTATGGCTCCTCTCTATATCCTATAGTTAAAGGGCTCGTCCACTTTAGACATCCACTTTGTTTTAAGGCTCCTCCATAGATAAGCCAATCATAGCAGGTGACCACCGAGGAAGCCATCTCCAGGATCCTTCTTCTGCAAAGTAGAGGACACTATCTCTCTAGTGTCACCTATATTCCATAACATCATCATCGACTCTTGGGTCCTAAGGGAGATAGTACAGGGTTATGAATTTGTGAAGCCGGCGTGCCCATGTAAAATGTGTATCCCCAACCATTCCTAGCAAACACAACGGTTGAAGGCACCTTCACACTAAGGAACGGTCTTGATGTCTCCATCTGCTTGCAAATATTTTCATCACTGATTCAAATCTTGTCTTCCTGACCGGGTTTGTTTTATGACTCCGTCATTCTAATTCTTGATGACAACCCCCAGCTTCATCTGACTGTATCTTTGGCTTGTTTCTGGATTCTGCTTGATCTCCACCTGCCCTGACCTAAGCCTGTCCATGACTGTTCCTTGCCTGTAGTCCTGGTGCTGGACACTGGCATCTCCAGTCTTGCTTGACCCTGTAGTCCCAGACCACCTGTACTAGGACTACTATGAGAAGAAGAACCTTGTGATCCTACCACAGATAGATCCAGGATCCTGAATGGGAGTTAATGAATGGAAACTAGCAATGCCCTGTCCACAACACCTTTGGACTAAGCTCTAAGTCATCTTCTTTGGTGGAAGGTCAACAGTTTGCTTTACCCTATTTCAATGTAGAGTAAGGCCAAGTTCACATCTCCAATACTACCTGAGGGCAGTAAACTGAATCCGAAGGAAATCTTATTGACGTCTCTTTTCTTAGTACATATTGACATTGGTGTATCCCGAAAAGTTGAGGATTTCTGACTCTACAAAACACACAACAAACTTTTCTTCCTCGTTCGAAATTTTGTGACTCGATGAAAGCCGATACCTGATCAGAGGTGGTCTCGTTGTTGACCATCTACGGTGTAGCCTTGAGCCCTTTGCTGTTCCCGTAACTAAGAAGTAAAACTCTACGATACAAGTACAATGTTTTCCGTAAAAAAAAATATATCTTTTCTCCGTTGGCAGTTGCCATGGTTATGACATTTTTTATATAAAAGAACCAATTTGTTTCCATAGTTAGAACGACAATTTATCTCTTTACTACTAGAAATAAGAAAAGATAACAATGAACCCAAAGTTGTAAAGCTTTGCCAAACAAATACTAATTCCACCGGAGCACCGGGGTCGACGTGACATTTTTTTTTGGTGTTTTTGTTTGAGTCTGGATAATATGTTACTACAATTGTATGAATTCATCCGAGACTTCCAGTGCATTGTGGGATGGAGAGACGTGCACTCCTGAACCCATGTCTGTTTTTTTTAATGTGAAGAAATACCGACTATGCTAAAACGGGTCGCATCAAGTAGAAGACACATCCCTGAGATAAAGGTTAAGTATCTTTTATGTGGTGGTCCGATCACTAGAATCCGATCCAGAGACCCTCTCCATAAATGGGTCGCTGTTCACACATAACCGGGCACATGCATTATCACAAATGCCGGGATTTTAATGTTTTTTTGGCGCAGAACTGTTGCGGATCATTTATAATGAGTTTGCGCCAGAAAGAACAGATGTTTCCGACTATCCCGACTCCTCCGTCTTTTTTTGGCGCGAGTGGGCGTGGCCTAACGTTTCCACATTATCTTCCACATTTATGTGTATTTTGCCGGCATTTTTAGGTGCAAATTTAGGCGCACAATAGACCAGGAAAAAATTGGTCTGAGAGCAAAATTAAGGCGCAGTGCATGTAAAATTTGGGCGCATTGATCTCATTGATGTCGGCCACTTTAATACATCGGGCTGTGCTTTGCGGAGACTGATCTCTGATGCCGACAGCCGTCCTCGCACCACAATTAGTAAATCCCCCCCAACATGTCACATTTTTGCCTACTACATGTCCTTATCACAGTGGTTTGGGGGTTTCCTATAACTCCACCATGGTTATACAAGTGTGGACGAATTAGCCGAATCCCATTCCCTGATCTCCTACACCTAAAGCAACTAAATGGATTGCATTGTGGGTAGATCCTCCCCAGATATAATGTAATGGGACCCATGGCCCATCTCCATCACCAAGGCCAGCTGCAACCTCTATGTTGATCGCTAGTGTCCTTCAACCTCATGCTCTCGCTACAGGAGCTCGGGCTCCTCTATATATCCATGGTAAGAATCCTTCTGGAGTGGGATAATAAGGTGCACTCCCCTAGTGTACGGGGCCACAGCAATTGCATTGGTTGCATTATGGGTAGATCCTCCCCTTAGTTATACAATAGGGACCCATGGCTCCTCTCCATCACCAAGGCCTGCAGCTTCTTCTATATCCCATTATTGGGGCTCATTTACTAAGGGTCCGTGGGACGATCCGACAAATTCGGACAACGCGCTGGATTTAACATCCCAAATTGTGTCGCAAGACATGCACTCACATTCAGCGGGAAGAAGGAGGTGGACTTCAGCGGGGAAGCGACACATGCAGGAAATCAGGCACATGATCTTAGTAAATCGCGCCGGACTTCATCCTCCTTGGACCTTTCAAATCAGGGATCACGACAGGATAGGTTCTTTGTCCCAAGAACCTATAAAAACTGTCTGCTACCTAAATAAATTGGAATTCTCTCAAACATGTGAAGGTCTGAGTGATTCACCGAGCAGCTCGTACTATACAATGATTTGGAACCACACATCACATCGAGAGATATGGGGATATTTCCCTGACATTCTATAAATCCATCCAGATAAGAATCATCCTTGTATTAGAGAATCAGGTGTACTCCCCCAAGGTGCGGGACCCCAGCAACTGCATTGGTTGCATTATGGGTAAATCATCCCCTGAGTACTGTATATAGTCGGAACACATGGCCCTTCTAAATCACCAAAGCCAGCATCTACTGTACCCCCCTACTGTCTTTTTTAACTTCATACTCTTACATCAGGGGCTTGGGGTCAAGTTTGTCAGAGTTGGTGACCATTTTGGTGGAGTTGGATGATAAAATAGATGGACTCCAACTTCACAAATATATAATGAATTATAAAATTTTCTGTTGTGCTCCTTTCTTCTAGGTTTTTAGTTGAGATGAACGTGTGTTGCATTTTATGTACATGTTCAGTAGTGAAGCTTCTCCCCTACGGATCAGAGGAAAAAGGTACTTGTAAGGAATGCCTGCTCTCATCTTATAACTGCTAGAGTGATCAGGAAACAGGATGGTCGAGTCAAAGTCGGTGACCATTTTTGGAGTCGGAGTCAGATTTGGAGTCGGAAGTTTGGCTTATCAACTCAACCGCCCTGCTTGGGGTCTTCTATATCTCCATTCTTGTATAGGAGAATCAGGTGCACTCCCCCAGCATGTGTGGACATGGGTTGCATTATGGGTAGATCCTCATTACACTATATACCATAGGCTCCTCACTATCTCCAAGGCAGGTAGCTCCTTCAAACCCCTTCTGGTGTCCTTCAACCTCAGAAGGTTTAGGAGTCTTCTATAAATTGGGACAAATCCTGCAATGTTTCTAGAAGAACTTTAAACACAGACAATTTCCAGACTCATGAGTGAAGTTTATGATTCCTGAAAGGATATGTGATTACAGACAGAGGGAACCGGGCGGCGAAAAATCCCCCGAATTCCATTAATCAGTTTTTGATACCCATCTCGCCATAGAGCGCAGCATTCAGTGTTACAGTCATAGCAATATTACAATAACAGCTTAAAACCAATCATTTTTATGGGAACAAACACTGTATGGAAAGGTCTTATTATCAGGAAACATACATCATATCAACATCTATTGCTCTATAAAGCTGTCACTTGGAGAAACATCAGGCTACGTCCTTGAACAATATCTTCCCAAGTTTAAGCAGAGAATGAACTGTCCACAAATCACGGCGGGTGGAAGGAGGCAAATCAATGCGCGTTATACAAATGCCGTGCGACTACTAGCCCCCGGGCATGAAGAGACTGACCCAGGCACAGCCGCTGTCACATCCTCTTACTCTAGCCCAAATAAAACCGAATGGGAAGCAATGAGGGAGTTTAATGAGAAACCTTTAGTGCCGGCGAATGAGAGGACGTCCTTTATGTAAGTTACAGAAGAAAAGGAGAGAAAGAAAAGACTCTAAGAGGTGATCTAGAAAATACACAGGGCACATATTTTAAGTGATGTCCATCCTTTTCACTAGTTTCTTTCACTCTGCAGCCTGTGATAGAAGTGGTGGCGAACCTATGCACGGTGCCAAATGTGCACCTCTGAGCGTCTCTGTGGGACACCAGGCCATCACCAGAAGAAAGTTCACCAGACAGAACTCAAAGAATCTTCCTACAATGTAGGCGAATTTACCCTCCTCCTTTCAACTGCGTTGGTATCTTTAGGAGGCTGAACGATGAAAGTGTCAAAGAACAGAGGAGAAATAATTGCTGCGCTGGCATTTGCAATAAATAGGGCTTTTGCTTGAGTTTGGGCACTCAGGCTCTAAAGGTTCGCCATACTGTTATAGAGCAAGAGGAGCTGAGAGAATGTACATAGTGTCCTATCTGCAGGCAGCATGTATAGAGCAGAGGAGCGAGAAGATTGTACATAGTGGGGGTCATTTACTAAGGACGATTTGCGTTTCTCCCGACGTGTTACCCAAGATTTCCGATTTGCGCAAATTTTCCCTGAAATGCCCCGGGATTTTGGCGCGACACGCGATGGGTTGTGGGCATCGGCGCTGGCATTGCACGCGACGGAAATGGGGGGGGGCGTTGGCTTAACAAAACACCGACGATCGGAAAAAACCGCCGCATTTAAAAAAAAAGTGTTGTGGCGACTCGCGCTTACCTCATAGATAGGGCCGTGTACTTCAGTGCATTCCGGCGGGCCTCGGGAACTACTTAAAGGGTGTGTTCACCATAGCAAATGGCTGTAATTGGGTCCAATGCATGTGACAAGTACTTTCACCATTTAACTTATTACAAAATCTGCAGGCTTACTGAGATAACTCCTTTGTTCTGGTTGCTGGCGCCCCCGGTGGTAGCTGTGTCCGTCCTGAGCAACAGGGCACAAACTTCCACCAGCTGCTCTGACATACAGATCACTCCACACTGAGAGATCACCTGACACACTGCAGCCAATAGGAAGGAGAAATGGGGGCAGAGAGCTCAGCCGTCTACACCAGTGAATGGGTGATTTCCACTGCTCCACCAGTTGCTTCCAGCAGCAGATACAAGGTAAAGCAGACATACATGACTATCTGCTGCACGAGGAGCCCCCCCCTAACATGGATCATAGCAATGTAGCAGCCCTCTCCTCCCTCCACCATTAGTCAGTCACACAGGTGCCTACAGCAGCAGATACAGGTAACTGCAGAAAACATGGCTATCTGCTGCAAGAGGAGTCCCCATAACATGGATCATAGCAATGTAGCAGCCCTCTCCTCCCTCCACCCATTAGTAGGTCACACAGGAGCCTACAGCAGCAGAGATACAAGGTAACTGCAGCCAGACATGTCGTCAGAGGAGTCCTCTCCCAACATGGATCATCAATGTATCAGCACTTTCCTCCCTCCACCATAGTCAGCGTCACACCAGAGCGCTACAGCAGCAGATACAAGTAACTGCAGACATAATGACTATCTGCTGTCAGAGGAGTCCCCCATAACATGGACATAGCAAGTAGCAGCCTCTCCTCCCTCCACCATAGTCAGGTCAACACAGGAGGCTGCAGAGATAAACACAAGTAACAGGCTGAGTCTGACCTCTCCTGATGCATCTCCTGTACTCTCCTCCATGCACTGTCCCTCCATGTTACCCTGCTGTCCTGCAGTCCTCTCCGTACTCTCCACCATGCACTGTCCCTCCATGTTACCCTGCTGATCCTGCAGTCCTCTCCTGTACTCTCCTCCATTCACTGTCCCTCCATGTTACCCTGTGTCCTGTAGTCCTCTCCTGTACTCTCCTCCATGCACTGTCCCTCCATGTGTACACAACTGTCCTGAGTCCTCCTCCTGTACTCTCCTCCATGCACTGTCCCTCCATGTTACCTGCTCTCCTGCAGTCTCTCCTGTACTTCCTCTAGCACTGTGCCCTCCATGTTACACTGCTCTCCTGAGTCCTCCTCCTGTAACTCTCCTCATGCACTGTCCCTCCATGTTACATGCTGTCCTGCAGTCCTCCTGTACTATCCTCCATTCACTGTCCCTCCATGTTACCCTGCTGTCCTGCAGTCTCCTCCTGTGACACTCTCCTCCATTCATGTACTCCATGCTTACACTGCTGTCCTGCAGTCCTCCTCCTGTACTCTCCTCCATGCACTGTCCCTCCATGTTACCCTGCTGTCCTGCAGTCCTCCTCCTGTACTTTCCACCATTCACTGTCCCTCCATGTTACCCTGCTGTCCTGCAGTCCTCCTCCTGCACTCTCCTCCATTCACTGTCCCTCCATGTTACCATGCTGTCCTGCAGTCTGCTCAGCCAGCCGGGGGGCTGCAGGACTGGCTGTGCTCCTTACATCAGGAGTACGGCCCCTCCTGCTGCCCTTTAACCCGGGCCACTGATTGGTAGCCCAATTTGGCCACTGGGTGGCAGTGGCCTGTGTGATATTAAAGCTTGAGCGCGGAGCTAGCCCTTCCTCTTTGGACTGCTCCGCGCTCAAGAGACATTGGCCCCGCAAGTATGACGGACCCTGCCTTGCTATTTTTGCTGGAGGAGAAGTTGAGGAGAGGGGGCGCCGGCTGGCTGACCCCCTTGTTGGTCCAGCCGGATCCCTCTGCTCCCGGGTCAGCTGCTCCGATTCCCCCTCAGCTAGGTGCCCGTCCTACACGGCGCAGTCGTGCGCCGTGCAGGCTTAGCCCATCCCCCATAAAGAAGTGGAGCCGAGTGCGGGGTCCGTCGCGGACCCCTGCCTCGGTGCCGCCGGCAGCAGAGCGCACGCTGCGCTCTGCTAAATCAAAGGGTCGCGCCTCCGCTGCGGCTGGCAGTCGGCCAGCGGCGGAGGTGATCGCCCCGTGCAGGGAGGGGATGTGGAGCACGTCTGCTCCTACATCCCCTCATCCAGACAACCTGGCTGTGCCTGTGAGCACAGTGCAGGTTGCAGCTGCTCCCCCTGCTGGTCCTCCGCCCAAACAGCCTGGCAGATTAGCTAGATGGTTTGGGCTGGGGGCCAGCTCTTCTAATGTGGTGCCATCTGCACAGCTTCAGGAGTCCCCCCAACCCTCACAAGTGATAGTGACGGCGCAGCCGCCTGCACCAAACAGCACACTGCCCTCCTCACACACATTCACCCCGCCCCCTCCCCCGCCACTTCCCCCCCTGTCGGATGCCGCTGGGGCGGGCGATAGGGAGTTTAGTTGTGAACCTGCGAATCGCCGGTACGCAGTTTCTGTGGCCGGTGATTCGCGGGGCCGTTATGATAGGAGTTGTAGCCGCTCCAGCGTCGCCCGCAGCTGCACGGTATTCCCGCAGCGCAGGGGTCGCTCGAGGGCTGGGTCACATGCGTGCAGTCCGGAGGTACGGTGTAGGCACCGATCCCGCTCGGCTCGTTCTTTTTCCCGCTCATCCTATGCAAGCAGACGGCGGTCTAGGTCTCATGGTAGAGACAGCAGGTGTTCTGGTGGAACCAGCTGGGGCCGGACATATTCCAGGCGCTCTTCGTCCTCGTCCAGTGGTGGTTACACCCGCTCCCGAGACAGGCGGTCAAGGAGACGGCAGCGCATTTCTTCTCCTCATGGGGTGGAAGAAGCGAGGGTACCTCCCACGGCTCCTCCGGCTGCGCAGCCCAGCACTCCTGTGGCGCCTCCTCCTGTTCCGGGGTCCCAGGTCCCTGCTACGACCGGTGAGTTACCTTGTGATAATGCATGGCGTAAAGCTTCTGTTGCAGGTGATGATGTTGTTGGTGCACTAAGAGCGGTTTTGACAAAGATGGAGGCTAGTGCTGCAGGTGTATCTCCAGGGGTGACGATGTTGCCGCCTGAAGCGTTGGGGTCAGCTGGTGTTTTGTTCAGAGATTCTTATTTTTGTGGTGTAGCCCCGTTGGGCACACGGGTTGCAGCTGACCTTAGGGAGAAAATTGTTAAATTTGAATACGTTGACATCTGGACATTGATTTCGCCTGAACAGCTGACGGTGGATAAGGAGAGAATTTTGGTGAAGGGTGAGGATAAGAAGCCGAAGGTGGCTAGGACTTTCGGCAACTGGCTACAGGCCTTTGCAGTGATGGCAAGTATTATAGTTCGGCAGAAGCCTGGATGTGCACAAGATCTTTTTGTATACTTGGATACTGTTTATACTGCCCAGAAGCTACACGGAGGCTCAGCCTGGTGGAGATATGATGAGGAGTTTAGACGCCGGTTAGCCGACAGACCGGAGGTGGGTTGGGCGACTAAGGCGACTGATGTGTGGATACAATTTATGATGTCACAGAAGCCTCAGGCCCCCTTTCTTTCGGGTGCCGTCTCGGGCACTCAGTCTGGGGCGGCTTCCAAACGTCCGGGATCCTGCTGGCTTTTCAATGAAGGCCACTGTCGCTTCTTTGCATCCTGTAAATTCAAACATGAATGTTCCATTTGTGGAGGGGAGCATTCTGCCCTCAGATGCTTCAAGCGCCAAAGACCCCCCTCAAAACCGACTGTCGGTGGCAAGGGGGAGGACGCCGGTGCTGGTGCAAAGGATGCGTCCGTGGCTAGACAACTACCGTCTGAGGCAGGAGGAGAAGGTGTGGTTTGATGGTTTCATGCATGGTTTTGTTATTCTGTTTGTGCCGAGCACGGGTTTACAGTTGTCAGATAATTTGAAATCGGTTAGGGATAATGAGCAGTTGGTTCTTGAGAATTTGTTAAAAGAGGCGGAAATGGGCAGAAGGTCTGGCCCCTTTTTCGACACCACCATTTGAGAACCTACGGGTGTCTCCGTTGGGTTTGGTCCCGAAAAAAGAGTCGGGAAAATTCAGGTTAATTCACCACCTTTCTTATTCAGCAGGTGACTCGGTCAATGACGGCATCCCCAGGGAGGAGGTGGCAGTTTTCTTATATCTCCTTTGACAAGGCGGTAATGTTGGTCAATAAGGCTGGCCCTGGGGCTATTATGGGCAAATCAGACACAAAGGATTTACAGGTAAAATTGCTGCCAAGGGGGTGGGAGAAAGAGCCAGTCCACAAGGATACTCGTCGGCCGGTTTCGTTTGCGTTGCTGCAGCGATTGTGCATGGCGGCCGCGGATGTATGCTCTTCTCCATTTGAGGCGTTGTTGTTGCAATTGAGTTTTGCGCTGGCTTTCTTTTGGCCTGCGGGTCAGTGAGTTGGTTGCCGCATCGGGCCGCGCTCCGGCTAGCTTGGGTGAAGGAAACGTTTCTGCTAGTGGGGGTTTTTGTCAGAGTGCATGTCAGGAAGTCTAAAACTGACATATATGGCAACGGGTGTTCGCTTGCGGTGGGTAGTCTGGGAGGCCCCCCCCTCACAAAATTTCAGTTTATTTCGCTTTTCCGGAAGGCGCTAGCGGCGGTGGGTGTCCCAGCGTCGGAATACAGGTCCCATTCTTTCCGTCTTGGCGCGGCGACAACAGCAGATGAGGCGGGGCTCTCGGACGGCGATATTATGCGGCTTGGCAGGTGGAAGTCGGTCTGTTTTCAAACGGTATGTTTCGTCCTAATTTGTTTTTGGATTAATTCTTTGTTTTTTTTAGGTGGCAGTCGACTGAAGGTGTGGTTGGTCACACCAACCACATTCATATATCTTGGGCGGCGAGAAGGGCAGCGAGGGGAGTTACAGGCCTGAAATAGCTTCAAGTCCTGCCGGAGGTGATGGAGATCAGCAGGTCCTCCCCGGGTCCCACGGTTCTGGTGATTACATGCCGAAGGAAATGATATGTGCTCTACACGCCTAGCTGAGTTGTTTTCTGTGATAAAATCGGGCATTGAGCGCTTCTCGGTTTTCTTCTCGGACTAAGTTGTAGTATGGTCTGAAGTTGTGCCCAGAGTTATCTGGAATGGCGCCCGTACTCCCGATTCCATTGAAAGGGCGCTACGCATGTTACACATGCGGGTTGCCCGTTTGGTGCGGTCCAGAGGCGGTGTCGGCATTTGTCACAGGCAGTTAGAAGGGGACAATGTTATGAGGGAAGATGGTGTCCATCTCAGTGAGATCGGCCTTGATATTTTTCTATCGGGTCTCCAAGATGCCATTGAGAGGGCCCTATTCCTGTGGTGTGGGGGTCGGAGCACAGTGTAGGGGTACACTGTTCTCCTAGTGGCCTGTGGTGGAATTTTGACCCTCTCGGTTTTAGCCCAAATCACCTGACAGACCAACTAGGACATGCCCCCGCGGAGGCGGGGCCCGGCATGCAAGGTGAAAAATTTGGGTAAAGGGTCCGGGTTCCCCCCCACAGGTCGGTGATTTTATTTCTGTTAAGCAATAAAGCTGTGGCCGACCCCCATCTTTTTTCTTCCAAAACGGTGTCTTGTGTCCTCTTTTTGGGTTGTGGGACAGGTGGTATTTTAAGTCGGGGGCTTAGGCATTAGTACAGCCAGTCTGCTCAATCCGCAGGCTGTTTAAGCCGGGGGGCTGCAGGACTGGCTGTGCTCCTTACATCAGGAGTACGGCCCCTCCTGCTGCCCTTCAACCCGGGCCACTGATTGGTAGCCCAATTTGGCCACTGGGTGGCAGTGGCCTGTGTGATATTAAAGCTTGAGCGCGGAGCTAGCCCTTCCTCTTTGGACTGCTCCGCGCTCAAGAGACACCCCCCCCCCCCCCCCCCTTTTTTTGTATTTTTTGTATTACAAGTTATGTTTATTTGGTTATTGTTGTTTAATTGGTGTTGATGTTTATTTGGTTATTGTTATTTTAATTCGTTGGTGTTTGTTGGTAGTCACAGCTTGGCCTGTGGTGGAATTTTGACCCTCTCGGTTTTAGCCCAAATCACCTGACATACCAACTAGGACATGCCCCCGCGGATGCGGGGCCCGGCATGCAAGGTGAAAAATTTGGGTAAAAGGTCCGGGTTCCCCCCCACAGGTCGGTGATTTTATTTCTGTTAAGCAATAAAGCTGTGGCCGACCCCCATCTTTTTTCTTCCAAAACGGTGTCTTGTGTCCTCTTTTTGGGTTGTGGGACGGGTGGTATTTTAAGTCGGGGGCTTAGGCATTAGTACAGCCAGTCTTAGGTAGGAGTTAAAGGTAGATGTGAACGCGAATGAGAAACACAAGTTTGGGTTTCCGAACCCACAATGTTTGGCAAGGGTCCGTACAATGCGTTTCAGGTCTACTCATCCTTACATGTCCCCTTTACGGAATCCATTATTCAGCCCCAGACATTACGCCATCAACTGAAAAGAGTTGCCAATGGTCCTCAATGACCGGTTGATTGAAAAAAGGTAAATAATGTCTTTTTCATGTCACAGAATAGGTAAAGCATTCACAATGTACAGATTGTAACTCTATATAGTCTGCAAACTTCCTTACTTTCCAGTCCCCTCCCCACTGATCCCCTCCTGCTTCATCATGGTGATAAATATTCCAGGAGAGTTCCCGGCAGTTTATAATGTTTGCAGCTGGTGTAAATTTTCATCCGGGGCCTCGGCATTTGGTAATCCGTCCAGGGAGATGGATGTGTTTTGTAATGCAATGCTGTCCAATCAATAACTTATTATTATATTAAAATAAAGGGAAGAACAGAGAACAAATATTTCTTTACCGCAGCGCGAAAAATTACCAAACATTCCGATTAACCCTGTAATAATCCACATGTCTATTCAATACCCTGCTGTCCTGCAGTCCTCCTCCTGTACTCTCCTCCATTCACTGTCCCTCCATGTTACCCTGCTGTCCTGCAGTCCTCCTCCTGTACTTTCCACCATTCACTGTCCCTCCATGTTACCCTGCTGTCCTGCAGTCCTCCTCCTGTACTCTCCACCATTCACTCTCCCTCCATGCTACCCTGCTCTCCTGCAAAGGGGCCCCTGTCCCTGACTAGTAGGGAAGTAGCTAAAGATCAGTAACATGTGAGAAGCTGTCACCTATTTATCTAAGCATTCATGCATGTCAGCCTGACCGACCATGTTGCTGTGAGAATACATAGTACATGTGTACTATGTGCAGTGTCCTGTGTAGTGTGCAGGGGGTGCCAGATTCAGGATTTCTGGCGCACGTTATTCATGAATCTGGTGCCCCCTGCACTGCTTTGACAGAGTGCACCAACTTTTTTTGGTGCACTTTTAACATGGGGCGTGTGACACATTTCTATTGGACTTCTATTGGATCAGTAAATGCAGGGACTATTTGAGCACAGCAGGTGGAAGGAGACTCTGAAGGCTGAGCGCTCTGTAGCACTGAGGTGTGGAATAACTGCAGCTGTCAGTGCTGTGCATGTGCCTGGCTAGGCCCCTCCCACATCTGCTTCTGTGTGGAGCAGAATAGAGGCTGAACAAGCATCATAATAACAAATAGAAAGGAATCTTTAATTCCAGGTAACCATTACAAATAGATGTTTGAAATATTTTAACCTCTTTGACAGCTTTTTGCAGTCAATTGTTTCGTGGCATAACCCCTTTAAGTGGGCAGCACTGACTGGTTGTGACATCAGCTCAGGGCACTAAAGCCAGATCACTCAGGGTATTCATATGAATCAGTACTGAATGTTTGTAATTGGATGACCTGAAGCATGTGATGAGTCACATGCTTGTGACATCACCCAAGGTCCTATTTTCTTGCAATCCTTAACTACAGTCCCTCGTAACAAGCTTCATCTCATTTCTAGCTGTCCTATATGATTTCCAATGGCATGGCAAATGGGAAGTAGCCTGGTGTGACCAGTTAAAGCCTTTGCTAGTACCCAAACACCTGCAGATAGCAAATTAGAGAGGTTTATAGGATTGCTTATTTTTGATTAGTTCAGAGATAGGCCAATGTTTTATACTTTACCAGTTAATTTTCATGGTCTTTCATCGTCATTTGCTACCTAAATCCATCATATGGTGAAATGGGTGCAGCATTGATTGTACATAGTGACCTATCTGCAGACAGCATGTTATAGAGCAGGAGGAGCTGAGCAGATTGTACATAGTGTCCTATCTGCAGGCAGCATGTTAGAGCAGGAGGAGCTGAGCAGATTGTACATAGTGTCCTATCTGCAGGCAGCATGTTATAGAGCAGAAGGAGCTGAGCAGATTGTACATAGTGTCCTATCTGAAGGCAGCATGTTATAGAGCCGCAGGAGCTGAGCAGAGTGTACATAGTGTCCTATCTGCAGGCAGCATGTTATAGGGCAGGAGGAGCTGAGATATAGAGGTCATTGTACAGGGAAGGGGAGGAGATAAGCTGTGACATCATCTATTGTCAGTAGTGATATAATGGTGGGTCACTGTGATCTATATAGTGGTCATTGTACAGGGAGGGGGAGGGGATAAGCTGTGACATTATCTATTGTCAGTAGTGATGTAATGATGGGTCAGTGTTATCTATATAGAGGACATTGTACAGGAGGGGGAGGAGATAAGCTGTGACATCATCTATTGTCAGTAGTGATGTAATGATGGGTCAGTGTTATCTATATAGAGGACATTGTACAGGAGGGGGAGGAGATAAGCTGTGACATCATCTAATGTCAGTAGTGTTGTAATGATGGGTCAGTGTTATCTATATAGAGGACATTGTACAGGGTGGGGGAGGACATAAGCGGTGACATCATCTATTGTAATTTTATCTGTGATGTAATTGTTGTGGCTACTGTATAGGAAATCATATAGAATTAAGTGAGTCTATAACAAAACCTAGTGGCTACAGTGAAAATTGCAGGATATATTTAGATAATGGGAAAATTCTCAAAATTTTTTGTTCATTAATTTTAAAATGGATTCATTTTCCTATAAGTGATTGAGATGAAATTTTTTTTGTGTAAATTAGATGTAAATGGGTGTTTTGGGGGTATTTGGGGTGTAGTCCCAGCACAGGCTTAGCCTGATGTGTCCCGGCTCTCATACAGAGGTGGAGATTTCTCATCAAGTTTCTGAGGTAAAACTGTTCTAGTTGACCATGGAAACCAATCAGAGCTCAGCTTTCATTTTATAAACAGCTGTGGGAAAGTGAAAGCTGAGCTCTGGTTGGTTGCCATTGGCAATTAGAACAGTTCTGCTCTATGACACTTCTGATAAATCTCCCCCAGAATCTCTATCAAGGTCGACCTCCTGCCGTATCATGGACACGACTTCTGTTCTCTTATGTAGCAGAAGGGCCGTTTGGTTTCCTTGTAGGATCCAGATGCAGTTGCGGCCATTGTGCCCCCTATTGTTATGTCCCATTGAGACATGACTTCTGCTAGAGGCTTGTCATGAGTCTTGTTTCCCTCCATAGTGACTCATAGCCAGATATTAGCGGGGGACCGAATCCTCGAACCAGATGACTGTTGAATAAGAATGGCCCCCGCTCCCCATGATTCACGGCTGTGTATTGGATTTCACGTCCCCAGGGGGTGAAGGGTTAATCCTATCGGCATGTGGATGGACCTGAAATCTATTACCCTGTAAATAAGTGACTCCCTTCCCTCCTCCATCAGCATCAATAATATATTAACCTGTTGACCGCTGGTTATTGGAGCAATAAAATTGCGATCTTTTATTACCTATAGACAAACATAGACAAGAGTGAGGAGAGCCAGACCCTATAGACAGCAAGGACCCCATACTCCATATACATACGGACTGATCCCAGTATACAGGGTGTATACATATAATATCACTGCATATCACTGCAAATTGCTGACAGTGATGGATAAATAATATGTTCTTTACATATTTCCATGACCTATAGACAGGGAAAAGGTAGATATTATATCCATACTGGGCATTGTACAGTAAAGGCTTCTAGGTTATCTAGGTTCTAGGTTGTGCATAGAGTCCTATCTGCAGTCAGCATGTTATAGAGCAGGAGGAGGTGAGCAGATTATACATAGTGTCCTATCTGCAGTCAGCATGTTATAGAGCAGGAGGAGCTGAACAGATTATACATAGTGTCCTATCTGCAGGCAGCATGTTATAGAGCAGGAGAAGCTGAGCAGATTATACATAGTGTCCTATCTGCAGGCAGCATGTTATAGAGCAGGGGGAGCTGAGCAGATTGTACATAGTGTCCAATCTGCAGGCAGAATGTTATAGAGCAGGAGGAGCTGAGCAGATTGTACATAGTGTCCTGTCTGAAGGCAGCATGTACATACCTGATCAGATTGTACATAGTGTCCTATCTGCAGGCAGCATGTTATAGAGCAGGAGGAGCTGAGCAGATTGTACACAGTGTCCTATCTACACGCAGCATGTTATAGAGCAGGAGAAGCTGAGCAGATCGCACATAGTGTCCTATCTGCAGGCAGCATGTTATAGAGCAGGAGGAGCTCAGTAGGTTGCACATGGTGTCTTATCTGCAGGCAGCATGTTATGTGACTTTTGCCCATAGTGTGGAGTGTCACCTCCATATTTCTTGTCTCAGATCCCGGATTTTCCCGATATGGGTAGATTTCCGTGCTGGCTCTCCATATCTAATGAAGGTTGATCATCGCTGCGGAATCTTTGGCGCGTTCTGTAGAGGACGTTTGATGACAATGGCAAATATGAATTAATCTCTTCCCTTAGCCTACATCCCGCTATATATAACGAGATCTTCAGTCGCCGCTGATCTCCTGAATCCGGGACATTATCCCCGCCTTCTTTGTTTCGCTCCGGAGCAGGAATTTATTCCCCGGATTGTAGACAGCAATTAATGTCTCCTTCATGTGTTTGTCCCCGGATAAGAAGTTTTATTCAGTGTTTTGGAAGTTTTCTGTGATTAAAAAAAAAAAAAAAAAAAAAAAAAAAAACAAAAAAATAAATTGAGTCGAGTGATAAGTATCTGGGGTGAGGCAATCAGCGCAGGGTCCTGCCAGGCCGGGGGGATCTGACACGAAACATCTGTCGGATACCTAACAGCGGGGGTTCACAGATCTCCCACAAAAGAAGGGGCTACAGAGAAGTCCATCCTAAATATCTCACAGACAGGGAGCAACGAAGTACCTATGTAACCTAGAGGAGGTAACATGAGACCAAAGGTGAACACAGACCAGAAAGTAGACTATTGCTCCTATTGAAAGATACAGTTTAGGACACTATGTAGAATCTGCTTCAGCTCCTCATGCTCTATAAACTTGCTCCTGCAGATAGGACACTATGTAGAATCTGATCAGCTTTCCTCCTGACTTATAACATGCTGCTGCACGATAGGACACTATGGAGAATCGTCAAGCTCCTCCTGCTCGTAAAATGCTTGCTGAGATAGGACAACATATGTCTAATTGCTCAGCTCCTCCATGCTCTATAACATACTGCTTGCAGATAGGGACACTACGTATCAATTGCCAGCCTCTGCTCTATAAATGTGCTTGCAGAAGGAACACTATGGTACAATCTGCTCAGCTCCTCCGCTCTAATACATGCTGCCGCAGATTAGGACACTATGTACAATCTGCCTTTCAGCTCTCATGCTCTATAACACATGCTGCCTGCAGTCGGACACTATGTACCATCTGCGTAGCATCCTCTGCTGTAGACATGCTGCCGTGAGATAGGACACCTTACATCTTGCTCAGCTCCCCTGCTCTTATAACAGCTGCTGACCTGCAGATAGGACACTATTGGTACAATCTGGATCAGCTCTCCTGGCTCTATAAACATTCTGCCTGATCAGATAGGACACTGTTACAATCTGCTCAGATCCTCCTGCTGAATACCTTCAATGGGGCAAATGTATCATTATTTCTGCTGGTCAAATTGATATAATGATGGGTCAGTGTTATCTATATAGAGGACATTGTACAGGGAGGGGGAGGAGATAAGCTGTGACATCATCTATTGTCAGTAGTGATGTAATGATGGGTCAGCTACCACCCTCTTGACTCTGCATGTGTTGGGTTCTCCTTCATTAGGTCCAACCTCATTAGCTACCACCCTCTTGACTCTGCATATGTTGGGTTCTCCTTCATGCAGTTTCCCACCTTAGATCTCTGTGTCAGGGAAAACGGACAGCAGAAGATTATTGTGCCCAGTTCAGACAGTATGTGACTGACTCTCAATGGAATGACTGCGCCCTAAAAGACCAATTTATGTCCGGACTGTCAGACCGAGTACAGGACTTAGTCTTAGCTTATGCCGAGCCTCAGACATTAGATGATGCTATGACTCTGGTCATCCGAGTTGATCGTCGCCTAAGATCCAGGCGATCACCTCGGGTGTCCTCGGACTGTCAGCCAGCAGCCAGTCCGTCTCCAGGTAGTCCAGAATTGGAATCCATGGAGCTGGATAGCATCTCTCCTGCACAGCGGAAGCAACATCGAATAAGACGCCATCTTTGTTTCTACTGTGGAAGTCCTGATCATCAGATCAACACCTGTTCCAAGAGGCAGCAGCAGGAAAACTTCCGCTCCTAAGCAGTAGTCGGGGGGACTGCTTAGGAGCTCAGGTACTCCCTATTGTGTCTAGAATGTATTTACCTTGTACGGTTAAGTTTCAGTCTGTTTCCTGCACTGGTCGCGCCTTTTTGGATTCAGGTGCTGCAACTAATTTAATCGATTATAATTTTGTCTCTCAGTTTTGCATGTCATTGATTCCATTGTCCACTCCTATCCAGATGTCGGGTGCGGATTTGACCCCTCTACAGGCAGGGTTGATCAAATTCCGAACCCCGCAGATAAAGCTTATGGTAGGAGCTATGCATGAAGAATGGTGTTCTTTTCTAGTTATGGAAAACCTGTCTGAAAATGTCATTCTTGGTCTACCCTGGCTCCGGATCCATAATCCGGTAATTAATTGGGAAACTCTGGAGCTGGTTCATTGGGGTCCTCTCTGTAAGGAGCACCTGACCAGAGTTTCACTATGTACAGTAGTGACGGAAGATCAGGGTCTTCCAGGTTTTCTCTCGGACTACTCAGATGTGTTTTCAAAACCCTTGTCCCAAGTCCTTCCTCCTCACAGGGAGTTTGATTGTAAAATTGACCTTCTTCCTGATGCTAGATTGCCAAAGGGTCGTATATATAACTTGTCGGTACCAGAACGGGAGGCACTGAAGAGTTATATTGATGAGAGTTTGGCAATCGGACATATTCGTCCCTCTGAGTCGCCCACTGGGGCCGGGTTCTTTTTTGTGGAGAAAAAAGATGGTGGTTTACGGCCGTGTATTGACTATCGAGAATTAAATAAGATCACGGTAAAAAACTCAGGTCCCCTCCCCTTGATCCCGGATCTCTTAAATCAGGTTTCTGGGGCCCAAGTTTTCTCTAAATTAGATCTCAGAGGGGCTTATAACCTGATTCGGGTCCGAGAAGGGGATGAGTGGAAAACCGCATTTAATACACCTTTGGGGCACTTTGAATACCTGGTTATGCCCTTTGGTTTGAGTAATGCCCCAGCGGTTTTTCAAGGCTTTATGAACTCCATCTTTCATGATTACATCGGTGTGTTTATGGTGGTGTATCTAGACGATATTTTGATTTTTTCTCCTGATATGGTTTCTCACCAGCAACATCTCCGCCAAGTACTTACCAGGTTGCGCAAAAACCACCTCTTCGCTAAGCTGGAAAAGTGTGTTTTTTGCATCCAGAAGGTTTCCTTCTTAGGTTATGTTGTGACTCCCTCTGATGTACAGATGGATCCGAGTAAGGTTCAGGCGCTCACGGACTGGGTTCGGCCTACCAATCTTAAGGCCCTACAACGATTTTTAGGTTTCGCTAACTATTATCGGAACTTTATAAAGAACTTTTCTGTGATCGCCAAACCCCTCACGGATCTAACCCGTAAGGGTGCTGATCCAAACAACTGGTCCCCTGCCGCTTGCTCAGCGTTTGAAACTCTAAAAGCGGCATTCTCGTCAGCCCCAGTTTTGGTTCAACCTGACCTCTCTCTACCGTTTGTTGTGGAGGTTGATGCCTCCGAGGTAGGAGTAGGTGCAGTGTTGTCTCAGGGGTCCTCCACTCTCACCAGACTTAGGCCCTGTGCATATTTCTCTAGAAAGTTTTCCTCTTGTGAGAGGAATTATGATATTGGTAATCGAGAGCTCCTTGCCATTAAGTGGGCATTTGAAGTCTGGCGACACTTTTTGGAAGGAGCTCTTCATCCGATAACTGTGCTCACAGATCATAAGAACTTAGTATATTTGGATACTGCTAAGCGTTTGAACTCACGTCAGGCTAGGTGGGCCTTGTTTTTCTCTCGCTTTAATTTTGTGGTCACCTACCGACCTGGGTCAAAAAATGTGAAGGCTGATGCCTTGTCCCGTAGCTTCGGGACTCCTGAGCTTCCAGCGACTACGGACAGTAATATTTTGTCTCCAGGTGTTGTGTTGGCAGCTGTCTCCTCCCACCTCTCCTCTCAAATTTTAGCAGGACAAAGATCTGCACCCAAAGACCTTCCGGAAGGCAAATTATTTGTTCCTCTTTCTTGTCGTTTGAGAGTGTTGGAGGAGACGCATTGCTCAGTATTGGCAGGTCATCCGGGAATGCGGAGTACCTTGGATCTCTTAAAGAGAAGTTACTGGTGGCCTCACATGACTAATGATGTGCACGCATTTGTCCAAGCCTGTCAGGTCTGTGCGCGAGGAAAGACTCCCAGGAGACGTCCTGAGGGGCCTCTTCTTCCGCTTCCAGTTCCCACCAGGCCATGGTCTAAAGTGTCAATGGATTTTGTCACTGATCTGCCAGCATCTCAAGGCTATACAGTGATTTGGGTGGTAGTGGACCGTTTCTCCAAGATGGGACACTTTGTTCCATTAAAAAAGTTACCTTCAGCTGAAGAATTGGCTGATTTGTTTATACAGAACATTGTACGCCTCCATGGTATACCAGATGATATTGTGTCTGATAGGGGCGTACAATTTGTTTCCAAATTTTGGCGAGCATTTTGTTCTAGACTGGAAGTTAATCTGTCGTTCTCCTCAGCGTTTCATCCCGAGTCTAATGGTCAGTCCGAGAGAATGAATCAGGAGATGATTCAATATCTGCGACTCTTTGTCTCGGACAGTCAGGACCAGTGGGTGAAATTCCTTCCGTTGGCAGAATTTGCTATTAATAACCACTGTAGTTCGTCCACACAGGTATCTCCGTTTTTCTGCAATTATGGTTTTCATCCTCGTTTCTCTTTTTCATCTGTGCCGGTCTCTAATATTCCTCGAGCGGAAGCTGTTGCATCCAAGTTGCGCTCGCTCTGGTCACAAGTTCAGGAGAATATTCGGAGGGCACAAAATTCTATGGTCCAACAGACTGAAAGAAGGCTCACTAACTCGGATACGTTTGTGGTGGGGGATAAAGTGTGGTTGTCCACGAAAAACCTTAAATTGAAGGTCCCCTCTTTGAAGTTTGCGCCCAGGTTTGTGGGTCCGTTTGTTGTTACTCATATGGTTAACCCGGTTTCCTTCAAGATTACACTTCCAGCAGGGTGGCGGGTCCATAACACCTTCCATAAGAGTCTTTTGAAGCGGTATGTTGAGCCTGTTTTGCCTCTTCCTGACCCTCCTTCTCCATCTATTGTGGAGGGGAATCTGGAATTTGAAGTGGAAAAAGTGGTGAATTCCAGATGGGTAGGTAACTCCCTGCAGTACCTGGTCCATTGGAAGGGTTTTGGTCCTGAGGATAGGTCTTGGGTTCCGGCTAGAGATGTTCATGCTCCACGCTTACTCAGGTTATTCCATCAGGCCAACCCTCAGAAGCCATCTTTAAGATCTAGGGGTCCGAAGTCCCCCCGTCAGGGGGGGGGTACTGTCAGGTTCGCTAGAGAGATTGCTGGGACTTCTGGTTCTTCTGGTGGTACCAGCAGCGTTCTCCGTACCCCGGCGCGTATCCGCGCAAACTCCACCTCTCGTCCTGGGCAGCGGCTGCTAAGATCTCGCGCTGTCTAGGAGGGGCTGGGACTTTGAACCTCTGCTTGGTTGTTCTGCACCATGAGGGGTTAATTCCCAGGAACTGTCCAGCTCCTATCAGATTCTGGAGGTGGAGTTCTGGCTGCATAAATTGCAGCTTCACTAGTCACCAGTGCCAGTGTTTGAAAATCCCTTTCTCCACCTGGTTGCTGCTAGTTTGTATTGCTCTGTATCTGTATCTATATTGTTGCTAACTCGGCTAGTTTTGGACTTTGACTCTTTGCTTACTGATTCTGCTTTTGACGTACCCTCTAGTTGTGACTCCGGCTTGTTTACGATTCTTTTATGTTTTATGTTTGTCAGTCTGTTTGTGTTCCCCTTCCCACACTTACCCAGAATATTTCGAGTCTTCAAGTAGTCGCCCCACGGTTTAGCGTGGGGGGGCTATAGGAAGGGACAGAGGTTGGGGCAAGCTCAGGGCACACTATCCCCTGTCTTTTGTGTAACCAATCCTAACAAGAAGGGGTCTATCTGGAAAGCTTATCTAAATGAGATGTTACTGATGATCAACTTATTGGGACACATCTGATGGCTGAACCATCTGATGCTCGTAACTGCAGAATGCAGTGCAGTAAAGATATAATCCATCAGAGCTTTGCTCTCAACTTGATCCAGTCTGTCTTTGAGCAAATCAACATCCACCGAAGATCTGTACTCATTTTACCAAGATGTCTGGAACAACCTCCCTGCCGAAGCGCTTCAAAAACCTTGAGCGAATATACCTAGAGTAGTATCTGCTGATGTCATGGGTGGTCACACTAAATATTGATATCTCCTATATCTTCCATTCAATTTCAATTAATCAGCTGATAACAAGAAGCTATTAACCCTTCTATTCTTTACATTCCACAGCTGCCTAGAACTTTTGCACAGTAGTCCTTGTTACTTTCTGCCCCATTGACTCAGAACACACAGACTGTTCCAGCTCTAATGACTTTATAACAACTTCCGGCAAACTAAAATAAATATGTGGAGTTTATAAATGTCCCATAAGACGCCGTCGCTGCGCTTTATCTCCAGATCGCTGCGTCCTAGGCGTCTTCGGGCATCCGCTTCTGTGCGCGCAGCCATTGTGTTTATGATTTCCAGTAAACGAGATGGCAGGTAAACCTCAGTGGGTATGAGAGAGGCAATGAATCAGAACAGCTAATAAGGGGTTTCCATAGAAAGCAATTTTATAGGCAATTAAGTCTGTAAAAATTGGCTAATGTGTATTTAAAACCAATCACAAAGCAACTAACAAGCTCAATGCAACATATAGTAACAAAAAGCCAAAAAGCTGTAATTATTCATTAATGAGCGCCACTATCTTACATTAAATGTCAAGTTAAAACGGCCTCGCGCTCCTGACGGGGAATTATTTGTGTGCAGCGCGCTGTGAAATATGTAGATTACTAAATGAAATATGTAGCCGTGTTCAGAACAAATGTCACAATCACACAATTATCCGGAGCTACTCGGCACATGACGGATAAACAGCTGCTGGACCGCAAACTCCCCATATTCCATGTAATGTCACTCTTAAAGGGAACCTGCCATCAGAATTTACCCTACTAAACTACCCCCTACTAAGGTAGGGAATGAAATGTCACTCTTAAAGGGAACCTGTCATTAGCATTTACCCTACTAAACTACTAGGGCAGTGATGGCGAACCTTTTAGAGACTGGGTGCCCAAACTATAACCAACTGTCAGGCTTGCGGGATGTGGATCCGCTGGACCACTGCAGACGATGACACAAGCCACTACCTGGGACCGGAGTCTAAGTGGTACCCGGTTTTCACCAGAGCCCGCCGCAAAGCGGGTTAGACAAGCTGCGGCGTGGTACCACCTGGTCGTTCCTCAGGCATGACTTGTCTGCAGTGGCGGCCAAGGTTGAGGTACAGAAACAGCAGTCAAGCTCGAGGTCACAGTCCAGGCACAGGGTCAGGGCAGGCGGCAGAGATGCAACCTCAGAATCCAAACCAGGGTCAGCAACAGGAGGTCCAAGCAGAAGGGTACGGGAACACAGAACTCACGACAGCAATATGGAGGGACACTGGTACACGGGAACACGGAGGTAGTCTGGCAACACAGGAACACGGAGGAAGTCAGGCACGCAGGAGACACTGGAACGCAGGAGACACTGGAACGCAGGCAAATCGCAACAGAGCTTTCTCTAAGGCTGTGAGGCACAAAGATCCGGCAAGGTAGTAAGGGAGGTACTTTTAAAGGTACCTTTTAAAGGTGAAGTGTTCAGCCAGCGCACCAATCAGCGGTGCGCTGGCCCTTTAAATCTTCTGAAGGTGCCGCACGCGCGCCCTAGGAGACGGGGACGCGCGCGCACGGAGCCAGACGGAGACACAGGACCGGGGAGAGGTGAGCTGCGCCGGCGCTGCGCCGGCGAGCCCCGGGGAGCTCGGGTGAGCCCGCGACCCGCGATATGAGTCGCGGGACCACCCGTGACACTAACACCCATTTATTTACCATCAAGTGCCAACATGACAATTTATACAGCAACTTATTGCTCCCTGTTCTTCCACAACATTCAATCGTATTGGCCCCGGAGGACACTAATAATAATAATCTTTCATTATATAGCGCCATCACTAATACACTAATACAGCTGGAAGCAAAAGGGCAAATTCAGACATCATTGTAGCTTCTCTCCGTGGTCTCAAAAATAAAGGAAGAATCATGGGGCCAGCATGGGGACCTCCAAAGATAATCCAGCTCTGTTCGCACCTTCTCACTCTTGCTGCATTTCCAATTAGTCAAGGATGTTTCACCTTAAAAAGAGTGTTGGGAGCAGCATCTCAAGTTGTTTGAGACTGCAGGAAGATTTGAGTCCTCTCTGTTGAACTTTGCCGTGGGGTGATAGCCTGGGTGCCCATAGATAGGGCTCCGAGTGCCACCTCTGGCACCTGTGCCATAGGTTCGCCATCACTGTACTAGGGTATAAAATGTCCTTCCAAGAATTCTTCTTTTATGAGAAATCTCACCCGTCTACCTGTAAAAAAAACCCTTCAAATCTTATAAAGTCTGTGGTTATGAGATTTACAGAACCCGGAGATATACGGAGCTAAAGACATGGAAATTTGGAATTCCAACTATGAATTTATCTCAGGCTCTCTAGAACCAGATCCAGAACTGTAAACCTCATGCCATCTGAAAGATGAGACTCTATTCTTTAATTTGATATCAGAATTCTGGTTTTAGTTGCAACAGAACCCAAGATATAGGAATCTACATTAATGTTCACCTTCCAGACTCTGAGACTGACTCGTCTCTGGCAAAAGATGACTCTTTTCTGCTTATTTGCAAGTGAGGTTTAACAGGGTTTGTGATAAGTAAACAGGTGAGATTTCACATAAAACAGGCATTGCAAGGATTTTACCCTACCTGCAGCTAGTTTAGTGGGGTGAAAGTAGGTGACAGGTTCCCTTTAAGGGAGATCTATCACTTCCACTTATGGTAGATTAACTATTAATTATGCTTGGTACATATACAAATATATGTTGCTCTTGTAGATGACATTTAAAAATAAATTTGGTTTTATGCAAATTAATGTGAGGGGCATGTCACTAGAGCTCCTCTGGGCTGCAGGGGCTCTGGCCATAGCACGCCCTGTGAAGACCTTCTCCCTCACCTCCCTGCTCCTTCACTTGCTCCCCCTCCTGCTATATGCCAGAAAACTTGCTGAGTTTTAGCTGCGGGCGGAGTGAATGAAGGAGCAGGGAGGCGAGGGAGACCCTGCAGCCTGGAGGGGCTCTGGTGATGCCCCCTGGAGCACCTGAAATTAATTTGCATAAAAATAAAAGTTCTTTTTAAATGTCATCTACAGGAGGAAAGCTCCTAATAAACATATTTTTCTATTAACACCGATGGGATCTACCACAAGGGGAAGACCTAGATTTCCTTAAAGGGGCGAGTGCACAATTCTGTAGAGATTTATTGAAAGGGAAATGTAATCTACAGACTTTATAGCTTTACTTAAAATGCAGTTCTTCTTGTTTCCAATGTTTTAATGCAACCTCCCCTTTTACTTCAACAGAAAGTGTCTTAAAGGGAATAGACAGGATAAGCAAAATATCACTGTTCTTACATCGTTTCATGCTTCGAGATGCTCCATGTGGTAATTACAACCATGAAGAGTTGTAGCAGAAGATGGAGGATGGATGGAGTGTTCTCCTGCTCTCACCATGTGAGGTCACTCAGGATCTAGTGCTCTGCTCCTCTGTCTACATGTGCAGACTAAACAAAGAAGTGGTCCTTGTCTCTAGCGCTTTTCCCTCTCTCCAAGCGAGAACACTCAGCACATGATAGCCGTGTCTCTAGAGCTCTATTCCTCTCTCTAAGCAATTCTCTCTAAGCGAGCACACTCAGCACATGGTGGCTGTGTCTCTAGAGCTCTTCTTCTCTCTCTAAGCGAGCACACTCAGCACATGGTGGCCGTGTCTCTAGAGAGCTCCTACTCTCTCTAAGTGAGCACACTCAGCACATGGTGGCTGTGTCTAAGAGGACTCTTCTTTCGCTCTCTAAGCGAGCACAATCAGCACATGGTGGGCAGTGTCTCAGAGAGCTCCTCCTCTCTTAAGTCGAGAACACTCAGCGACATAGGGCTGGTCTCTAGAGCTCTTCTTCTCTCTCTAAGCGAGCACACTCAGCACATGGTGGCCGTGTCTCTAGAGAGCTCCTCCTCTCTCTAAGTGAGCACACTCAGCACATAGTGGCTGTGTCTCTAGAGCGCTCCTCCTCTCTCTAAGTGAGCACACTCAGCACATGGTGGCTGTGTCTCTAGAGCGCTCCTCCTCTCTCTAAGTGAGCACACTCAGCACATGGTGGCTGTGTCTCTAGAGCGCTCCTCCTCTCTCTAAGTGAGCACACTCAGCACATAGTGGCTGTGTTGATGTCACAGCTTATCTCCTCCCCTCCCTGTATAATGACCTCTATATAGATAACACTGACCCATCATTACATCACTACTGACAATAGATGATATCACAGCTTATCTCCTCCCACTCCCTGTACAATGACCTCTATATAGATATCACTGACCCATCATTACATCACTACTGACAAAAGATGATGTCACAGCTTATCTCCTCCCCCTTCCTGTACAATGACCTCTATATAGATAACACTGACCCATCATTACATCACTACTGACAATAGATGATGTCACAGCTTATCTCCTCATCCTCCCTGTACAATGACCTCTATATAGATAACACTGACCCATCATTACATCAGTAGTGACAATAGATGATGTCACAGCTAATCTCCTCCTCCTTCCTGGACAATGACCTCTATATAGATAACACTGACCCATCATTACATCAGTAGTGACAATAGATGATGTCACAGCCTATCTCCTCCCACTCCCTGTACAATGACCTCTATATAGATAACATTGACCCATCATTACATCACTACTGACAATAGATGATGTCACAGCTTATCTCCTCCCCCTCCCTGTACAATGACCTCTATATAGATAACACTTATCCATCATTACATCACTACTGACAATAGATGATGTCACAGCTTATATCCTCCCCCTCCTGTACAATCATCTCTATATAGATAACACTGACCCATCATTACATCACTACTGACAATAGATGATGTCACATCTTATCTCCTCCCCCTCCCTGTACAATGACCTCTATATAGTTTGCCTTCTCTTTGGGAGTCCAGCTTCTACTGACAGACTTTCTCAGTGCCATTTCCAAGCCACAATTGTGAAGGTACTGCAGAGCCTGGGTGCTATCATTTACCTATTTAGAAAAAAATAGCAGGTGGGCTGGGGCTTTTAGCGATTTAAAAAAAATAAAGTTTTACTCACCTCCTCCGGCACTCCCGGTGTCCCGTGCTGTTGGAGATGTGTCCCTGATTTTTTACAGGGGCACTGAAGCTCCACTCCAACTGCTTCCGGGTGCCTGGCATGACCATCCATCTCCTGTCCCAGTGCCTGCTACATCACTGGGACATAGGGACGGGTGGATGTGCCAGGCGCCCGAAAGTGGCTGGAGTGGACTGCGGCACGGGACACCCGGAGTGCTGGAGGAGGTGAGATAAGCGTAATTTTTTTTTTTTAAAAAAAAGACCTCCCACTAATTTTTTTATAACCCCTTTAATTATAAATGGAAAAAATGTCTTTTTTTGAGGTTCCGATGATGAGAGGCTCTTTCAAAGGGAATATACTTGTAAGTTTTGCTTCCACCAATAGTTAAACCCATTACATCCTCGGCCGCTATGAATATCGCTGCCAGGTATCATGTAAATTGGACATTAATTGTCATCTATTTCAGATTTACCTGCCAGGTTTTAATTTTGGTGTATAAATTGTGTGACATGAAGGAACCTAATTCCAATGAAGTCTGCGAGATCCTATTTCTATGCCTCCGGAATATTAATACTGGTAAACACAATTTTATCAATTTTGTTTTACTAGCAAATTCAATCTATTGAAATCAAGTGAATAGACTACACATGACATGAAACCTGTCCCAGCCATATACATTCACCATCTGCTGCTCAACCCCTCCATGCCCACCACAAGGGAAATATATATGTCTTAGATTTTACTATATATCAATACAACAATAATATTTATAATGTAGCAACAGTTGGGTCCACTGGCTCACCTTACACATATGGCTTTGGGAAACTTCAGGTACAGATAACCCCTGGGTAGGTAATATAATTACCAGGAGATGATGATTTTTCAATGGCGATATTCAGACTACCTCCGTACACGGGGGGCTTTTATATTATAAATCTTTGAGAGAGGTCTCCTGTTCAATTGAGTTTTTATCCCACTGACTTACAACAGTGATAACTAATGACGAGTGTAACGTCTGTGCTGGTGTCTTCCTCGGTTTTTACTGTTAGACTTAGGAGATGCTGAATTTCTCTGTGGTTCACTTTCTGTTCTGCAGTGTGAACAATGGACTAGTTGCTGAGTTGCTGATTGAATTCACCAGACCCATCTCTTCTCCAGTCTGGCTCTGGATCAGCAATAGTTAATAACTCTGTTTCTATCACCTGTGGCCGAATTCCTGACGGCACACAATGGGGCTCATTTACTTACCCGGTCCAGTTGCGATCCAGCAGTGCATTCTCCGACGAGGATTCGGGTTCTACCGGGATTCACGAAACAATCTGATCGTGTGTGCCATAAACCCGGGGCAATTCAGGGAAAAACGGCGCAAATCGGTAATACTCGGGAAACCCGGGCGATTCGGCCCCTTAGTAAATGAGCTACAATGTCCACTTTACCTGATTATTTTCTGTGTGCTTTTACTCTGCTATCTGTATTTTTGGTTTCCCGATCTTGGCTTACCTTTTGTGACTATCCATTTGTAACTCTGATTCTATACTGTATTGCTATTTCCGATGTGACCCAGATTGTTTTTCTCTTTTTTTTCTGTATGTTTTTTTTTCTGTATGTTTGTCTTGTTTCGTGTTTCTGTCACTGCCTTCGTGGTTGTCCCATATCACCTAAGATACGCAGAGGCGGACAGACAGGGAGTTTGGGGGGCTGGAGATGTAGAGCTCATTGCTTGTCTTGTCTGCCCTCCCTTTGTCCTCCCATTACAATGAATCTATTCAATTTGAGAATCCACCATACTAGTCATAATATTGCATATTCGATATCATCACAACCATAGAAACTTGTACAATTCATTACATTAAATTGTTATTAAAAAAATAATAATAAAGAGTTTAAAAAATTGTGATCATATTAATTTAAAACCTGCTGTTAAAATAAAGAAATAATAATAATAATAATAATAATAATAATAATACTGGATGAGGATCATTTCATAAAAAAAAATTCAATAGAATAGAAAAAATAGAAAATCAGTCAAAATATGACAAATAGAAAATCAACTACAACTTTATTATTATCGTTGTTAGTAAGAATAATTTAGGCAATATTTTTATATTATTTTCTCCAAGAGTACCTGTCGTCTCAAACATGTTTTGTAAATGAAATGTTCAGGTGAATATAAGAAAGTTTGTAATATATCTTTCTAAAAGGGGGGGCAGGTAATTATCAGGGCTTCTTTGCCTAGACACTTGCGTAGAAGCCCTGAAATAATCGTAAATGCTAGCTTATTGCTTTTTTTTTCCCCAAACCGCCACCTCTGCCAGGGGGAGCATGGTGGTGCGTGAAGGATGGGACCGACCGGCCGGGAGGTGGGCGCGACTGCTAGGGAGTACTAGACATGAAAAGTAACCGGCTGTGCCTATATCTACGCCAGGACCTGCCAGAGATCAGAGCTGTGCAGGACCCCGGCGAATACTTTAAAAAGCCGGAGCCTCTGCATGTATCCGGCTGTACCTTATCGGCAACGAGTTTCGGCCTATGATAAATAACCCCCATTGCCTCTGTCATCATTCTTCTCCTGCATGCTAAACTGCTAAGACCCCTCCTTAGATCTTGAATGGCCTATGGAGAGGAATCAAGGAAAAAGGACACAGGCACATGCTGCTGCCGAAAACAGAATGGGGCACATTTACTAAGGGCTTTGTATTTTGGTCGGTCTTTGCACATTCTTTTAGGTAAAAATGGTGGAACTGTCCGCGCTACTATTGTGTCGCATGTGATCCAAGTTACACAAATTAGGAAGCTTGCCGGCGCTCACTCCGACAGGGTTGGACCGACCGCCATATTTAACATGCAAATTGTGTTGCACGCCCTATGTTAAAGTTGCACCACAAAAGTTGGTGAACTCTGTCGGGCCAGTGCAGGGAAGCGACACATTCATAATTTCTGGCGCACGATCTTAATGAGTCTGTCGCACCCAACATTATACACGGAAAGAGCAAAGTTTCCATCTTTCTAAGTAAATGTTCTATTCCTCCAGGTTTTAGTAGTACTGAGAAATTTAGATACTAATACTGTTCTGGTCATTTGGTTTAAGGGATTTCTCAATTAAGACACATCTTACCGTGGAATTAAGCAGTTTTGCAGGCAGGACAGAGCTAATAGCTAGATGCATTGTTCTTAGCTTTATGACCATGTTTCTTATATTCACAAGAACAATCCATTGACAAAAATATTTAAAATGAAAGGTGCTCTTTCATTGTGGTCTGCTGCAACAAGACATTTTTCTTCCTTAAAGGAATTTACTGGTGTTGTATTATTTCTTGTTCTAACACATGTTGACAGATAGCATCTCCTTGTATACTCTCAGCTGGAAGTGAACATATAGCATATGTATGAATGACTCTTCTCCCGTCAGTCTCGCCCTCAGTTTATTTATCTTGGTCCTTCAATCTACAACATCTCTGAGTGAACATTTCCATTACCGCCATCACCGGAATGAAAGAAGACTTCTTCCCTATAGATATACTCCGAAAAAATTTGTTTATATCAATGTATGTAGATGAATGTATGAGCTTTTCTACAATGTGCATTTGTCAGCTCTCCAACAATATAATAAGATGTAATGTCCTCCTCTGGCGCGCTGCCTCCTGTGATCATCCCGGCTATATATGAGGCTTTTAGCCGGTGTTTTATTTACAAAATAGTTTTTCCCCCGGCAAGAAAGATGAAAGCTTCATTGCCTCCTTATAAAGGCTAATACATATTTCAGCACCAAATGATTATATCTTCTCCTGCTTGAAGAGCTTCATTTTCCAGAGAGTAGATTATGGATTGTATAATGTGTGAGCCTGTTTCTTGTGGTGCCATGATGCGGGTGTATTCAATGCCTGCTGCTACAAAACGAGGTCCAGAACCAACCAAATGAAGAGTCTTAATTAACCTGCTCCAAATGTTCTACTGGTTCTATCTTTATATATCCCGGCCAAAGCCAAGTTTTTACTTGTTGGTGGCCACTGGTGCCTAGAATTCGTGGCAGATATCCTGCTTGCCATGCACAGTACTAGATTTGAAATGCTTGGCCAAGATATTGTAACTGGTTGGTGGATTATATCTCAATTCTCTGGCCAAAACAGAGTAGCTAGTGATGGCCCGACACCTATGATTCACAACAAATTACTTGCTGGTCATGCCGAATCCTATAATGGTCTACCTTGTCTAAACACATTGGGGGTCATTTACTAAGGGCCCGATTCGCGTTTTCCCAACGTGTTACCCGAATATTTCCGATTTGTGCAGATTTTCCCTGTATTGCCCCAGGATTTTGGCGCAAGCGATCGGATTTTGGCGCATCGGCGCTGGCATGCACACGACGGAAATCGGAGGGCGTGGCCGAACGAAAACCCGACAGATTCTTAAAAACCGCCGCATTTAAAAAACCGAAAGTGTCGCGGAGCTTGCACTTACCTTCATCCAGGATAGGCCGGTGTACTTGAGTGCGTTCCGATGCTCTTCAGCGCATTAAGGAACTACCTTAATGAATCCCGGCCGGACCCGAATCCACCGCAGAGAACGCGCCGCGGGATCGCGAACGGACCGGGTAAGTAAATCTGCCCCATTGGCTTAGGGGTGAGAATGTAGAACTTGCTTTGCCAGAATTGTAGGGGGTCAGGGTAATGGTGGGGGTAAAAAAGAAAGAAGGCTCACTCTGCTCTATCACCTACATTTGGCATTGCTCTGCTTGGAAGCTTTAGGGTGAACCACTCGTTTCAGTAAATGTACTCCTCCGACCATGGGACAACAAAGGAAGAGAAGTCCTGTGGTCCAAAGAGGTTGTGTCCTCCCATCCTGAACCTTCAGCTGGTGTTACATGGAAACCATGTTTTTTTTTCACTCCTACCGGATGGAAACCCCTTTAAGCAAACTAGCTTGGGCAGACCCCTGACTCTAGTTATTTTTAGTAAATCTCTATTTCCTGCCAGATTAGAATATCGTATAGTGGCATCTAGAATTTAGATACCAGCTTGTGGTGGAACAACTGGTTTAGGATACGTTATGGCTTCAGTTTCCTATAGGGAGTTTGGTGCAGACCACCAGGAATTCCCCATATAAGTTCCATGACTAAGATGTTGATGGCCCTTAGCTTATAGAATTCAGGGCATTTCTTACCACTGCTAGTGGGAAACCGATGTAGATGCCATACAGGCCCTTCAAAACTTTAAAATTTTTAGTTTTCAGTGGGTGTAGGCTCACTGAAAATAGGTGTGACTTCACAGAAATGGGGGAGGCTTGAAATCTGACAGAGAGCTCCACAATGTGGCATAAACAAATGGGTGTAACGCTAGATTGATCACAGTTGCTGATGCCGGATGAGAAATCTGTTGCATTATCTGAAAGAGGACCTCTCACCACCATCACCTCCAACTTTTGCACCCCTTTTTGCACCCCTTAAAAAGAAATCTACCAATAAACTAAATATCGATCTTGGCAGGTATGTTCGTTAATTTTGGTTAACTTTGTGGTTAATTTTGGTGACTACCTTGATCACACAAGCGATCCAGACTAATAATTATGCACGCCTCCAGCGAGACACTGACCTCATCTTCCCTGCTGGATCCAGGTGACGTCATGCAGGAGGCGTGCATAATTATGTGCAGAGAGACGCTCTGTGTGATATATACAGAACACCCAGCGGTCTCGTTTTGTAATTATGCACGCCTCCTGCGTGACTTCACGCCTATTCCATACCAATACTAATGGTACCGGTTTCTCAGGAATGGCAAGGGCTAGAGAAGAAATTCCAAGTGCACTGGAATCAGCGGAGGAAGATTTTGAACTATGGAGGTGATGAATAATTTTAGAGTAATAAAATGAATGAGTTCATAAAAAATTTTCAGGCTAACTAATAAGCATGGGATGAACTCATGCCAACCACATGGCGTCCTAGAAATTCAGCAGAGTAGAGAGCGGCAGCTCCCACTTGGTTGATAAATACCAGCAGATTGTACATCTAGCAATAACGTGCTGCTAAATCAATAGACCAATAGAAGCTCCGGCAGTGAGGATGTCCATCGGGTGATGAATCTGGCCATCGAGCCGGTTTTAATCATTATCATTCATCCAGTGGTTCTTCACCTTGATGGCAGCAGAGCGTATTGGCAAATTGTCCACGATCATTTAACCATTTCTTTGCTGGAGAGAACAGATTTACGCTGATTGGGGAGCTTATAATAGGATCTTCCTTTAAAGTTTTTAATACATTAAGATTATAGGATGCCTTGACCCGCTCAACGTTGACCATTGCTTCAATCTTCACACAGGAGGCTGAGAGAGATCTAGGTGCAGTAGCTGATATTTGTTTTTTGGTTAAAAAAATTTAGGGTTTTTTTGCAGGTGCTGCATATAATATTAGCAGTGGGAATATATAGTCTGAATTTATAATCCATATAGTAAATCCATCCCTAAATACAGGATATGTGTCAAAAGAAAATATGTCATCATTAGGCATCTACAATAATCATTGATCAAATACTAAACATGGCCAAAAAAAGAAAAAAATAATTCCTCTAATTCCTTCGCAAATCTGATTTTCTTCTTTGATTTCATGTTGTCTCTATTTGCAATTAAAAGCAAAAAAATATGCTGGATATAAAAATAATCTCAATATCTAGAAGATCAAGAATTTCTCCACTTCCTCCTTCTTAGAGCCTTGTCTGTGGGTATAAGACAACTGGATGCCGCAGGAACCTCCCTTTTCCTTCTGATCTGCCTTCAATCATACAAAATGGGGAAGGTTTACTGATACAGCCTTAACCCAATTTATCAAGGGAGGAAATTTTTCATGGAAACTGGTAGACATTTGGGGGTGCAGGTGACAGGTCTTGATACCCCATTGTACTGGCTCAATGTACCCCTATATGACATTATCAAGGGTATTGCACATGGCCTCTGCAGAACTTTCAACAATAAACTCCAGTAAGGGGCTGGAGGCAATTGTACAAAGATTTTTGGTCAGTTTTCTTTCGTAACTCCAGCAGAGGCCCCGCCTTCCCCCCAACCACACCCCACTTTTTGCAGAAAGTGGTGAAAAAAATTCATCTGTTCAAAACTTTTTACCTTAACAGAGGTCAAAAAGAAGGAATTCATATTTTTCTACTCCAAAAAGCCAAGTCTACATGTTTCCCCCATTAAGTGTACACCAACAAAATTCCACCCATTCCTCGATTTAAATCCTTCACCGTTTTCTTATTGTCCTATCTCAAAACATATGTATTTATCATATAAAGAATTTTAATTTGTGTCCCAGGAAAATAAACATTTCCTATACAGACAAACCTCTCCGTAACTGTAAGGCACCAGATGGCAACAGGAGGTCTCCCCCCACTGCTATGATTAAGCCCCTCCCCTGAGGAACCTGACAGCCAAAAATTGAAGTTTGTTCTACAGTACAGACAAATAAGCAAACTCTGCCTACATCACTGAGATTAGATGAAGATTTTTTAGCCCCTCGGGTGAGCACCAGGTAGAAGAAGATCCGTTAATCCATTGACTCCCCCGGCTGTAACTTTGAACACGGCTAAACAAGTGCATGTACTCAGCAGCCCTGTCATTCAAACAATTTTATTATGATAAAACACACATTTTTTTTGCGCCCGCCAATATTTTCTTATCCATTTGTTTTTCTCCTCCTGTAATCTCCTGTGACCTGTACCTAAAATCAAACAGAATAAAAGAATAAAAGTCTCACTTCTCTTTCATGTCCCCTGACTGAGGAGCCATATTTACTCTGCTGCGCTTTGATCCAGACAGGTTTGCTTTGGGGACTGAGAGGCTGGTGCTGGTTATGTATTGTGAGTCACACGTAGTGCATTCTCCTGTGGAGCCGGGATTAGAAGAAGACATATTTATTTATGTACACAGAAAGCGAACTGAGCCGGCTCCACTCCAAGGCCGAGGAGGGATCACACATCATGGAATTTCATTCTTAGTAATTGAAAACAAACATTTTATCTATCTATCTCATATCTATCTATCTATCTATCTATCTATCTATCTATTGGGACACATCTGATGGCTGAACCATCTGATGCTCGTAACTGCAGATTTGACCTATAGTGGCCACTTCAGGAGAAATTAGTTATTACAAGGCACTTACTGGGATAAATGAATGACTATACAATACTCAGCCATGCTAAATCCTCCAGAGTAGAAGCTAATCTTTGTTCCTTGCTTTAGATTATAGAGTGACCACTCTCTATGGTCATCATATGCCCTTTCCTAAAGAATCCTAAAATCTTGTTTTCTGTACAACCTTGTCGACACCGGTACAATGCAGCAAATATGTGGATGTAGACTCATTCTTTCCCACTCTTGAACCCCCTAGGAAATATACCCAAGTGGTCTTCAAATTGAGTAGTCTTCTGTTGGATCTCTGGCACTTAGTAATTAGTTAAAGTCTAGGTCTACCAGAGGATCCTGTGATAATCCAGTGATGACATTAGTACAATGCAGCAAATATGTTGTCGTAGACTAATTCTTGCCCACTCTTGAACTAGGAAATAGACCCTAGTTGTCTCTAAATTGAGTTGTCGCTGTTGGATCTCTGGGGCTTAGTAATCAGAGTTAGAGTTAGAGTTTGGGTCTACCAGAGGATTTTCTGATGGTCCAGTCCGAGATTGGTACAATGCAGCAAATATGTTGTCGTAGACTAATTCTTGCCGTCTCTTGAACTCCTAGGAAATGGACCCTAGTGGGTTTGAGTTGTCGCTGTCGGATCTCTGTGGCTCCCTATTCAGTTAGTCTGGGTCCACTAGAGGATCCTCTGGTGGTCGAATCCGAAAATGGAACAACGTGGCAAATATGTTGTCGTAGACTAATTCTTGCCCTCTCTTGAACTCCTAGGAAATAGACCCTAGTGGTCTCCAAATTGAGTTGTCTCTGTTGGATCTCTGGCGCTCAGTAATCAGTTACAGTCTAGGTCTACCAGAGGATCCTCTGATGGTCCAGGGATGACATTGGTACAATGTCAATGTTGTCGTAAACTAAATCTTGCCCATTCTTGAACCCCTAGGAAATAGACCCTAGTGGTCTCCAAATTGCGTGGTCACTGTCGGATCTCTGTGGCTCACTATTCAGTTATAGTCTGGGTCCACCAGAGGATCCTCTGGTGGTCCAATCCGACACTGGTACAACGTGACAAATATATGGACTTAGACTAGTTTTTTCCCACTTTTCAGGCTCCGTTACCACTTCTTCATCTGCTCGGCCAGGCAGTGGTAGTCGGGGGCTTCTATTGGATTGGGATGTTTAGATTACATTACATATATCCTTCTCCTCCAGGTAGACGTAGACATTCATTGATTAGGAGGTCATGACTTGCATTTCCTTTGAATTATACCACAGAGCCAGAACCATGAGCTGTATAATAGTCACATCCCCCTCCTCAGAGGAGCAGATGTTTGGTTTCATAACTCGAAACACTTGAAATAATTCTCTTGTTGGTCGGTTCACACAATGATTTCTCCTTCATTTTCTATTTTAATCATAGCCCGGCACAGAAGACAGATTTACTCTGAATGGCCCTTAATGCAGAAATTAAGCAGTGAAAAGCTAACTCCTGCTTTGGGATAACAAGATTAGGGAACAAGGAAATTGCTAATGGAATTATACAACAGATGCTTTCTCTATATGAATTCAAGCGATTTGATTGGTTAATTGAGAAAACTGACAGAAATGTACAACGCCGAGAGCCAAGTTTTTGCGGTGGCCAAGCTGTTTACCGAGCCCTCGAGCCTCAACAATGGGCCATCAGAAGGACATTATCCTCCAATATTTTCCTAGGAAGCTTCACAGAGATTCATGGATCTCAAGAGGAAAATGGAAATTGTATTTACGCGACTCAAAATAACCTGAGAATCCTTCACATGGAAGAATAGACTGATTATATGTATCTTTTTTGTCATTTCAAATTTTGGTTTGTATTGTTTGGAAAACTCATCTTTAGTCTCCTCACATTGTAAGCCGTAATCCACAGACCTCAGCCATGCGAACATGTATGAATGTATACATATGTAATGCTGCATGCCTCCACTGCTGTTGTCCTATCCGCAGGCAGCATGTTATAGAGCAGGAGGAGATGAACAGATTGTACCTAGTGTCCTATCTGCAGGCAGCATGTTATAGAGCAGGAGGAGCTGAGCAGATTGTACATAGTATGAAATCTACAGGTAGCATGTTATAGAGCAAGAGGAGCTGAGCAGATTGTACATAGTGTGCTATTTGCAGGTAGCATGTTATAGAGCAGTAGGAGCTGAGCAGATTGTACATAGTGTCCTATCTGCAGGCAGCATGTTATAGAGCAGTAGGAGCTGAGCAGATTGTACATAGTGTGAAATCTACAGTTAGCATGTTATAGAGCAGGAGGAGCTGAGCAGATTGTATATAGTGTCCTATCTGCAAGCAGCATGTTATAGAGCAAGAGGAGCTGAGCAGATTGTACATAGTGTCCTATCTGCAGGCAGCATGTTATATAGCAGGAGGAGCTGAGCGGATTGTACATTATGTCCTATCTGCAAGCAACATGTTATAGAGCAGGAGGAGCTGAGCGGATTGTACATTATGTCCTATCTGCAAGCACCATTGTAGATCTCAAAACCATAAGCCTGATGTCATCTTAAAGATCAGATTCTAATCTCTGATATGATACATAAATGTTGTTTCTAGGTGTTATAGAACAGAACATATGGGCTTTTGAAGTGACACCTCCCCTGCACCCTCTAAACTTGACTCATCTTATGTGTATATGAGATGAGAAGAGTCATATTTGCCTGACTTTATGGGAAATATTTTTATAGGTAAACATGTGGGATTTCACATAATAGAGGGAATTATAGCAAGGACATTGCATACCCGACTGGAGGGCGATACTAGTTAAATAGGGTAACACAGGTTCTCTTTAAGGGGACCTGACTATACATATTTTATACTCCCTGGCCGCTATGTTGTGAAAAATCTAACGTGAAATCATGAAAAATAAAGAGGCGCTGACCATATTTTCTGGCTGTGACATGAGTGGTTTGCAGATTGATATGGCTGCTCATCTGCAGAGAAGCAATTTCCCTGTAAATGTGACGGATAAAATGATGATGCAAATCATAAGGAATAATACATGAAATGTTATTTCTTCAGCAAACATTGGAAAGATTCCTACGGCTAAAGGGCAGTTTGGTAGCGGATACCATCTGTTTCTCCCACGGATAATATCTTGCTCTGTATGGGCCTAATTAAACAACAATTTGTGTGTGACCTGGCATCTCCGAGACGGCGAATTACATTGTGTTTAGAAACACGTAGCGCACTCTCTCGGGCAGACGCCTGGCATTCGGCGCCCTCTGACCTGTGGTTATTCCGGAGGATGAATGTAACATGGACACATTTCTACGGAAGGTAAATGTGATCCGAAGCCATGAATGAGCCCGGCGTTTCGACAAGAAGGACACTCCAAGATATTGAAATAAGAAAAATCAATTTTTGTTTAAGTACCTTGAAGAGGATCCGACCCGTACGGTCCCGTAAGTTATGAAATTGCTTTCGTCGGAGACTGATTGATAGGTCAAGAAATGTGAAGGGTTTTTTTTTTCTTTTTCGCCTTTTTTCTTCTATTGAAGTTTAATGCACTTTTTTATATACAAGAGAATTGAAAAAAGAAAAGAAAAGTGATTACGATGGACGGGAAAATTCCAATGTGTGAGGAGAATAAGAAGAGGTTATGATGGGAAGGAAATAGAATGCGAAAAAAAGGACTAAAGAGGTGACCTATGACCTTGGACAAATGGTAGCGTTGGAAATGAGGATTCGGAAACACGTGGGTTAACAAGTGCAACGTGAAAATTAACTGGTAATGGACTCATATCCTATTAAAGGGGTATTCCCGGGGCCGGCGCTAGCGCAGGGCATACCTGGGCAAGTGATGGGGGCCCATAGCTGCTGGGGGGCCACATAAGGCTGTACATATGGAATTCATAAGGGTGAGTGAGCTGTATCTAATGAATCCATAGGGTATGAGGGGGGCTTATATAAAATAACCATGAGGGGGCTGTTTGGAATGATAAACAAGGACTGGATGGCATGATACCTACAAATACCACCTAAAGCAGTTAGGGGGCCCTCTAATGGTATTCATGAGCTGAACCCTTTTATATAGCATTACCGTAAAATAACACAACCTCCTTTTTTTTTACTTGGCCTTGGGCACCTTCCTTAGGCAGTAAGTCAGCATTTTTTCCAAAACGCTAACATAGCAATCATTGCTTTTTAGTGTTTTGCCGGTATTTTTCCCATGTGCCTTTGCTGCCCGGGAAAGTTTGTCTATGCCCATTCCTGCTTGCAAGATAAATGCACAAAGCAGCAGGTTACATGGTCATGGTGAGTACAGTTCAGCTACTCACCAGTATCATGTCCTCACTGGCCGAGTGTCACGTGATGGAAGGAGATCCAGGTCAGACTGGGGAGATGCTCGGTGCACATGTATGACCAGGGGCAGGTCGTAACTATGGGAAACTGGGAGGCCAAGGTGTTCCACAAAGGTATCATCTACTAATAATATTGTATTATGAATCCTCTTATGTAGTTTAATAGCACAAAATAGATTGCACTGGTTGTAACTGGAATACCCCTTTAAGGCACATGAACACAAACCTAATTTTTGGCCATGTGCTAGATGTTGTTTCAATGGCTACCACACAACCCTAAGTATCTCAATGGGCTCAGATACACAGCCCACAACCCAACAGTGAAGCCTATGGGACGCCAAAGGTTACTCAGAATTAATATAAATCACATATGATGGATGGGGACCCTATTATAGACTTTGTATAGGAACTCAGGATATTAAAATTACGTCTTTAGTGTAAAACTAAACCTCTGAAACTATTTTTTTCCATTATCTCAGGCATGAATAGAACAGGTGATAATACTTTGTTACTTAAAGCAGCTTATCTATGCCTCTGTGCCTTGTCTGCTTCTTTCTCATGTAGTGAGCAGTTTAAAAAACCTCTGAAATCCACTTCAGACAGACAAGAAGCTAATAATTAACTCCTTCCATACTGAGACTATGTTTGCTGTGATGTTTCAGTTTTCTCACAAGATAAGACAGTTTATCAGGTTCCTTTATCTGTCAGTGGATACGGGATAGAAAGCTGAATTGCACAAACTGCAAAATTTACCAACAACATGAAGCATGATAAACCAGGGACATTACTCATTGATCCAGGCACCGAGACTGTGGTAATCTTCTTATATCAGTTTTCCATGACCTTCTTCCTTCTAAAATCAACTTTTAAATTATGCTAATGAGCCTAGGAAGCATTACTTGAGCCCCATCCAGGCTCTGTCTTACAAGTTGTTACAATGTATCACCCTCCTTTCAGTTTCATTAGCATACTTTTAAAAGTTGGTTAATAAATATAAGAAGATTACCACAGTCACAGTGTCTGGATCTATGAGTAATGTCCCTGGATTATCATCATGGATTTTGATGGTAGATTTCCTTTAAATAAGGAAGAAAGGCAGGGGAAAAGAAGGGCACGGGAACAGTTTTTTTTTAAATAAAATGTATCCCAAAGTTTATTATAATCATCTGCACTATTCATTTATGTAATATCAAACAGGTGACCGTACCAGAGAACAGGAGTAAAATAATGGAAGCCAAAACCAGTGGCCACAACCAGGGAAAGCAATGTGCCAAACAGAGCAAGGCATAAGGACGTTCAGGCAATCTCTGGATGCCAAAAGTACAGTGCCCATGACTGAAAGCTGAATATGAGCCCCAGGGTAAGTATAGATAGTCAATAGAGATGAGCGAGCACTAAAATGCTCGAGTGCTCGTTATTCGAGACAAACTTTTCCAGATGCTCGAGTGCTCGTCTCGAATAACGAGCCCCATTGAAGTCAATGGGAGACTCGAGCATTTTTCAAAGGGACCATGGTTCGGGAATAAAATGTGTTAATTAATTGAAAAAGAATGTCTTCTGATAAGTTAGCAGATGTATGCAAACATCTGCAATCTATTCTTCACTGTTCTGCGCGTATATTATCTCCCTACAAGTTATCAGATGTGAAGAACAGTGAGGAATAGAATAAAAAAACAGTGAACACAGGATCATTTAAGTGAAAACGCCAGTGAAAAACACAGTGGATAGAATAAAAAACATGAACACAGGATCATTTAAGTGAAAAACACAGTGAAGAATAGATTACAGATGTTCTGCACATCTGCTTACTTGTCGGGTGACGCTGTCCAGTCCCCGCTGCTCCGTGCCCCGCTGCTCCTCGCGTGCCCGCTGCTCTCCCGTGCCCATGTCTCCGTGCCCCTGTCTCCGGCCCACGCGTGCTCTCCGCCCCCCTGCCCCGCTGCTCTCGCGTGCCCGCTGCTCCCGTGCCCATGTCTCCGTGCCCATGTTCTCCGTGCCCCTGTCTCCGGCCCCGCTGCTCTCCGTTGCTCCCGCTGCTCTCCGTTGCCCCGCATGCTCTCTTCTCGTGCCCAATGTCTCCGTGTCTCGTCGTGCCCCGATGCTCTCCGTGCCCGCTGCTCTCCGTGCCCCGCTGCCTCCGTGCCCCGCTGCTCTCCGTGCCCATGTCTCCGTTGCCCCATGTCTCCGTGACCCGTGCTCTCACGACCTACCATGGTCCCGTGCCCCTGTCTCCGTGCCCCTGCGGCTCTCCGTGCCCATGTCTCCGTGCCCCATGTCTCCGTGCCCCGCTGCCTCTCCGTGCCCCGCTGTCTCCGTTGCCCCCGCTGCTCCGTTGCCCATGTCTCCGTGCCCCATGTCTCCGTGCACCCATGTCTCCGTGCCCAGCTGTCTCCGTGCACCCGCCTGCTCTCCTTGCCCCGCTGCTCTCCGTGCCAGCTGCTCTCCGTGCCATGTCTCCGTGCCCCATGTCTCCGTGCCATGTCCGTGCCCCGCTGTCTCCGGCCCGCTGCTCTCCGTGCCCCGCTGCTCTCGTGCCCATGTCTCCGTGCCCATGTCTGTTGCCCCGATGCTCTCCGTGCCCATGTCTCGTGCCCTGTACGTGCCCGCTGCTCTCCGTGCCATGTTCCGCCCAGTCTCCGTGCCCCATGTCTTGTGGCGTGCCCAGTCCTGTGCTGCGCTGCCCATGTCTCTGTGCTGCCGCTGCCCGATCTCCGTGCTGCTCCCCGGTGTCTCTGTGCTGCTCCCCGGTGTCTCGGTGTGCTGCTCCCCGTTGTGTCTGTCCCTTCCCCGTGTTTTCAATGTCTTCTTCACACATATATATTGTCTTCACAATATTTTGTTCGCACCGTTCCGCGCGTATCTCCCGGACAAGTAAGAGAGGTGCCAAAATCTGTAATCTATTCTGCACTGTGTTCTTCACTGTGTTTTTCATTAAATGATCCTGTGTTCACTGGGTTCAAGTTTTTATTCTATTCTTCATTGTTCTTCACTGTGTTTTTTTAATTAATGCTCGATCTCGAGGTCAGGGGAAATACTCGTCCGACGAGCCGAGCCGTTCGAGTCCTTAATATCGAACGAGCATCAAGCTCGGACGAGCATGTCGCTCATCTCTAATAGTAAACACCAATTGGACTGTTTTATTTTTTCGAGAAATTCAACAACCTACAATATGTTTTGGGGATGGAAACAAGTTACATTGTTCTGCAGCCATCAAGCAAATGGTGCCACATAGTGTGAACTGCAACCACTAAGCCAATTGTGCCCCCAAATATTTACTATGCCCTTCAAAACAAATTCTTCTGCCCTCGTGGTCTACAGTTGTTTCTCTCTGGGGATTCCTGGCTTGTTGTGTAGACCATTTAGATAAAGAGGGCTAGTATTCACTATAACGTTGTGTGTAAGTCTCCGCTGCCACTGTATAGTGCGGATTGTTAAGAGGATGGATATCAATGGTGCCCAAAGGACCCCATTACCTATAATAGGACCCGTTGGGTCCTGCTCACTTTGCAGGACAATAGAGACCTCCCTTTCAGTTATTGACAAAGGAGCGTCTGACGCCAATGTGAACTTAATCAAAATTGTGCCGTAATAAAATAAAAAAAGTATCCCATTCCCGAGCCAAGAAAATGAAAAGAACATATTTTATAAATTTCCAAACAGAAACACTTCTTTAATACTGGCAGTTTGTTTCTGAAGGATATCAAGAGAATTAGCGCTGCCACCTCCGCAGACGCATCACATGTTTCCGCTATAGGTGCAGTGTGTGAGATCCTCATTAAGGACGTCCGTGGTACATATGGATAATACTACAAGGGAAGATCCAGGCTCACAACTTCTTTCCATTGATCCCTGAGTTTAAAGAGAACCCGTCATGCATAATAACCCCCCTAAACTAAATATATTTTTATAAACTGCCATTAAAAAGCATTTCCTCTATCCCCTCATTGTCCCTCTACATGCCTGTAAACCTAAGCAATGAGGTCCTAAAGCTGTATGCAAATGACCTGTGAGATGTCCAATGAGTCATTAGCATATTCAAGCTGTCTAGCTTATTCATGAGTGGGAGGCACAGCCACACCCCCAGTGCTTGACTGACAGCCTCTATAATGATGTGAGGCTGTATAATGATGTGCTTCCTGGTGCTGGCGCCCCCTGCAGCCTGTGTGTATGAGATACTCCTATACATTTGACTGACAGCCTGTATAATGATGTGAGGTATAATGGTGTAATGGCTTCTCCATGTGCTTCCTGGTGCCGGTGCTCCCTGCAGCCTGTGTGTATAAGATACTCCTATACACATGACTGACAGCCTGTATAATGGTGTGAGGTATAATGGTGTAATGGCTTCTCCATGTGCTTCCTGGTGCTGGCACCCCCAGCACCCTGTGTGTATGAGATCCTCCTATACACATGACTGACAGCCTGTATAATGATGTGAGGTATAATGGTGTAATGGCTCCTCCATGTGCTTCCTGGTGCTGGCGCCCCCTGCAGCCTGTGTATATGAGATACTCCTATACACATGACTGAAAGCCTGTATAATGGTGTGAGGTATAATGGTGTAATGGCTCCTCCATGTGCTTCCTGGTGCCGGCGCTCCCTGCAGCCTGTGTGTATAAGATACTCCTATACACATGACTGACAGCCTGTATAATGGTGTGAGGTATAAGGGTGTAATGGCTCCTCCATGTGCTTCCTGGTGCTGGCACCCCCTGCAGCCTGTGCATATAAGATACTCCTATACACATGACTGACAGCCTGTATAATGATGTGAGGTATAATGGTGTAATGGCTCCTCCATGTGCTTCCTGGTGCCGGCGCTCCCTGCAGCCTGTGTGTATAAGATACTCCTATACACATGACTGACAGCCTGTATAATGATGTGAGGTATAATGCTGTAATGGCTCCTCCATGTGCTTCCTGGTGCCGGCGCTCCCTGCAGCCTGTGTGTATAAGATACTCCTATACACATGACTGACAGCCTGTATAATGGTGTAATGGCTCCTCTATGTGATTCCTGGTGCTGGCGCCCCCTGCAGCCTGTGTGTATAAGATACTCCTATACACATGACTGACAGCCTGTATAATGATGTGAGGTATAATGGTGTAATGGCTCCTCCATGTGCTTCCTGTTGCAGGCGCCCCCTGCAGTCTCTCTGTGTGTTTAGGAGAGATACAACAGCTCCAGGCAGTCATGTTATAGCAGAACATGTCAGGTACTTGTGTAGCTGATGTCTGTGTCTCTGTGTATTAGGAGGATGCAACATGTCAGCAGATAAAGCACAGACACCAGCAATGCTTTACTATACATTACACACAGACATGAGCAGGGGGAGGAGAGGGGAGGGGTAACGGGTGACATCACTGCCTCTGACATGTGACCGCATCATTTAATGATAAAAATAGATGATTTTACAATGAAGAATGTATGAAATAACTAGATAAAGGCTGGGATGGATACCTTGTGAGCTGCTCCACACAGGTAGAGGTGACAGGACTAGTGACAGAGACCTGATGACAGGTGTCCTTTAAGGTAGTAATTTGCGTAGAAAGCCGTGCGGGGGTTGTATTAATTTACAGCCCCTGGGCCTCTCAGCGCATACACTGAGGAGGAACTATGTGAGTGTGGTCATTATGAGGATACACTTTGAAGATGGAATAAGGTAGGGAGTAATTAAAGGGTAACAGTAATTAGTGTTCAGTGATAAAGCTAGCCCCCCAAACACAGAAAAGAAGAAGTTTCATGTTGTTGATGCTCCCCAGAGATGCTAGTAATATATATATCAGGGATTTTAATCTGGACCCTTGGTAACATGATAACAGTGCAGCACTAGCAATATAGTGACCTAAAGCCTCAATAGCAATCTCTTCTTCAATCTGCATAGGGGCACAATACTATGTGGAGGGAATACAGGCTAAATAAAAGTAACTGAACACCCCAGTATTCAGAAACGAGAGGGAAAATGAAATATCTGAGTCCCCCAGCAAGTAATGTATTCCTACTGGCTACACCCAGAAAATGGGTGACATCTTGAAGCCGCTATCTTTAAGTAAGTTTTTCCAATGGGAAGATGGTCTTGTATATATCAAGAGACCAGAACTGTCTGGCAGTATCTCTGTGGCTTTAAAATTGATAACACAGAAGGGTTGCAACACCCAGGAACGGTCCTTGTGATACAAATGGGGCAAATTTACTCGGGTCCGTTGGGGTTTCCAAAATTTTTCGCTTTGCATGAATTGCTGGGCTTTTTGGCGCAAGGAGTCGGATTGTGGTGCATCGGCGCCGGCTTCATGCGACACCAATCGGGGGCTGTGCGTCCCTTCGGTACATTTTACACAACCTGATTTACCTCGGACCAACCCGCGGAATGATAACTGTAACATTGTTCCTTCTCCTCCTATACACATGACTGACAGCCTGTATAATGATGTGAGGTATAATGGTGTAATGGCTCCTCCATGTGCTTCCTGGTGCCGGCGCTCCCTGCAGCCTGTGTGTATAAGATACTCCTATACACATGACTGACAGCCTGTATAATGATGTGAGGTATAATGCTGTAATGGCTCCTCCATGTGCTTCCTGGTGCCGGCGCTCCCTGCAGCCTGTGTGTATAAGATACTCCTATACACATGACTGACAGCCTGTATAATGGTGTAATGGCTCCTCTATGTGATTCCTGGTGCTGGCGCCCCCTGCAGCCTGTGTGTATAAGATACTCCTATACACATGACTGACAGCCTGTATAATGATGTGAGGTATAATGGTGTAATGGCTCCTCCATGTGCTTCCTGTTGCAGGCGCCCCCTGCAGTCTCTCTGTGTGTTTAGGAGAGATACAACAGCTCCAGGCAGTCATGTTATAGCAGAACATGTCAGGTACTTGTGTAGCTGATGTCTGTGTCTCTGTGTATTAGGAGGATGCAACATGTCAGCAGATAAAGCACAGACACCAGCAATGCTTTACTATACATTACACACAGACATGAGCAGGGGGAGGAGAGGGGAGGGGTAACGGGTGACATCACTGCCTCTGACCATGTGACCAGCCTCATTTACATGATAAAAAATAGATGATTTTACAATGAATAATGTATGAAATAACTAGATAAAGGCTGGGATGGGATCCTTGTGAGCTGCTCCAACAGGTAGAGGTGACAGGACTAGTGACAGAGACCTGATGACAGGTGTCCTTTAAGGTAGTAATTTGCGTAGAAAGCAGTGCGGGGGTTGTATTAATTTTACAGCCCCTGGGCCTCTCTAGCGCATACACTGAGAGGAGGAACTATGTGAGTGTGGTCATTATGAGGATACACTTTGAAGATGGAATAGGAATAGGAGTAATTAAAGGGTAACAGTAATTAGTGTTCAGTGATAAAGCTATGCCCCCCAAACACAGAAAAGAAAGAAGTTTCATGTTAGTTGATGCTCCAGAGATGCTAGTAATATATATATCAGGGATTTTAACTCTGGACCCTTGGTAACATGATAACAGGTGCAGCAATATAGTGTAGCCTAAAAGCCTCAATAGCAATCTTCTTCTTCAATATGCATAGGGGCAAAATACTATGTGGAGGGATATCTACAGGCTAAATAAAAAGTAACTGAACACCCAGTATTCAGAAACGAGAGGGAAAATGAAATATCTGAGTCCCCCAGCAAGTAATGTATTCCTATCTGGCTACACCCAGAACATGGGTGACATCTTGAAAGCCGCTATCTTTAAGTATAGTTTTTCCAATGGGAAGATGGTCTTGTAATATATCAAAGAGACCAGAACTGTCTTGGCAGTATCTCTTGTGGCTTAAAATTGATAACACAGAAGGGTGCAACACCCAGGAACGGTCCTTGTGATACACAATGGGGCACATTTACTACGGGTCCGTTGGGTTTCCAAAATTTTTTCGCTTTGCACTGAATTGCCCTGGGTTTTTGGCGCAAGTGATCGGATTGTGGTGCATCGGCGCCGGCTTTCATGCGACACAAATCGGGGGCGTGGCCGTCGGACAACACAACTGATTCGGACAAACCGCGGAATTTATAACTGAAATTGTGTCGCAAGATCAGCACTCACAAGCACCGGGAAGAAGAAGGTGAACTCTGTTGGACCTCAGTGGGGAAAGCGACAGATGCAGTAAATTGGACGCATGATCTTAGTGAACCGTGGCAGCTCCGAATCCTCGTCGGCCATTCCGGATTGGCGGCGTCAAGGGGACGGGTGAGTAAATGTACCCCAATGATTTGACCTCTTGTCATGTGGGTGAAGGTGCTGGATCTAATCTTTGGGAACCCGTATGAGATCTGTGTTCAACAATTGATTCCTGAGACAATTCTGGTCTTTTTTGATATCCCATTGGCAAAACTTGTCCCTGATTCAATATGGCAGCTTTCAAGATGGTGGCCGCATTTTGAATATAACCTGAATTATTTAAACAAGATGTTAGACATTAAGTAACACAATGGGGCTCATTTACTAAGGGTCTGAACGCTGCACTTTCGTCGGGTTTCCCAACGATTTCCGTTTTGCGCCGAATTGCCCCAGGATTTTGGCGCACGCGATTGGATTGTGACGCATCAGCACCGGCTTGCACACAACGGGGATTGGGTGGGGGGGGGTGGGCCGTCGGACAACCCGACGGATTCGGACAATGTGCGGGATTTAACATTTATAATTGTGTTGCAAGACCAAGCACTTACATGCACCGGGAAGAAGCAGGTGAACTCCGGTGGACCTCAGCAGGGGAAGCGACACATGCTGGAACTCGGGAGCACGATCTTCATGAATCGCACCGGACCCGAATCCTCGTCAGACAACGCATTGCGGGATCCCAACAGGACCGGGTAAGTAAATCTGCCCCAATCTGTTACTTGTGGGGGAAGGGTTGAACCGAACCCAGACTTCTGACGGACCTGAATATTGTGGTTTGGGTCCGTATTTCACTACCTAAGACTAAGGAATGTACTTTCGTATGAGGTGAGCTTGGGGCTCGTCACACTATTGCTGCTGCCAATCACAGGAGCTTGTTCTCCCAATTGGTGGAGGGTCTGTTCAATGATGGGACCCCATTAATATCTGAGCACATCTCAGTTGTTATTGCAAAATCCAGTCCTCTGTATTATTGACAAAAAGGGAAACATTAAAGTATAAATGAGTGTACGCTCCTTTCTCCAAAATCGTCTAAGCCTGATTATGACTCCATCATTCGCCGCCTGATCCGAAAAAGTCCCACGTGAAGAGATCACATCTCCTGAACTGAGTTGTAATGCGTTGTAATAAATCTGCACCAGGAGGGATGAGAGGCAGATTGCTGAGTGCACTCCAGAGGCTCCACGTTCCCCTCGCTCATCAATCAGGGCATCATCACAATGTGAATGGGGTCGAATCACTTTTTCAGGGGTCTACATCACGTGTCTATTAATTGCAGTCATTACCTTTCATTATCACATCCAAGAATCTGCAATCAGGGAAGGAGGGAAACTGACAGCAAAAACCTGCAATACAGAAAGAAATTGCTTGTATTCGGTGTTGACTGGACAAGCTCCGGGGATTGTGTCGCATGCGATCGGATTTTGGCGCATCGGTGCCGCAATGCACAAGATTTAACATTTAGAATTGTGTCACAAGACACGCACTTACAAGCACCGGGAAGGAGAAGGTGAACTCCGGCAGACAATCGGCAGGGAAGCGACACCTGCAGGAACTCGGGCGCACGTAAATTTGCAAGTAGATTTGCCCCATAGTATGGTAATAATTAAATGAGTTACAGGGGTTTTCCAGGAGTTTACATTGTTGACCATCAATGTATGAAGGACGGGGGTGGGGGCAAGTCATGACACCCATAATGATTCTCTGCTCCCTCAGCACTTTTCCTTTCGTTTGCCAACTGTAATCTAACACACTGGTATGGGGAAGTGCTCCTGCACAATGTAACAGCCTGCGAAGCTGCAGCATGGTAAGGCTCTGGTATCACTGCTGATAAATATCCTTTAAAGGAAATCTACCATTTGATTTGATGCATTATGAAACAAAAATCTCTTGAGATTGCTGCAGCGACACTGATGCAGAAACATATCTTGTTTAATCCCTTTGCTGAGTGGTTTTGCTGAAAATATATTATAAAATTATGATAATGAAGCTCTGTTGCTCCTTTGCCTGGCTCGGCACTTTTCCTCTCACATTAGTTATGCACTGCACCAGAGGATGTTGTTATCACAGTGTTTTTCATGACAGGCAGAAGTAGTCAATCACTACACCCCCCCCAGCTGATGTGTATGAGTGATCCTGCTCAGGTTGGTTAGTTCTGTCTGCACAGTTCAAGAAGCTCCTGTAATGTGTTTATGTAGGCATACAGCTTTCCCAAGATCCTGAATTGTATAATTGTTTTTTCAGCAAAACCAGAGATCAAACAAGAAATGTTTCTGCATCAGCGTAGCTACAACATTCTCAAGGTATATCTGGTTCATAATGCATGAAATCAAATGGTAGATTTCCTTAAAGGGAACCTACCACCACAAATCTACCTATAAAGGTAGATCGGGTGGTAGGTGGATCAATGGGACGTGAGGATAGCCCTTTTAAGGGCTAATCCTCACGTCCCCGCACTTTTTAGTAACTTTTATCAAACTTTTATGCTAATTTATTATGCGCTACTGGGGCGTGGAGTAGCCGCATCTAAGGTTACACGAGGCGGCTACTCCACGCCCCGGTAGCCTCTTCTCCTCCTACTCACCACTTCGGCGCGCACTGCTCGTAGCTGTGCGCCCTCGTCCGACGATCCTGCAGTCTGCGCATGCGCAGAACAGCAGGCCCGCGCCTGTGCAGCCCCGTGCTTCGGAGCAGTGACAGCGCGGTGCGGCCTGCTTTCGCATGCGCAGACTGCAGGATCGTCGGACGAGGGCGCACAGCTACGAGCAGCTGCGCGCCGAAGATGGTGAGTAGGAGGAGAAAAGAGGCTACCGGGGCGTGGAGTAGCCGCCTCGTGTAACCTCAGATGCGGCTACTCCACGCCCCAGTAGCCGCATAATAAAATTAGCATAAAAGTTTGATAAAAGTTACTAAAAAAGTGCGGGGACGTGAGGATTAGCCCTTAAAAGGTCTATCCTCACGTCCCATTGATCCACCTACCACCCGATCTACCTTTATAGGTAGATTTGTGCTGGTAGGTTCCCTTTAAATATGGAGGATGAGTCAGACTACACATAGGCGAACATTTACTTATCTGTCTGAGTCGCGATCCCCGAGGTGCATTCCCCGACGTTGATGCTCTGTGCTGCGATCCACATAGATCCTGCACCCGATATCCTGCATGTGTCGCTCCCTGCTCAGGCCCGCTGGAGTTCACCATCTTCTTCCTAGTGCACGTAAGTGCTTGGCTTCCAGCACAAATCCCGCACTTAGTCTGAATCCGTCAAATCATCTGGTGGCCGCCCCTCCCTCCCCGACACAATCCCCGATGTGATCCCCGAAATGTCGGGAAACCCGACGGAAATGCGCCCGCGGGACCCTTAGTTAAATAAGCCCCATAGGGTTTATTTGTAGTCTGTAACCATGGTGACACATCATCAGTCTGCACAGAAGATATAGACCCAATGGGGCTCATTTACTAAGGGGCCGAATTGCCGGGTTTCCCGAATATTACCGTTTTGTGCTGTTTGTACCTGAATCGCCCAGGTGTATGTCCCTGAATCGATCGGATTGTGTCGCATCGGCGTCGGCTTGCATGCGATGGAATTCAGGGGGGCGTGGCCGTCAGAAAACTTGACGGATTTGAAAAAACTGCGGTATTAAATAAAAAAATTGTGTTGCAAGATCAGCACTTACATGCACCGAAGAGAAGAAGGTGAACTCCGGCGGATCTCGGCGCAGCAGCGACACTTGTGAACATCGGGCGCACGGCCTTATTGAATCCCGGCGTAACCCGAATCCTCATCGGAGAACGAGCCGCTGGATCGCGACTGGACCGGGTAAGTAAATGAGCCCCAATATCTTGTAATAATAACCTACAATAGACATTTTAATATAGTTACATATTAACTTCAATTGCCATTAAATAAAAATATAAAAGCATAAAAATAATGAATTGTAGATTTAGCAGAAGGACTATTTTCTGAAATATACAGTATACAGCACGAAGAATAAACTCTGGAAAGGCGTCTTTGTTCGGTAAGAAATGTCCGTGGCATTTGAGAAGACAGCGAGGGGATCACCCGATGCTTTCCGTGTAGCAACGTTGTCTTTGAAGATCTATTTCTTCAGTTAACTGTAGACAGCTGCTACAGATCAATATTGCAGCCCATCAAGTGTGTATGGAGGGAAAAAAACCTGTAATAGACTCAAACTGCATACCAACACATTCTGCCGAAATTGGGTTTAGTGGGAAATTGCTGGTTTGTAGCTGAGTCTTTGCTTTAAATTGACAGTGTGATTAAGCGTACACAACGTCCTAGAGTCACAGTCTATGCCTCTCAATGTAAGGCGCAGGGGAGGCTTCTAGTTGGGGGGGTTTGACAAGACCTAAATCCAGGCAGTGCACCCCAGACTCCCTAGCTGCTTTTATGGCATCCCAAATTTAATACATCTCACAATAGTGCCATTATTGTATGCAGGTTATACACGGTACAGCAGCTTCCCCCTGTGAAAGAGAGAGAGAGTAATAAAACTATTATATCTGCTGCCGCCACTAGGGGGAGCCTTATGCAGCGTGGTTGTGAGCTACCCTTCAACCAAGGACCCCAGAGAATAGGAGTGATCATTATCTATAATCTGCCCAATTATGGGCATTCCCATTTTGCTTGTGGTGATATTTGGGGATATAACTTACAGGGGTTGTGCCGAGGATGCAGGATAGCAATCTTATTGGTTGGGGTCTGACTGCTGTGATCACCACATTCACCTACAGTTCACAAAATGTGAGTCCCTTTCCTTAATGGAATGGCATTCAATACCCAATTCAATACCCAATCCTCATTATCAGTTAAGGTCTTGACCTGACCCCTGTGATGGTGGTGGTGGGGGCTTTGCTAGTGACACTGTTGGGGATTATACTGAACCAGCATGGTGACCACAGCATCTTGGAGCGGCTGCTATTCCTTCCGGTTTCTCCAGGCTGTGTAAGGGCTATCTGACCAAGGAGGAGAGTGCTGGGGTGCTATGCCAGATGACCTGGCCTCCACAGTCACCAGACCTGAACCCAATCCAGATGGTTTGGGGTGAGCTGGACTGCCGAGTGCAGGCAAAAGGGCCAACAAGTGCTCAGCATCTCTGGGAACTCCTGCAAGACTGATGGAAGAACATTTCAGGTGACTACCTCTTGTATCTCATCAAGAGAAGCCACTAGTGTGCAAGGCAGTGACCACAGCACAAGGACCTGGAATATAAGACAGATTTTCAGATGTTTCACCCTTTTTTGTAAAGTATATAATTCCACATGTGATAATTCATAGTTTTGATGCCTTCAGTGTGAATCTACAATTTTTATAGTCATGAAAATACAGAAAACTCTATGAATGAGAAGATGTGTCCATACCTGTGGTCTGTACTGCATATTGATTTTAGATACATTTGCATTCGCCAGGACATTCTATGGAGGTTTATTAGACGTTTCCCATTATGGAAATGTCACTTGAGGTACATACATATCTGAAACAATGATGAACTGCTGGGGTTTGCCTATGGTTATGACCGAAATGATTCTCAAATATTAGCATCATTATCCTATCCCTGTGCTGTCTACCTGGAATGTGTTATGAGCCCGATGGGCAGAGATACTTGTTTTTTAGGAAATAATGAATCCATATTAGAAATGATTCTATCCTCATTAAAGTGCAGGAAATACTGAGCAGATCCCTGTAAGATCTAGTCCAATGGGCGGCTCCATCATTTCTTATCCGCTATCTATGAAGCAGCAATGTAGTGTAACTGATTTCAGCCCCTCCCTGGAGACATTGGGGGTCATTTACTAAGGGGCGAATCGCGTTTTTCCAACGGGTTATCCGAAAATTTCCGATTTGCGGGGGGGGGGGGGGGGGGAGGGGCGTATGAAAACCTGACATATTCGGAAAAACCGGCGCATTTAAAAAACAAAAAAGTGTCGCTTGACATGCGCTTACCTGCACCCAGCGTAGGACAGTGAACTCCAGTGCATTCCGATGAACTTCAGCGCAACAGCGACACCTGGTGGACGTCTGAGTAACTACCTTAGTGAATCCCGGCCGGACCCGAATCCTCCGCAGAGAATGCGCCGCTGGATCGCGAATGGACCGGGTAAGTAAATCTGCCCCATTTTCTAACTATTGGTGAATAAACCATTTATTCTACATTGATTCGCTGCTTCCTTGGATCCTTCTTTTGTGACTTTCCCGCACCTTGGAGCCAGGTTTGTTTGAGGAGTGAACCTACCTCTGGCCACAATCACTGGGTTGCTCTTTCCCTACTATTGCTCATGTATTTCGAACCATACAGAGGAATGTTAATCACTGATATGACAGCTCCCCCTGCTCTATAACATGCTGCCTGCAGAAAGGGTACTTTGGGGCAGATTTACTTACCCCGTCCATTCGCGATCCAGCGGCGCGTTCTCTGCGGTGGATTCGGGTCTTCCGGCGATTCACTAAGGCAGTTCCTCCGACGTCCACCAGGTGTCGCTGCTGTGCTAAAGTCCGCCTAGGCCCACCGGAGTTCACGATCCTATACTTGGTGAAGGTAAGTGCATGTCCAGCGACACTTTTTTTTTTAAATGCGGCGGTTTTTCCGCATCTGTCAGGTTTTTGTTCGGCCACGCCCCCCGATTTCCGTCGCGTGCATGCCGGCGCCGATGCGACACAATCCGATCACGTGTGCCAAAATCCCGGGGAAATTCAGGGAAAATCAGCGCTAAACAGAAAAATGTGCGTAACCCGCTGGTAAAACGTGATTCGGGCTCTTAGTAAATGACCCCCTATGGGGCACATTTACTTACCTGGTCCCTGCGCAATGCCCGAGGTGCGTTGTCCGATGAGGACGAAGTCTGCCGCGATTCAACACAATCGTGCGCCTGATATCCTGCATGTGTCGCTCCCCGCTCAGGTCAGACGGAGCTCACCTTCTTCTTCCCGGTGCATGTGAGTGCTTGGCTTGCGACACATTGTGGCAGATTTACTTACCCGGTCCATTCGCGATCCAGCGGCGCGTTCTCTGCGGTTGATTCGGGTCCGGCCGGGATTCACTAAGGTAGTTCCTCCGACGTCCACCAGGTGTCGCTGCTGCACTGAAGAGCATCGGAATGCACTGAACATCACCGAGCCATCGTGGGTGAAGGTAAGCGCGTGGCGAGCGACACTTATTTTTTTTAAATGCAGCGGTTTTTCCGAATCCGTCGGGTTTTTTAATGGCCACGCCTCCGATTTCCGTTGCATGCATGTCGGGGCCGATGCACCACAATCCGATCGCGTGCACTAAAATCCCGGGACAATACAGGGAAAATCGGCGCAAAACTGAAAAATTCGGTTAACCCGTCGCAAAACCGCGAATCGGGCCCTTAGTAAATGACCCCCAATTTGAATTTTAAATCCCGCACTCAGTCCGAACGGAAAATAGTCTGGAAACCCGACAGAAATGCGGTCCGCGGACCCTTAGTAAATGTGCCCCTATGTACAATCTGCTCAGCTCCTCCTGCTCTATAACATACTGGGGCACATTTACTTACCCGGTCCAGTCGCGATCCAGCGGCGGGTTCTCTGCACAGGATTCGGGTCCGGCTGGGATTTAAGATGGTAGTTCCACCAGGTGGCGCTGCAGCGCCGAAAATAATCTTAACGCCCCGGAATGCACCATCCCATAGAAGGTGAAAGTGAGCGCTCCCCAAGCGACACATTTTCGGTTTTTAAATGCGGCGGTTTTTCCGAATACGTCGGGTTTTCGTTCGGCCACGCCCCCCCGATTTCTGTCGCGCGCATGCCGGCCCCGATGCGCCACAATCCGATCGCGTGCGCCAAAAACCCGGGGCAATTCATGTACAAGCGGCGCAAATCGGAAATATTCGGGTAACACGTCGGGAAAACGCGAATCGGGCCCTTAGTAAATGACCCCCACTGTCTGCAGATAGGACACTATGCACAATCTGCTCAGCTCCTCCTGCTCTATAACATACTGTCTGCAGATAGGACACCATATACACTCTGCTCAGCTCCTCCTGCTCTATAACATACTGTCTGCAGATAGGACACTATGTAAAATCTGCTCAGCTTCTCCTGCTCTGTAACATGCTGCCTGCAGATAGGACACTGGGGCAGATTTACTTACCCGGTCCTTTCGTGATCCAGCGACACGTTCTCCGACGAGGATTTGGGTCTTCCAGCGATTCACTAAGGTACGTGCGCCCGATGTCCACCAGGTGTCGCTGCTGCGCTGAGGTCCGCCGGAGTTTACCTGGTTCTGCTCGGTGCATGTAAGTGCTTGATTTTTCGAAACACTTCGTTTTTTAAATTCCGCAGTTTTTCCTGAATCCGTCGGGCTTTCCGTCGGCCATGCCCCCCAATTTCTGTTGCGTGAAAGGCGTTGGAATTCGGCACAAAAAGGAAAAAGTCGGGAAACCCGACGAAAGTTCGGCCCGCGGAGCCCTTAGTAAATGGGCCCCACTGTGTACAATCTTCTCAGCTCCTCCTGTTCTATAACATGCTGCCTGCAGATAGGACACTATGTACAATCCGCTTAGCTCCTTCTGGTCTATAACAAGCTGCATGCAGATAGGACACTATGTACAATCTGCTCAGCTCCTTCTGCTCTATAACATGCTGCCTGCAGATAGGACACTATGTACAATCTTCTCAGCTCCTCCTGTTCTGTAGCATGCTGCCTGCAGATAGGACACTATGTACAATCTGCTCAGCTCCTCCTGCTCTATAACATGCTGCCTGCAGATAGGACACTATGTACAATCTGCTTAGTTCCTCCTGCTCTATACCATTCTATCTGTAAATTGGCAATTATTTAGTTATGGCATACTGGCCCACATTTACTAAGAACAGTGCAGTGTGTAGAATGTGCAGTGTCCTGTGTAGTGTGCAGGGGGCGCCAGATTCATGATTTCCCTCTGCACTGCTCCAACAGAGTGCACCACATCTATTTTGGTGTTTGGTGCACCTTTAACATGGGGCGTGCAACACACTTCTGTTAGACTTTGCATAATAAATGTGGTCCGACTGAGCACCTGAACACCCCTTTCAATGCTGAAATTTGTGTCGTGAGAAGACTAGTGCATAGACATAAAAGGGTCATGTATGACACATATGTGGTGCAGACACTTCTTACATACATGTACAACCAGTTTGCACTAGAAAGAACGTCCAAAGTCCGACAGAAACTGGCGCAGGGGCTTAGTAAATGTGGCCCAGTGTCTTATATCCTCCCTATTGCAGCATGAAATCTGTAGTATGTTAGATCCTTTTACATCCATTTATGTTGGGGTGCAGGAAGGGGTTAATCAAATGAGAAAAATTCCAAATAATTTCTCAATTTGTTTTTCATTGCACCTGAACGCTCGAAAGAAGAGGAATAAATATATATATATAGTGATATTAATGGAGCCTATGTATGTGGCTGAGATAATTGTCTCCTTCCCTGAAGGATGGAACATAATTCAATGTTAGAAATTACCTTTTAATCCTCTGGGATATTATTACATTATGTGAGGGGAATGTGAACAGGATGGAACATGTAAGATCTAGATTCAGGACTTATGGGACATCCCCTTTAATTTTTCCTTGCAGATGGATTCCCATATGGGACCATACATACTTGTTAGAGGCACCAGGATGCAGGGCAGGAATGGTCTGTCTGGGATTGCTGGGAGTTGTAGTCTTTCTAGGTAATGACACTGTTCCTGGACATATATGACTTGTGATTGTTGTAGCTTTCGCCTCTGCAGTCTGTAACTGAAAATTTAGCTGTTGGGTGGATATCCAGCTGCTCGGACTCACTGCTACCCCCTCCCCTTTCCATAGACTCCCTTGTAATCTGACACCCAGAGATACTGGGGGTCATTTACTAAGGGCCCAATTTGCGTTTTCCCGGCGTGTTACCCGAATATTTCCGATTTGCGCCGATTTCCCCTGAATTGCCCCGGGATTTTGGCGCACGCAATTGGATTGTGGCGCATCGGCGCCGGCATGCACGCGATGGAAATCGGGGCGTAGCCGAATGAAAACCCGACGGATTCGGAAAAACAGCCACATTTAAAAAAAAAAATCTGTCGCGGAGCTTGCACTTACCTTCACTCAGCCCGGCTCGGTGAACTCCAGTGCGTTCCGATGCTTTTCAGCCCAGCAGCGCCACCTGGTGGATGGCGGAGGAACTACCTTAGTGAATCCCGGCCGGACCCGAATCCAGCGCAGAGAACGCACGGCTGGATCGCGAATGGACCGGGTAAGTAAATCTGCCCCACTCTGTCCATCTTACTAGCTAGCTGGAATTAAAGGGGTTTTTACCACCAAACAAGTTAACTTGCTGATCGGTGGGGGTCTCAGTGATGAGAAACCCACAGTTCAAGTGAACTGGGGGGGTCCAAAGTACCTCCGTTGGACCCCTTGTCGTTACCCAAGATGAGTAGAGCGCAGCCGCTCATGTCCGATCTGTTCCAGTCATCTCTATGGATCTGAGGGAGATTGCTGAGGGCCTAATGTGTTTGGTTTTAAAAACCCCTTTAAAAGAAACCTTACATTTTATTTGATGCATTATGAAGCAAACATACCTTGAGAATGCTGTAGCTACACTGATGCAGGATCATATCTCGGTTAATCTCTGAGCTGAGTGGTTTTGCTGATAAAACAGATATAACATTATGATAATGAAGCTCTGCCGCTTGCTTTCCCGCTTCTCATAGCAGGAGAGTTTCTCTCTGATTGCATCATCATCTCCTGCACTTCTCTTCCTGCCAGACAGAATAATCAATTGCTGCACAATCCCCCAGCTGCTGTGTATGAGTGATCCTGCTCAGGTTGATTAGTGCTTGACAAGTCATGCTTTACTTAGCAGCCATAATGTGTAAGCCAGTCTGTCCCAGCTTTCCCAAGGTCCTGAATGGTATAATAGTTTTTTCAGCAAAACCACTCAGCTCAGGGATTAAACATATGTTTCTGCAGCAGTGTAGCTAGAGCATTCTCAAGGTATGTTTGCTTCATAATGCATGAAATCAAATGGTAGGTTTCCTTTAAGAGCAGAGAGACAGGAGCTTATATCATTCAGTGCATGCAGCTGCCTGTAAGTTTGAGGGGCCCCAAACAAATTTATTGGGATCTTAACTGTGCTAACATAAAGTGGCGCATCGCCTGCGAGCACATGATGTAAGCCCCACCCCTCCGCTGGAACGGAGTCATCCGGAGGCTCTGGATCCTGGTGTACAATTCTGTGCCAGTCCCTCTCTAGCGTACAGCGGTGCTATTACCAGCAACTATATACACTCACTGGCCACTTTATTAGGTACACCTGTCCAACTGCTCATTAACACTTAATTTCTAATCAGCCAATCACATGGCGGCAACTCAGTGCATTTAGGCATGTAGACATGGTCAAGACAATCTCCTGCAGTTCAAACCGAGCATCAGTATGGGGAAGAAAGGTGATTTGAGGCCTTTGAACGTGGCATGGTTGTTGGTGCCAGAAGGGCTGGTCTGAGTATTTCAGAAACTGCTGATCTACTGGGATTTTCACGCACAACCATCTCTAGGGTTTACAGAGAATGGTCCGAAAAAGAAAAAACATCCAGTGAGCGGCAGTTCTGTGGGCGGAAATGCCTTGTTGATGCCAGAGGTCAGAGGAGAATGGGCAGACTGGTTCGAGCTGATAGAAAGGCAACAGTGACTCAAATCGCCACCCGTTACAACCAAGGTAGGCAGAAGAGCATCTCTGAACGCACAGTACGTCGAACTTTGAGGCAGATGGGCTACAGCAGTAGAAGACCAATCCACCGCAGAGAACGCGCCGCTGGATCCCGAATGGACCGGGTAACTAAATCTGCCCCACTATGTACAATCTGCTCAGGTCCTCCTGCTCTATAACATACTGCCTGCAGACAGGACACTGTGTACAATCTGCTCAGCTCCTCCTGCTCTATAACATGCTGCTTGCAGATAGGACACTATGTACAATCTGCTTAGTTCCTCCTGCTCTATAACATGCTGCCTTCAGATAGGACACTATGTACAATCTGCTTAGTTCCTCCTGCTCTATAACATTCTGCCTGTAAATTAGCAATTTTTTAATTATGGTACACTGGCCCACATTTACAGTGCAGTGTGTACTATGTGCAGTGTCCTGTCTAGTGTGCAGGGGGCGCCAGACTCATGATTTATGGTGCACCTCTTACATGGGGTGTGTGCAACACACTTCTGTCTGACTTTACATGATAAATGTGGCGCATGGACCAACTGAGCACCTGAACGCCCCCCTTCAATGCCAAAATTTGTGTCATGTGAAGAACAGTGCAGCCGGGACATAAAAGGGTCACATGTGACACATATGTGGCGCGGACACTTCTTACATACATGTAGGGGCTTAGTAAATGTGTCCCAGTGTATTAAATCCTCCCTATTGCAGCATGAAATCTGTAGTATGTTAGATCCTTTTACATCCATTTATGTTGGGGTGCAACAAGGGGTTAATCAAATGAGAAAAATTCCAAATAATTTCTCAATTTGTTTTTCATTGCACCTGAACGCTCGAAAGAAGAGGAATAAATATATATATAGTGATATTAATGGAGCCTATGTATGTGGCTGAGATAATTGTCTCCTTCCCTGAAGGATGGAACATAATTCAATGTTAGAAATTACCTTTTAATCCTCCGGGATATTATTACATTATGTGAGGGGAATGTGAACAGCATGGAATATGTAAGATCTAGATTTGGGACTTATGGGACATCCCCTTTAATTTTTCCTTGCAGATGGATTCCCATAGGGGACGATAGACATTTGTTAGAGGCACCAGGATGAGGGGCAGGAATGGTCTGTCTGGGATTGCTGGGAGTTGTAGTCTGGAAATAGCAGGATGATGGGGAAGTCCATCTTAAAGGATAAGTCACTTTTCAACTAACTTTGTATTAATCATTGATCCAACATTTTTTTTCTAGGTAATGACACTGTTCCTGGACATATATGACTTGTGATTGTTGTAGCTTTCGCCTCTGCAGTCTGTAACTGAAAATTTAGCTGTTGGGTGGATATCCAGCTGCTCTGACTCACTGCTTCCCCCTCCCCTTTCCATAGACTCCCTTGTAATCTGACACCCAGAGATACTGGGGGTCATTTACTAAGGGCCCAATTTGCGTTTTCCCGACGTGTTACCCGAATATTTCTGATTTGCGCCGATTTCCCCTGAATTGCTCCGGTTTTTTGGCGCACGCGATCGGATTGTGGCGCATCGGCGCCGGGATGCACGCGATGGGGGGGGGGGGGTTTCTGTGTTCGAATGAAAACCCGACGGATTCGGAAAAACAGCCGCGTTTTTAAAAAAAATCTGTCGCGGAGCTTGCACTTACCTTCACTCAGCCCGGCTCGGTGAACTCCAGCACGTTCCGATGCTTTTCAGCGCCACCTGGTGGACGGCGGAGGAACTACCTTAGTGAATCCTGGCTGGACCCGAATCCACCGCAGAGAAAGCGCTGCTGGATCGCAAATGGACCAGGTATGTAAATCTGCCCCACTCTGTCCATCTTACTTCATCTGCTTGATGAAGGTGTCACACACCGAAACGTCGCCACTTGTTCAATAAAGTTCACCTTTTATTTTGAAATTTTGAACCATGGAGTGCTGCCCGCTTTTTACTTTATTTGTCCATCTTACTAGCTAGCTGGAATTAAAAGGGTTTTTACCACCAAACAAGTTAACTGGGGGTCTCAGTGAGGAGAAACCCACAGTTCAAGTGAACTGGGGGGTCCAAAGTACCTCCGTTGGACCCCTTGTCGTTACCCAAGATGAGTAGAGCAGACAGCCGCTCATGTCCGATCTGTTCCAGTCATCTCTATGGATCTGAGGGAGATCGCTGAGGGTCTAACGTGTTTGGTTGGAAAACCCCTATAAAAGAAACCTTACATTTGATTTGATGCATTATGAAGCAAACATACCTTGAGAATGCTGTAGCTACACTGATGCAGGATGATATCTCGGTTAATCTCTGAGCTGAGTGGTTTTGCTGATAAAACAGATATAACATTATGATAATGAAGCTCTGCCGCTTGCTTTCCCACTTCTCATAGCAGGAGAGTTTCTCCCTGATTGCATCATCATCTCCTGCACTTCTCTTGCTGCCAGACAGAATAATCAATTGCTGCACAATCCCCCAGCTGCTGTGTATGAGTGATCCTGCTCAGGTTGATTAGTGCTTGACTAGTCATGCTTTACTTAGCAGCCATAATGTGTAAGCCAGTCTGTCCCAGCTTTCCCAAGGTCCTGAATGGTATAATAGTTTTTTCAGCAAAACCACTCAGCTCAGGGATTAAACAAGATATGTTTCTGCAGCAGTGTAGCTAGAGCATTCTCAAGGTATGTTTGCTTCATAATGCATCAAATCAAATGGTAGGTTTCCTTTAAGAGCAGAGAGACGGGGAGCTTATATCATTCAGTGCATGCAGCTGCCTGTAAGATTGAGGGGCCCCAAACAAATTTATTGGGGTCTTAACTGTGCTAACAAAAAGTGGCGCATCGCCTGCGAGCACATGATGTAAGCCCCGCCCCTCCGCTGGAATGGAGACATCCGGTGGCTCTGGATCCTGGTGTATAATTCTGTGCCAGTCCCTCTCTAGCGTACAGCGGTGCTATTACCAGCAACTATATATATACAGGCTATATATAATGCACAGGAAAGTGCCGGGCTACTCCCCCAAGGCTAACTCCCCCTTCATAGATACTTGGTTTTGAAGGGGCATAAGGGGCAATTAATCATAATTCCTGGCAGTTTGTGATTATTTCATTAAAACTAAAATACAAGCCCTGATACATGTCTTCCATACGAGTCTATTATTCCCTCCTCTGTTATAATCTGAAATTGTATTGGCCTCCTGAGGACACCAATACGGATTGGGGTGCATTGTGGGTAAATCTGCCCCCTTGTTGGAGCTGCTATAAATTTGATACTTTTACTATTAGGACAGTATTTTGTTTTGTAACCAATAGTTCCGAGCTCAATGCTTATATGTATGGGCCAGTATCGGCTCCGGGGCCCCAACTGCAGCATCTTCGCTATCTTCAATTTGTAAAATTGGGAAAAAGGGATGACCAGGCATGGAGCCTGCTATTCCCAGGCCAGGGTTGCATATATTGGGTGCATAGGGTCTCCACTTGATATCATAGACACCTACCTCTTGCAGTAGGTAGGTGGTTCCGCCTCTGCACATCTCGGCGCTCTGCCTGCAGATGGGATTTCGCTGGGAAGTAAAACATTTTTATGCTCCAGAAAGCAATAACTTTCCCCATTGAATGTAATCTGTGGTAATGCTCTAAGCATCACAAAATAATGTTATCTTTTAAAGACCCGAATATTTCACTTAACTGTTACACGAGGAAAAAGCTCAATTCATAAAAATCAAGTGCGGAAAATGAAAAGATTGTGATGAATGCGCCAAACACAGGAGTGCATAAAATCATAAAGGCCGAATCCGGGAACTGGAGGAGAGGAGAAAGGAATAGAGGAGAGGATTATATGGAGGATCACATACACCCAGGACTCAGGACACACAGGATCCGGAATATAAAGGGGACCCCCATCACATACACCCAGGACTGCAGTACATACAGGATCCGGACTATAAAGGGGACCCCCATCACATACACCCAGGACTCAGGACACACAGGATCTGGACTATAAAGGGGACCCCCATCACATACACCCAGGACTGCAGTACATACAGGATCCGGACTATAAAGGGGACCCCCATCACATACACCCAGGACTACAGTGCCCACAAGATCCGGACTATAAAGGGGACCACCATCACATACACCCAGGACTGCAGTACATACAGGATCCGGACTATAAAGGGGACCCCCATCACATACACCCAGGACTCAGGACACACAGGAGCGCTGCCGTGCACCTTGGAAGAAACCGATAAGCTCAAGGACTGGCCCACCTTCTATTCTACATATTTTGGAAGGGCTGGTACTGCCTTTAGGAAAAAAATTGCGGCTTGAAACTCTCCACCTTGGTTCAGCAAAAGCCATTAGTTCTCTGAATGGTGCAGAGTCCACGACTTGGAAAGGGAGAGACTACACTACCAACAACGTGGACAAGAGCACGGTCAGCTTCTGCACCTTAGGATGACTGGACACATTTCATTGTCTCCCTTCGGCAGAGGTGCTGGAGCCTTGACTGGCTGAAATGACATGTGTGCCACTAGGTGCTGCTGCTGTTTCTGCACCTGCCGGATGGACCACATCTCAGCCACGTTTCTCCTAGGCCATTGAATGGTGACGCTGCATGTGATGTGTTGGGCCGTGGTGCCAACGTTAGCTCCCTGGCCACGCTTGACTTTCTGCCTGCAGATTCTACATATACCCACACTCAGCTCCTCTGCGTCTTAACAAAAAATTGGGCTAATTTACTTACCTGTTCCTGACGCGATCCCCGATTTGGATGGTCTGGCGCAATTCATGAAGATCGTGCGCCCGAGTTCCTGCATCCGTTGCTTCCCCCCCGAGCTCTGCCGGAGTTCACCTTCTTCTTCCCGGTGCTTGTAAGTGCGTGTCTTGCGACACAATTCTAAATGTTAAATCTTACGGTTTGTCCGAATCCTTCGGGTTGTCTGACGGCCCGCCCCCCGATTTGTGTCGCGTGCAGGCGTGATTGCGCCAAAATCCGATAGCGTGCGCCAAAATCCCCTGTTAAATGCGGCGCAAAATGGAGGCGAAAATGCTCTCTGCGGACCCTTAGTAAATGAGCCCCAGAGTGTTCATACACATTCAATGCAATATTTGGATGCATATATGTGTAATTGCTTGTAAGGAGATTTGTGTATGTTATATATATCTGTACATATGCGCAGTTTTCTTGTGAACTGTGACTGTCAGGAATCGCTGCTCTCCCCCCCCCCCCCTACCACATCAAACATTTTGTCTAAATACCCAACAGAAACTGAATGGTTTCTGCTTTGTACAAAATGACTGTGGAATGAACTATTGTCTGCTCCTGGCCTTAAAGGGAACCTCGGGCACTAAACCTACTAAAGATCCTTATGGAGCTGTGGTTTAGTGCTCCAAGTTGCTCTATATGACGGCTGTCTGTGAACTCCATGGAAAAAGGTTTATATTTCCTTAGATGTGAGTCCATTGATGCGCATGCACAGACCTGGTGCACTGGGTCGGCTTCCCTCGCAGCAATGCGCTGGTGCTGACACCTCTGGGCCGACTGTTAGTATAAACATTTGGTTTTTTAATGGAAAGAACATGGCGATTTGGGGCACTAAACCATAAATGATGTGTGTGGTTTAGTGTCCCCAGTTGACTGACAGCACATGTATACTAATATATGTGTGACTGCATGTGGCAGAAGTGTATTTCTGTACCTGTGTGTAATGATTGTGTAGCCATAAGTACTGTACATTATGAATATGGCTGATTTTGTGTTTACTAAGCTTGGGTACAGCCGGGGATGTGTCTTGTGAATTTCGTGCTAGATAGTAATATTGTATCATCTCTGTAGAATGTTCCATTACTGACATATATACTTTGTTGTAACACATACTTCATTCTTTGGCAGTAACAAAATCTGCCTCCTAATGGCCCACATAGACCTGGAGTTGGCCCTGAATTAAAAAATGGCAGTAAAGTGTAGGAAGAGGATTAGTCCATATGGCACTAAAACTATTGTGTAATTTGGCTAATACAGTAGTGGTGGAAGCGCAGTGCATGGGGACTTACAGTATTTTATACAGATTTTAAACACAAAGCTATATACACTCACCGGCCACTTTATTAGGTCCACCTGTCCAACTGCTCGTTAACACTTAATTTCTAATCAGCCAATCACATGGCGGCAGTGCATTTAGGCATGTAGACATGGTCAAGACAATCTCCTGCAGTTCTCCCGAGCATCAGTATGGGGAAGAAAGGTGATTTGTGGCCTGTGAACGTGGCATGGTTGTTGGTGCCAGAAGGGCTGGTCTGAGTATTTCAGAAACTGCTGATCTACTGGGATTTTCACGCACAACCATCTCTAGGGTTTACAGAGAATGGTCCAGAAAAGAAAAAACATCCAGTGAGCGGCAGTTCTGTGGGCGGAAATGCCTTGTTAATGCTAGAGGTCAGAGGAGAATGGGCAGACTGGTTCGAGCTGATAGAAAGGCAACAGTGACTCAAATCGCCACCCGTTACAACCAAGGTAGGCAGAAGAGCATCTCTGAACGCACAGTACGTCGAACTTTGAGGCAGATGGGCTACAGCAGCAGAAGACCACACCGGGTGCCACTCCTTTCAGCTAAGAACAGGAAACTGAGGCTACAATTTGCACAAGCTCATCGAAATTGGACAGTAGAAGATTGGAAAAACGTTGCCTGGTCTGATGAGTCTCGATTTCTGCTGCGACATTCGGATGGTAGGGTCAGAATTTGGCGTCAACAACATGAAAGCATGGATCCATCCTGCCTTGTATCAACGGTTCAGGCTGGTGGTGGTGGTGTCATGGTGTGGGGAATATTTTCTTGGCACTCTTTGGGCCCCTTGGTACCAATTGAGCATCGTTGCAACGCCACAGCCTACCTGAGTATTGTTGCTGACCATGTCCATCCCTTTATGACCACAATGTACCCAACATCTGATGGCTACTTTCAGCAGGATAATGCGCCATGTCATAAAGCTGGAATCATCTCAGACTGGTTTCTTGAACATGACAATGAGTTCACTGTACTCAAATGGCCTCCACAGTCACCAGATCTCAATCCAATAGAGCATCTTTGGGATGTGGTGGAACGGGAGATTCGCATCATGGATGTGCAGCCGACAAATCTGCGGCAACTGTGTGATGCCATCATGTCAATATGGACCAAAATCTCTGAGGAATGCTTCCAGCACCTTGTTGAATCTATGCCACGAAGAATTGAGGCAGTTCTGAAGGCAAAAGGGGGTCAAGATCCGGACTATAAAGGGGACCCCCATCACATACACCCAGGACTGGTGTGCACATAGGATCCGGACTATAAAGGGGACCCCCATCACATACAGCCAGGAATGCAGTGCACACAGGATCCGGACTATAAAGGGGACCCCCATCACATACACCCAGGACTACAGTGCACACAGGATCCGGACTATAAAGGGGACCCCCATCACATACACCTAGGACTGCAGTGCACACATGATCTGGACTATTAAGGGGACTCCCCTTACATACAACTAAACCGATGACCTTGTTGGTGAGTGATGTGTCCTGCATCATCAGAAGGTTTTTCCTGAGAAAATTTGTGGCCAGAATACAGGGAATCTTAAATCTTTTCATCTAAATGAGGATTCCGGTGCACTGTTGACGTGGCCACAAAGTACAATGGACCCTCTATGTGAAAGTGGACAAGAGAAGGTGCACCTTGATGATGTAAAATTTGTAAATATTGACAGGACTCCTGAGAGAGATAACGAGAGTCCTGATTACTCCACCCACACACAGTGATTGACAGTGAGATTACTGATTACCCCTCCCACACACAGTGATTGACAGTGAGAGTCCTGATTACCCCTAGTGAATCCCGGAGTAACCCAATCCTCATCGGAGAACGAGCCGCTGGATCGCGACTGACCGTGGTAAGTAATGAGCCCCCAATATCTGTGTTAATATAACCTACAATAGACATTTAATATTATCCTTTAACTCAATTGCCATTAATAAAAATATAAAGATAAAAATAATGAATTGTAGATTTAGCAACGGACTATTGTTCTGGATATACAATATACCACAAGTCGGAAGAATAAACTCTGGAAAGGCGTCGTTGTTCGTGTAAGAAATGTCGCTGGCATTTGAGAAGACCAGCGAGGGGATCACCCGATGCTTTCCGTGTAGCAACGTTGTGTCTTTGAAGTATCTATTTCTTCAGGTAACTGTAGACATGCTACGCATCAATATTGCATCCCATCAATGTGGTATGAGGGAAGAAAAAACCTGTAATAGACCAAATCGCATACCACCACATTCTGCCGAAATTGGGTTTAGTGGGAAATTGCTGGTTTGTAGGCTGAGTCTTTGCTTTAATTGACTGTGTGATCAGCGTACACACCGTCCTCAGTCACAGTCTGTGCCTCTCAATGTAAGGCACGGGGAGGCTTCTAGTTGGGGTGTTTGACAGGCCTACATCCGGCAGTTGCACCCCATACCCTAGCTTTTAATGGCTCCCACTATTTAATATATTTCACTATAGTGCCACTATGTAGCAAGTTTACACGGTACAGAGCTTCCCCCTTGAAAGAGAGAGAGAGTAATAAAACTATTATATCTGCTCCGCCACTAGGGGGACTTCTTATGCAGCGGTGGTTTGAGCTACCCTTCAACCAAGACCCAGAGAATAGAGTGATCAATTATCTATAATCTGCCCATTATGGGCATTCCCATTTGCTGTGGAGGATATTTGGGGGATATACCTTTAACAGGGGTTGTCCGAGGATGCAGGATAGCAATCCTTATTTGGTTGTGTCTGACTGATGTGATGCACCACATCACCTACAGTTCAAAAAATGTGAGTCACTTTCCTTAATGGAAGGGCATTCATACCCAATTCCAATCCCATCCTCATTATCGGTTAAGGTCTTGACCTGGAACCCTGTGTGATGGTGGTGGTGGGGGCTTTGGCTAGTGACACTGTGGGGATTATATGAAACCAGCATGGTGACCACAGAATTTGGCAGCGCTGCTATTTCCTTCCGTTTCTCCGTCTGTGTAGGGCTACTCTGACAAGTGGAGGAGATGTGGCGGGTGCTCATGCCACGTGACCTGGCCTCCACAGTCACCAGACCGCTTATCCAATCCCAGCTGGTTTGGGTTGAGCTGACTGACGAGGTGCAGCAAAACAAAAGGGCCAACAAGCGACTCAGCATCTCTGGAACACCCTGCAGACTGATGGACAGAACATTTCCAGGTGACTACCTCTTGTATCTCATCAAGAGAAGCTAAGTGTCAAAAGCAGTAATAAGCAAAGGAACCTGGAATAATAGCACAGATTTTCAGATGTTTCACCCTTTTTAAAAGTATATAATTCCACATGTGAATAATTCATAGTTTTGATGCCTTCTTGTGAATCTACAATTTTATATAGTCATGTAAAATACAGAAAACTCTATGAATGAGAAGGTATGTCCAAACCTGTGGTCGCACTGCAGCTATTACCTTCGTCATTAGTATTGAGTTGTAGATACATTTGATTCCAGCAGACATTCTATGGAGGTTTATTAACCTTCCCATTAGTGGAAATGTCACGTGAGACTACATCATCTGAAACAATGATGACTGCGGGTTGCCTATGGTTATGACCGAAATATTCTCAAATATTAGCATCATTATCCTATCCCTGTGCTTGTCATACCTGGAATGTGTATTGAGCCCGTGGGTCAGAGATTATTTTTTAGGAAAAATAATCATATTTAGAAATGATCTATCCCATTCAAGTGCAGAAATACTGAGCAGATCCCTGTAAGATCTATCCAATGGTGCCGGGTCCATCATGTCTTATCCGCTATCTCATGAAGCAGCAATGTAGTGTAACGATTTCAGTCCCCTCCTGGTAGCATGGGGGTCGTTACTATGGGGGCGCATCGCGTTTTCAACGGGCTATCCAAATTTCCGATTTGGGGGGGGGGAGGGGAGCGGGGGGGTGGCGGGGGGGGGCCGGGAGGAATGACGTATGACGGGGGGGGGGAAGGCATGACGTGATGAAAACCTGACATAATTCGGAAAACCGGCGCATTTAAAACAAAAAAAGTGTCCTGAATGCGCTTACCTGCACCCATCGTAGGACAGAACTCCAGTGCATTACCGAGGACCTCAGCGCAACAGCGACACCATGGGTGGACCGGCTCTGAGTAACTACCTTATGAATCCCGGCCCGACCCGAGCCTCCGCAGAGTAATGCGCCGATGGATCGCGAATGGCCGGGTAAGTAAATCTGCCATTTTCTTAATATTGTGAATAAACCATTTATTCTAACATTGAGTCGATTTCTTCTGGGATCCTTCTTTTGACTTCCCGCACCTTGGAGCCAGTTTGTTTGAGGAGTGAACGCTCCTCTGGCCACAATCATGGGTTGCTCTTTCCCTACTAGTGCTACATATTTCGACTCAACAGAGGAAATGTTTAATCACTGATATGACAGCTCCCACTGCCTTAACATGTTGCCTGCAGAAAGGGTTATTTGGCCCCCCCCCCACCCGAGATTACTTACCGGCCGTCCATCCGATCGTCCAGCGCGACGCGAGTTCTCTTGCGTGGATTCGGGTCTCGCGATTCACTAAGGCAGTTCCTCGACTGTCCACCAGGTATGTCCGCGTGCTAAAGTCCGCTAGGCCCACCGGAGTTCACGATCCTATATTAGGTTGAAGGTAGTGCATGTCCAGCGGACACTTTTTTAAATGCGGCGGTTTTTTTTTCCGACATTGTCAGGTTTTTTGTTCGGCCCGCCCCCCCGATTTCGTCGCGTGCATGCCGTCGACGATGGCGCAAATCCGATCACTGTGGCAAAATCCCGGGGAAATTCAGGGAAAATCAGCGCCTAAACAGAAATTGCGTAACCCGCTGTGAAACTTGATTCGGGCTTTAGTAATGACCCCCCTAGGGGACAATTTACTTACGGTCCCCGCGCAAGCCCGAGGTGCGTTGTCCGATGAGGAGAAGGTCTGCCCGATTAACACAATCGTGCGCCTATACAACGATGTGTCGCTCCCGCTCAGGTTCAGACGGAGCTCCCTTCTTCTTCCGGTGCATGTGAGTGCTTGGCTGTGCGAACACATGATGTGGCAAGATTTACTTACCCGGTCACCATTCGCGATCCAGCGGCGGCGTCTCGCTGGTTGATTCGGGTCGCGGCCGGGATTCATCTAAGGGTAGTCCTCCGCTCCACCAGGTTGTCGCTGCTGCAACTGAAGAGATCGGAATGCACGAACATCACGAGAGGCATGGGTGAGGTGAAGGTTAAGCGCGTGGCGAGCGACACTTTATTTTTTAAATGCAGCTGTTTTTTCGATCCGTCGGGTTTTTTAATGACCACGCACATCGATTCGTTGCCTGACTGTCGGGGCCGATGCACCACATCCGATCTCGTGCACTAAAATCCCGGACATACGGGAACGATGCGCAAACTGAAAAATTCGGTTAAACCCGTCGCAAAAAACCGCGAATCGGGCCCTAGTAAATGACCCCCATTGATTTCTAATCCCGCACCCGTATTCCCCGACGAAAATACAGTCTGGAACCGTACAAAATGCGGTCGTCTGGACCCTTAGTAAATGTGCCCTATACAATCGCTCCAGCTCCTCTGCTCTATTCACATACTGGGCACATGTTACTTACCGGCCGTCGCGATCCAGCGGCGGGGTTCCTCTGCACAGGATCGGGTCCGGTGGGATTTAAATGGGTAGTTCCACCAGGTGCGCGCTGCAGCGTCCGAAATAACTCTGAGCGCCCGGATGCACCACCCATGAGGTGCAAATGAGGCTTCCCAAGCGACACATTTCGGTTTAAATGCGGGGTTTTTCCGAATACGTGGGTTTTCGGTCGGCCCGCCCCCCCGATTTCTGTGTCGCGCGCCATGCCGCCTCCGATCGCCACAATCCGAATCCGTGCGCCAAAAACCGGGGCAATTCATGTACAAGCGGCGCAAATCGGAAAATATTGGTGGTAACACGTGGGGGGAAAACGCGAATCGGGCCCTTGTAAATGACCCCCCCCCATGTCTGCAGATAGGACATATGCACAATCTGCATCAGCTCCTCCTGCTCTATAACATAGTCTGAGCAGATAGGACCCATATACACTCTGCTCAGCTCCTCCTGCTCTATAACATACTGTCTGAGATAGGACATATGTAAAATCTGCTCAGCTTTCTGCTCTGTAACATGCTGCCTGCCGAGGACACTGGGGCAGATTTACTTACCCGGTCCTTTGTGATCCAGACGACAGTTCTCCGACGATGGATTTGGGTCTTCCAGAGCTTCACTAAGGTATACGTGCGACCCGATGTCCACCAGGTGTCGACTGCTGCGCTGGGTCCGCGGAGTTTACTGGTTCTGACCGGTGCATGTAGTGCTTGATTTGACGAACACTTGTTTTTAAATTCCGCAGTTTTTCTCTGAATACGTCGGGCTTTCCGTCGGCCATGCCCCCAATTTCGTTGCGTGAAAGGCGTGGAATCGGCACAAAAAGGAAAAAGGCGGGAACCCGACGAAAGTTCGGCCCGGAGCCCTAGTAAATGGGCCCCACTGTGTACATCTCTCAGACCCTGTTCAATAACATGAGGCCTGCAGATAGGACACTATGTACAATCGCTTAGCTCCTTCTGGTTAAACAAGCTGCAGCAGGAAGGAACACTATGTACAATTGCTCAGCTCCTTCTGCTCTATAAAATTGCGCCTGCAGATAGAGACTACTGTACAATCTTCTCCATCCTCCTGGTCTATAAACTGCTGCCTGCACGAGAGGACACTATGTTACAATCCGACTCTTAGCTCCTTCTGGTCTATAACAAGCTGAAATGCAGATAGGAACTATGTACAATCTGCTCAGCTCCTTCTGCTATATAAAATGCTGCTGCAGATAGGACAAATGTACAATCCGCTAGCTCTTCGGTCTATAACAAGCTCGCATGCAGATAGGACAATATACAATCTGCTCAGCTCCTTATGCTCTATAACATGCTGCCTGCAGATAGGCACACTTGTACAATCTTCTCAGCTCATCTGTTCTGTGAGCATGACTCCTGCAGATAGAACAATACAAAATCTGCTCAGCTCCTCCTGCTCTATAACATGCTGCCTGAGATCGGACACTAAGTACAATCTGCTCAGCTCCTCTGTGCTCTATAACAGACTGACTGCAGATAGGACACTATGTACAATCTGCTCGCTTCCTCTGCTCTAAACATGTGCCTGCAGTAGGACACTATTGTACAATTGCTCAGCTCCTCCTGCTCTATAACATGCTGCCTGCAGATAGGACACTATGTACAATTGCTCAGCTCCTCCTGCTCTATAACATGCTGCCTGCAGATAGGACCTATGTACATCTGCTTAGTTCCTCACTGCTCAATACCATTCTATCCGTAAATTGGCAATTATTAGTTATGGCATACTGGCCCCACATTTACTAAGAACAGTGCAGTGTGGTCGAATGTGCAGTGTCCTGTGTAGTGTGCAGGGGGCGCCGATTCATGATTTCCCTTGAACTGCTCCAACAGAGTGCACACATCTATTGGTGTTTGGTGCACCTTTAAATGGGCGTGCAACACACTTCTGTTAGATTTGTCTAATAAATGTGGTCGACTGAGCACCTGAACACCCCTTTCCATGCTGAATTTGTGTCGTGAGAAACTCAGTGCATAGACATAAAGGTCAGTAGCACACATGTGGTGCAGAACTCTTACATTAATGTACAAACCAGTTATGCACTAGAAAAGAACGTCCAAGTCAGCAGAAAACTGGCGCAGGGGCTTAGTAATATGTGGCCCAGTGATCTATATCCTACCTATTGCAGATGAACTGTAGTATGTTAGATCCTTTTACTCCATTTATGTTGGGGTGCAGGAAGGGGTTAATCAAATGAGAAAAATCAACAATTCTCAATTTGTTTTTCATGCACCTGAACGCTCGAAAGAGAGGAATAATATTATTATAGTGATATTAATGGAGCCTATGTATGTGGCTGAGATAATTGTCTCCTTCCCTGAAGGATGGAACTAATTCAATGTGTTAGAAATACCTTTTAATCCGCTGGGTATATTTTACTTATGTGAGGGGAAGGTGAACAGGAGGAACATGTAGATCTAATTCAGGACTTATGGGACATCCCCTTTAATTTTCCTTGCAGATGGCTTTCCCATAGGGAACCATACATACTGTTAGAGGCACCAGGATGCAGGGCAGAAGGTCTGTTGGGAGATGCGGGTCGGTAGCTTTCTAGGTAATGACACTGTTCCTGGAATATATGACTTGTGTTGTTGTAGCTTTCGCCTCTGCAGTCTGTAACTGAAAAAATTTAGCTGTTGGGTGATATCCAGCTGCTCAGGACTCACTGCTACCCCTCCTTTCCATAGACTCCCTTGTAATCTGACACCCAGAGTACTGGGGGTATTTACTAAGGGCCCAATTTGCGTTTCCCGGCGTGTTACCCGAATATTCCGATTTGCGCCGATTTCCCCTGAATGCCCCGGGATTTGGCGCAAGCATTGGATTGTGGGCGCATCGCGCCGCATGCACGCGATGGAATCGGGGGGTAGCCGAATGAAAACCCGACGGTGATCGGAAAAAACAGCAAATTAAAAAAAAAAATCTGTCGCGGAGCTTGCACTTACCTTCACTCAGCCCGCTCGGTGAACTCCATGCGTTCCGCGCTTTTAGCCCAGCAGCGCCACCTGGGGATGGCGGAGGAACTACCTAGTGAATCCCGGCCGACCCGAACCAGCGCAGAGAACGCCACGGTGGGATCTGCGAATGGGACCGGGTAAGTAAATCTGCCCCACTATGTCCATTTATAGCTAGCTGGAATTAAAGGGGTTTTTACCACAACATTAACTTGATGATCGGGTGGGGGTCTCAGTGATGAGAAACCCACAGTTCAAGTGAACTGGGGGGTCCAAAGTACCTCCGTTGGACCCCTTGTCGTTACCAAGATGAGTAGAGCGCAGCCGCTATGTCCGATCGTTCCAGTCATCTCTATGGATCTGAGGAGATTGCTGAGGGCTAATGTGTTTGGTTTAAAAACCCTTTAAAAGAAACCTTACACTTTATTGATGCATTAGAAGCAAAACATACCTGAGATGCTGTAGCTACACTGATGCAGGATCTATTCGGTTAATCTCTGAGCTGAGTGGTTTTGCGATAAAACCGATATAACATTATGATAATGAGCTCTGCCGCTTGCTTTCCGCTTCTTAAGCAGGAGAGTTTCTCTCTGATTGCATCATCATCTCCTGCACTCTTTCCTGCCAGACAGCATAATCAATTGCTGCCACAATCCCCAGCTGTGTGTATGAGTGATCCTGCTCAGGTTGATTAGTGCTTGACAAGTCATGCTTTACTTAGCAGCCAAAGTGTAAGCCAGCTGTCCCAGCTTCCCAAGCGTCCTGATTGGTATTAATAGTTTTTTCAGCAAAACCACTCAGCTCAGGGATTAAACATACTGTTTCTGCAGCAGTGTAGCTAGGCATTCTCAAGGTATGTTTGCTTCATAATGCATGAAATCAAATGGTAGGTTCCTTTAGAGCAGCAGAGACAGGAGCTTATATCATTCAGTGCATGCAGCTGCCTGTCAGTTTGAGGGGCCCCAAAACCAAATTTTTGGGATCTTAACGTGCTAACATAAGTGGCGCATCGCCTGCGAGCACATGAGTAAGCCCACCCCTCCGCTGGAACGAGTATCGGAGGCTATGGATCCTGGTGTACAATTCTGTGCCAGTCCCTCTCTAGCGTACAGCGTGCTCTTACCAGCAACTATATACCTCACTGGCCAATTATTAGGTACACCTGTCCCAACTGCTCATTAACACTTATTTCTAATAGCATACATGCGGCAACTCAGTGCATAGGCATGGTAGACATGGGTCAGACAATCTCCTGCAGCTCAAACCGAGCATCAGTATGGGAAGAAACGGGGGATTTGAGGCCTGTGAACGTGGCATGGTGTTTGGTGCCAGAAGGGCTGGTCTGAGTATTTCAGAAACTGCTGATTCTCTGGATTTTCAAGCACAAGCCATCTATAGAGGTTACAGAGACTGGTCCGAAAAAGAAAAAACATCAGTGAGCGGCAGTTCTGTGGGCGGAAATGCCTTTGATGCCAGAGGTCAGAGGAGATGGGCGCAGACTGGTTCGAGCTGATAGAAAGGCAACAGTGACTCAAATCGCACCCGTTACAACCACAGTAGGCAGAAGAGCATCTGAACGCACAGTACGTCGAAAACTTTGAGGCAGATGGGACCGCAGTAGAGACCACATGGGTGCCACTCCTTTTAGCTAAAACAGGAAACTGAGGCTACAATGCACAAGTCATCGACAATGGACGATAGAAGATTGGAAAAAACGTTGCCTGGTCTGCATGAGTCTCGATTTCTTGCTGGACATTCGGATGGTTAGGGTCCCGAATTTGGCGCAAAACACATGAAAGATGGGATGTGTGTGGAACGGGAGATCGCATCATGGATGTGCTGCAGCCGACAAATCTGTGGCAAGTGTCTATGTCCATATGTCAATAGGACCAAATCTTGAGGAGCTTCCAGCACCTGTTGTAGATCTATGCCACGAAGTAATGAGGCAGTTCTGAAGGCAAAAGGGGTCCAACCCCTTACTAGCTGGTGTACCTATAAAGTGGCCGGTGAGTGTATATACGGATAATATCTAATGCACAGGAAAGTGCCGGGTCTACTCCCCCTTCATCAGATACTTGTTTTGAAGGGGCATAAGGGGCAATATCATAATTCCTGCAGTTGTGGATCATTTTATAAACTAAAATAAAGCCCTGATACATGTCTTCCATACGAGTCTATTATCCCTCCTCTGTTATAATTGGAAATTGTATTGGCCTCCTGAGGACACCAAACGGATTGGGGTGCATGTTTGGGTAAATTGCCCCTTGTTGGAGCTGCTCTAAATTGATAATTACTATTAGGACAGTATTTTGTATTGTAACCAATAGTTCCGAGCTCCAATGCTTATATGTATGGGCCAGTATCGGCTCCGGGGCCCCAACGCAGCATCTTCACTATCTTCAATTTGTAAAATTGGGAGAAAAAGGGATGACCAGCATGGAGCCTGCTATTCCAGGCCAGGGTTTGCCTATATTTGGGTGCATAGGGTCTCCACTTGATATCATAGACACTACCTCTTGCAGCATGTAGGTGGTTCCGCCTGTGACATCTCGGCGCTCTGCCTGACAGTGGATTTCGCTGGGAAGTTAAAACATTTTATGCTCTCAGAAGCAAAACTTTCCCCATTGAATGTAATCTGTGGTATGCTATAAGCATCACAAAATAATGTTATCTTTAAGACTGATATTTCACTTAATTGTTACACGAGGAAAACGCTCAATTCATAACATCAAGTGCGGAAAATGAAAGATGTGATGAATGCGTCAAACACAGGAGTGCTAAAAATCATAAAGGCCGAATCCGGGGAACTGGAGGAGAGGAGAAGGAATAGAGCAGAGGATTATATGGAGGATCGATACACAGGACTAGGACGGACGGACATAGGCCCTCACACACCCAGGTCAGGAACCAGATCAGATATAAAGGGGACCCCCATCACATACACCCAGGATCAGGACACACAGGATGGACTATAAAAGGGGACCTCCCATCAATACACCCAGGACCTCCAGTACAACAGGATCCGGACTATAAAGGGGACCCCATCACATACACCCCAGGACTCGGAACACAGGATCCGTCTATTAAAGGGGACCCCATCACAACACCCGGACTGCAAAAAGTACACACAGGATCCGGACTTAAGGGGACCCCCATCACATACACCCAGGACAGGACACACAGGATCGGACTATAAAGGGGCCCCCCATCACATACACCAGAGACAGCAGTAACATACAGGATCCGGACTATAAAGGGGACCCCCATTCAATACACCCAGGACTCCAGGACACCACAGGATCCGGACTATAAAGGGGACCCCCATCACATACACCCAGGACTGCAGTACATACAGGATCTGGACTATAAAGGGGACCCCCATCACATACACCCAGGACTACAGTGCTCACAAGATCCGGACTATAAAGGGGACCCCTATCACATACACCCAGGATGACAGTGCCCACAAGATCCGGACTATAAAGGGGACCCCCATCACATACACCCAGAACTACAGTGCACACAGGATCCGGACTATAAAGGGGACTCCCATCACATACACCCAGGACTGCAGTGCCCACAAGATCCGGACTATAAAGGGGACCCCATCACATACACCTAGGACTGCAGGCATAGGATCCGGACTATAAAGGGGAACCCCACACATACACCCAGGATTGCAGTGCACACAGGATCGCGACTATAAAGGGGACCCCCCCATACATACAAAAAGGAATGCAGTGCACACAGGATCCGACTATAAGGGGATCCACACAATACACCCAGGATGCAGTGCACACATGATCCGGACTATAAAGGGGACCCCCATCACCTACACCCAGGTCGCAGTGCACAATGATCCGGACTATAAAGGGGACCCCATCACAACACCCGGATCTGGACTATAAAGGGGCCCCCAGACATACACCCAGACTGCAGTGCCCACAAGATCCGGACTATAAAGGGGACCCCCATCACATACACCCAGGACTGTTGTGCACATAGGATCCGGACTATAAAGGGGACCCCCATCACATACACCCAGGAATGCAGTGCACACAGGATCCGGACTATAAAGGGGACCCCCATCACATACACCCAGGACTACAGTGTACACAGGATCCGGACTTTAAAGGGGACCCCCATCACATACACCCAGGACTGTAGTGCACACATAATCTGGACTATTAAGGGGACTCCCATCACATACACCCAGGACTGAAGTGCACACATAATCTGGACTATAAAGGGGACTCCCCTTACATACAACTAAACCGATGACCTTGTTGGTGAGTGATGTGTCCTGCATCATCAGAAGGTTTTTCCTGAGAAAATTTATGGCCAGAATACAGGGAATCTTAAATCTTTTCATCTAAATGAGGATTCCGGTGCACTGTGGACGTGGCCACAAAGTACAATGGACCCTCTATGTGAAAGTGGGCAAGAGAAGGTGCACCTTGATGATGTAAAATTTGTAAATATTGACAGGACTCCTGAGAGAGATAACGAGAGTCCTGATTACTCCGCCCACACGCAGTGATTGACAGTGAGATTACTGATTACCCCGCCCACACACAGTGATTGACAGTGAGAGTCCTGATTACCCCACCCACACACAGTGAATGACAGGAAGAGTCCTGATTACCCCACCCACACACAGAAATTGACAGTGAGAGTCCTGATTACCCCACCCACACACAGTGAATGACAGGAAGAGTCCTGATTACCCAGCCCACACACAGTGATTGACAGTGAGATTACTGATTACCCCACCCACACACAATGAATGACAGGAAGAGTTGTGATTGCCTCAGCCACACATAGTGATTGAGAGTAATAGTTCTGATTATCCCACACACAGTAATTGGCAGTGATAATCCTGATTACTCCCCAACACAAATTAATTGCCAGTGAGAATATTGATTACTCCACCCCCACATTGATTGACATTGAGAGACCTGATTGTCCCACCGACACACAGTGACTAACAGTGAGAGTCCTGATTACCCCACCCATACACAGTGATTGACAGTGAGAGACCGGATTACCCCACCCATACACAGTGATTGACAGTGAGAGACCTGATTACCCCACCCACACGCAGTGATTGACAGTGAGAGTGCTGATTACCCCGCCCACACGGGACGGTAAGTAAATGAGCCCCACTGTGATTGAAAGTAATTGATTGTTATTTCATTTCTTTTGTATATTATTTTTCTAATGATCTGATCTGCAGCTTTGCATTTTTGTCTGACATTTTGATACATTATTCTATTATAGCTTTTTCCATTTTGTACAGACGTGACATATTTTTCCTCCCATCTTTCATTGAGAAGTTTGATATCAAGATCTTTACTTGTCATCACAGAGCCTCCAGCGCTCTCCGCCTTATATCACGGCCACTTATCGGCGCGGCGGTAGATTAGCCTTCATTAACAGCTCGATGTTTGCACAGAACTTTCCCATAAACCAAAACAATAAAAAGTTGAAAGCTGCTGCTGCCTCATCCCTGACACCGCCAGAAATACTGACTCCCCTGGAAGGATTCCACCCAGGCCAATGCATTGGCACAATCCCGCTCGTAAATCCCTATTCTAAATAGTGCCTGGATCACAACTTTTATTCCGACGTAACTAACGGCCTCGTATTTAGTAAAAAGATGATGCAATGACTTTGAGACCGTGCAAAAAATTAAAGTGAGACTGTCCAACTATTGAGGCCAATAATCTTACAACAGTTTTGGGGATAAAAGGGTCTTCTGGAGTATACAGACTAATGATCTATACCTAAGAGAGGACATCAATGTCATTCGAATTGGGGCTCTTCCATTTAGATGTGTCATGGGTGGTCCTGTGACCCATATCGCGGGTCGCGGGCTCACCCGTGCTTCTCTGCCCCCGCTTACCTTCCCCGGCTCCCGGCTCACCCCCTTCCGCCGTGCGCGCGCGGCCCCGAATGCTATGGCGTGCGCGCAGTCACTTCTCAAAATTTAAAGGGCCAGTGCGCCATTAATTGGCGCTGGCCATTTTGGCAGAATCTATTTAAGCCTGCCTCTTCCTGCAAGCCCCTGCCGGATCTCCGTGCCTAGCGCCCTAGAGAAAGCTTTTCTGATGCCTTGTGCTCTTCTTGTGAATTCCCGTTGTGACCCTGGTTCCGTTTCTGACATCGCTCCTTTGCCGCCTGCCCTGACCTGTTGCTACGTCTCTGACTCTGATCCTGTGCTGCCTGTCCTGACCTCCTGCCTGTCCCCGACTACGAGATTGCCTGCTGTTTCTGTACCTCGACCTTGGCTGCCACTGCAGACAAGTCACGCCTGTGGAACGACCTGGTGGTACCACGCCGCAGCTTGTCTAACCCGCTTTGCGGTGGGCTCTGGTGAAAACCGGGTACCACTTAGACTCCGGTCCCAGGTAGTGGCTTGTGCCATCGTCCGCAGTGGTACAGAGGATCCACAACCTCACGGACCCTGACAAGATGGTCCCAGCTACATCAAGAACCTAAAGTAACAATGAGAAACAAACCAGAAGAACAGCTCCGATCTCTATGTAGTGGTCAGGTCAGGTAACTGCAGCTTCGATTATCCAGGGATGTGTCTTCTGGCTATTGGCTTGTCAAGGGAAATTCCTGCATCCTGATACCAGAAGAAGACAATGTATATGTTGGTTTGGTATATGAACTTCAGTTAAACTTACTTTCAATGGGAGATGAACATTACCCAGTCAAGTGTTTGCTGGACAGCGACTTGCCAGGTGAGGTGTCCTGCCTAATATCATACAATAAACCCATTGCAGAGTGCATTCCAGTGCTGTCCCAAAAATCATCAGGGTATATCTGGTGCTAAAGCTAATTCCATTCTTATAAAACTCCAATACCACCCAACAACCCAAAAATGACGACCTGGAGTACCTTTGTCCTACCAGATAATATGATCCTGTAGGTCCGCGGGATCTATGAAGAAGACCTCATTGGAACTCACAAACTGGTTTCTCTTCTCTCTCTTCTGTAAAACATCTTGGGGGTCATTTACTAAGGGCTCGATTCGCGTTTTCCCGACATGTTATCCAAATATTTCCGATTCGCGGCGATTTTTCCTGAATTCCTGGATTTTGGCGCACACGATCGGATTGTGTCGCATCTGCGCCGGCATGCACGCGATGGAAATCGGGGGCATGGCCGAACGAAAACCCGGCGGATTCGCGCTTACCTTCACCAGGAATACTCTTGTGCACTCCGGCGGGCTTCGGCGGACTTCAGCTCACCAGGGACACCTGGTGGACGTTGGAAGAACTGCCTTAGTGAACCCAGGACTCCAACGCTGCAAGGCAGAAGTGCTAGCCACTCAGCTAGCGTGCTGCATTATAACACAGTTAGCTCCCACTAGTGGTGTCTCCACAGGGATTTGGGATTTTATATCAGTTCAAGAACAGAGACATTTTCTATTACATCAAATCAGACTGAAACAACATTAGCTAAATTCAATTTGAAGAAGCACAAGTAAATCTGCTTTTCTGTGTTATGCTTAGATGTAGGATCCTCGGGGGCGGAGCATCGCAAAAGAGATCGTAAAGAAACAGAGAATTAATTTGCCATGCTCCGCCTCCAAAGGACCTAGACTAACTATAACACATAAATGCATCAGTTTTTCTTTGAGTGGTGCTCAGAATGATACAGTAATCTGCCTGAAGGATGTTGTACCCAGATATGGAGGCTCTACGCATAATGACTGCATTCGTTCTCACATCTGCTCATTTATGCCAGTGTAACACTTTTGGAAACTTTTAATTTATTTATTTTTTTTACATTTAAAATCCATAAAAAACATCGGGATAGTAAAACTGTCAGCTTGATCCCTTTTATCAAGAAGCGAGTTGTTGCCGGGGACCTCCACTGAATTATAATGCCCATCTATTGCTTTGGTTCAGCAGTTTTTGACTGCAGTTTCCAGCATCAGACAAAGACATTCCTTTAAGTTTCATTCAGCTGTGGAGCCATTAAGCTGAAATATTGGTTTTATTAATGCAATGCAAACAAAATAAAATGGAGGCTGTTAGCAAAGATGCACAAAATGCCCATAATTAATGGAGGCAAGAAAATACGAGGCCAAAGAGATGAGAAAAAAAAACATATTACATTTTTTTTTTTTTTTAGAAAACACATAGGGGGTCATTTACTAAGGGCCCGATTCGCTTTTTCCCAACGTGTTACAGGGCCCGATTCGCTTTTTCCCAACGTGTTACCCGAATATTTCCGATTTGCGCCGATTTCCCCTGAATTGCCCCGGGATTTTGGCGCATGCGATCGGATTGTGGCGCATTAGCGCCGGCATGCACGCGACGGAAATCGGGGGCGTGGCTGAACAAAAACCCGACGGATACGGAAAAACCGCCGCATTTAAACAAAAAAAGTGTCGCGGAGCTTGCGCTTACCTTCACTAGGAATAGGCCGGTGAACTTGAGCGCGCTCCGATGCTTTTCAGCGCAGCAGCGCCACCTGGTGGACGTCGGAGGAACTGCCTTAATAAATCCTGGCCGGACCCGAATCCACCGCAGAGATCGCTGGATCGCGAATGGACCGGGTAAGTAAATCTGCCCCCTTGTATGGAATCTTTTTCCATCCAGATGGATCTTAATTAGATGAAAATACAGAATCTATGAAGGTGATTGGATTAATACATTTTCAAAAGTATTTTTTTTTTAAAAATGTGCAGAAAAAAAATATTATTTTGGTAAAAAAAATGTTTTTGGGTTGTACGTAGTATTGGTCTCCTCACATGGGTTGGAGACTTCTAATAAGGCCTCTTGGGCCCCCTTGGATGGGGTGTAATTGTCTCTAATGTTTTGCCCCAGCCACTGGCTATGGCTTTCTCTAGCATAAATAATGTGATATTATATGGGGGAGGGTTGGCACATTAAATAATAATTTTTACGACATTTGATAAAAATTATTTTTAATTCAGTGGTTGCATCTTGGTGAACAGTCAGAGCACTTTTTGATGGCCACATCTAGGTGCATCTTTCCCTCTTGTTTTGGATCAATGTCATGGACTCATCTCTACTGATGACTAGACATAAGGGGACTCTGGGGGTCATTTAGGGCCCGAATCGCGTTTTTTCGCGGGTTACACGATATTTCCGTTTGCAAATCGATTTTTTTTTCCTGAATTGCCCCGGGATTTTGGCGCACGCGATCAGATTGTGTTGCATCGGCGCCGGGTTGCACACGACGGAAATCGGGGGGCGTGGCCGTAAGAAAACCCGACGGATTCGGAAAAAACGCCATATTTTTTTAAAAAAAGGGTCGCATGACACGCGCTTACCTGCACTCGGCCTGGCTTGGTGAACTCCAGTGCATTCAGCGCAGCAGCGACACCTGGTGGACATCGGGTGCACTACCTTAGTGAATCGCCGGAAGACCCGAATCCTCCACACAGAACGCGCCACTGGATCGCGACAGGACCGGGTAAGTAAATCTGCCCCTCTATGTTTACTTTTGGGTTGGGTTGTCCCCTTGGCCAAGACTAGTAGCAATTTGCCCGATTGGATGTACGTCTGCCAATCTGTCCATATGCCTGGGTTGTGCGGGCCAAACCCAAACTCCGAACCAAAACATCGGGTCTCCTCATTTCTAACGCTGACACATAAAGATGACGTCATCCCTGACAACATTCTCTAACTGTGAATCATTCTTCCATCCATGTCTCCGTGATTGTATTCCTGCGTTGCACCGGACATTTGTGCTTATGTTGTTGCTGTTGTCCAAATTCTTACTCTTGGTTTTCTCATAGTTTTTTCTGGTCTTCAGAATTCTGAAGATCTCCTGGTGATGCCCTCTCGACTCTTTCTGATGATGTCACCTCTGCCACCATTATTTCACCGTTCCATGAAAATTGATCACACACTTCTTCTGAAGAAGTGAAGGGTGATACTCCAGTGCTCTCTTAGAGTCTCATCAGTATTCGAGAGTCTACATTCTGGTACTGGGTGTAACTTGAGTGGCTGTAGTCAAATTTAGGGGGCTTAAGGAGTCAATAGGGTATCTTATTCACATACGATAAGCCAGTAACAAATAAAATACATTATTAGTGGGGGAACCTGGTACAGATTTGGCAGGTTTTACACTTTGATGTAACAAATAGCAAATGGGGGGCACATACGTAAGTTTACAAATTCATTTAATTTGGTAAAGGAGTAAAACAAAAGTCACCACTGGGCCACAACAACCATAGACCCTTGACACATTGGGGTAGATTTACTTACCCGGTCCAGTCGCGAACAAGCGGCGCGTTCTCTGACCAGGATTCGGGTTCTGCCGGGATTCACTAAGGTCCGTGCGCCCGATATCCACTAGGTGTTGCTGCTGCGCAAAAGGTCCGCCGGAGTTAACCTTCTTCGTCCCAGTGCATGTAAGTGCTGATCTTGTGACACAGTGGGGGTCATTTACTAAGGGCCCGAATTGCGTTTTACCGGCGGGTTACACAAATTTTTCCGTTTTGCGCCGATTTTCCCTGTATTGCCCCGGGATTTTGGCGCTTTCGATCGGATTGTGTCGCATCGGCGCCGGCATGCACGCGACGGAAATTGGAGGGCGTGGCCGAACGAAAACCCGACTGATTCGGAGAAACCGCTGCATTAAAAAAAAAAAGTGTCGCGGGACACGCACTTACCTTCACCAAGTATAGGCTCGTGCACCCCGACGGGTCTCGGTGGACTTCAGCACAGCAGGAGGAACTGCCTTAGTGAATCGCCGGAAGACCCGAATCCACCGCAGAGAACGCGCCGCTGGATCGCGAATGGGCCAGGTAAGTAAATCTGCCCCAATTTCTTTTTTAAATTCCGTGTGTTTTCCAAATCCATCGGGTTGTCCGATGGCCACGCCCTCCGATTTCTGTCGCGTGAAATCTGGCGCCGATGCACCAAAATCCGATAGCATGCGCCAAAATCCCAGGGAAATTTGGCGCAAATTGGGAAACCCGACGAAAGTGCGCGATTCGGACCCTTAGTAAATGAGCCCCATTGAATTGACTTGAAGCTAAGAAAACTGTTTGGTGAAATGATAGGGAAGCAGCTAGAGAAGTACATGTAGTCCCTGGGTTACGTACAAGATAGGTTCCAAAGGTTTGTTCTTATGTTGAATTTGTATGTAGGTCAAAACTGTATATTTTATCATTGTAGTTCAAGATAAAAAAAAAAAATTGCCACAGTGACAATTGGAGTTTCAAAATTTTTTGCCTTAAAGGGACCAAGGATTATCAATAAAGCTTCATTACAGACACCTTACAGCTGATCATTGCAGTCTGGGACTATAGTAACATCCAGAGAGGTCACAGTGGGCAGAGGGGTCCGTCTGTAACTAGGGGTCTTCTGTAAGTCTGGTGTCCTTAAGTAGGGGACTGTATACTCAAAACTTTCCTTATACCCTCTTATATATTGAATCCAGCAACACTCCTTTAAGATCCGTTAAAAAATTTCTATTTTTTTACAGTTTGTTGTTTTTTTCATTGGAATTTTCAGCCAGTACTTTTTATATGAAGCAGAAGGAATGTAATGTACAGATGCTGAAGAGGAACACTGTCTCGGTGCCTGGGGGTAAAGGAATGAATGTTTTTGGAATTTGTTGAACTCTTCGAAAAATTGGCGAAGCAAAATAGAAAGAAGAAAAAACCATAAAAGACTAATAGAAACAACCAACCAAGCTACACTGGATGTTGTATTTTTAACAAATCGATAATCTGTACAGATGGGATTTGCTTCTCTCGGTACGTTACATACAGAACAGGAGCGCGTGGCCGGCCTGAGATTAAAGCTTATTTGGTAAAAGACAAAAAGTTTGAATATCTACAACACAAGAAGAATTATGGACTGAATTATTTCTCTAGCAAAGAACAAGATGTAACAATTCTCGAGCTTGTCGAAATATTTTCTGTACACAACAGATGGGATATCCTATTCCGTTTGTAGGTCCCCAGGACACTTCTGATTTTGGTATGTTTTTATTCCAAACGTACTATAGAGAGGCCGAGGTTGTGTCGGATCTTCGCAAAATCAATACGTGAATTTTAGATGAGAAGACGGAAAGGAGATAAAAGGATGACTTTTAAATAGTTTAAAGAACTCAACAAGACGGGGAATATATTTCTTCTCTGAAAGGGAGCAAGGAACGAGAGGTCAGGCCTTGAAGTCGGAAAGGAGAGAACTTGGTGAAGGTGGTTAAGAAGAAGCTTTTTTTCTCGAAGCTTTCTTGTTGGGTTGTCTGAATGGATCTTCTATCCTCTTAATTATTTTGGACAGGGAGGAAGAGAGGCCTTACCTTCACTATTTACAATCATTTTGAGATACGTTAGTGCTGAAGATATTGGGGCTCATTTAATAAGTGTCCGCTGTACGCATTTTCGTCGGGTTTCCTGCCGATTTCCATTTTTGCGGCAAATTGCCCTGGGATTTTGGCGCACGCGATTTGATTTTGGTGCATTGTCGGCGGCTTGCACGCGACAGAAATCGGGGGGTGTGGCCAACGGACAACCCAACGGATTCGGACAAACTGCGGAATTTAAAAACGTGATTGCATTTTTGCACTCAAATGCACCGGGAAGAAGCAGGTGAACTCTGGTGGACCTCAGGGCAGAAGCGACGGATGCAGGAACTGAGACGCACGATCTTCATGAATCGCGCCGGACCCGAATCCCCGTCAGACAACGTGCTGGACGATCGCGACAGGACCAGGTATGTAAATGTGCCCCATTATCTAGTACAATTTCTTACCATTAAGGGGTTTTACAGGGATAATAATTATGCTGAGGGGGCCGGTAATGTAGTAACAGATCCCTACTATCCTTCCAATCCAGTAACACTATTCGTCATTCCACCTCCTGTCTGTCCAAAACCACGTGGAGGTCACCTAGCCAATCAGTGTCTGAGGTGGGTCACCAGTACATCCACTGATTGGCTGAGTGGCTTCCACCTGAGTTTAATGTGGTATTAAAAGACACACAAGAAGTGTAGTGCAATGGGAAGCAGAAGCCGTGCTAGGTGTAATGTATTGTTTTATTATCTTACTGGACCTCAGTGGAGATGAACGATTTGTTGATTTGTTAATTTGTCCTGGAAATTGGTATATGACCTCCTCTAGTCCTCTAAAACACAGGGGGTCATTTACTAAGGGCCCGAATTGCGTTTTTCCGTCGGGTTACCCGATTATTACCGTTTTGCACCGTTTTTCCCTGAATCGGCCCGGGTTTTTGGCGCACACGATCGGATTGTGTTGCACCGGAGCTGGCATGCACGCGATGGAAATCGGGGGGCGTGGCCGTCGGAAAACCCGACGGGTTCGGAAAAACTGCCGTATTTTTTTTTTTTTAAATGTGTCGCTTGACACACACTTACCTGCACTCGGCCCGGCTTGGTGAACTCCAGTGAACTCCGACGGACTTCAGCGCAGCAGCAACACCTAGTGGACATCGGGCTCACTACCTTAGTGAATCGCCGGAAGGCACGAATCAGCGTCGGAGAACCCGCCGCTGGATCGCGAATGGACCGGGTAAGTAAATTTGCCCCACAGATTTTGTATTAGAAGCTAATATCTCGTTTCAATAATTTTATATGATTTTTTTTTCATTTGGGTTTGCAAAAATAAAACAATTGGTTATATAACGAATAACCAAAACATTTGGAGCAACATCAGTTCAGTCTGATTCAATTCAGATCCAAAAAGAATCTTTTGAAAGAAATTTGTCGAAGCTCGCAAAATGCTCTTAAAGGGACCAGATTTCAGGCTTTTGTGCTTGAAAACCACACCCAGAGCTCCATGTGATGGACAGCTCCTTTTCAGGATCTTCCCTTAGGGAAAGCTGGGTGCGAGTAATAACTCGTTTTGTTTGCAGCTGTGACTTGAGTGATGGATGAGTGAACCAGTCAGTGCTGGGGGTAGTGTCCATTACTTCCTTTATAATCTTCTCAGTTCCTTCAGAGGGTGCTGGTTATCCAGTCTTGCTATCTAGTGCTATCACTTTGGTCATTATTCCATTTGACTATATGACTCTGTACCTTTCCCGCCATCTTGGTTTTGACACGGTTCTGTCAGACTTCGCATGTCTATCTGTATGTGTACTTTATTCATCGGTGTCGTGCATCATCCGGTGTTACCCTGCTTTCCCTGTCTCAGACTTGTTTGTTTTTGCCTTGATGCTTTTTTTGTGGGCTAGTGTGGCCGAGCTTTGATTTTCTGTTACCTGACAGCTCCACCTTCCACCAGCTGCCAGGCAAAGTAAGTCACCTTGCAGGGTCTCTCAGGGTCCCTTAATTAGGTTCCTGATAGTGGATTTGCCCTTGTCAGGGCGGTATTATCTGCTGTGGCAGGGTGATAAAATATATATATATATATATATATATATATATATATATATAGGCTTCAGGGGTAGTGGGCCCCCACTGGACAACCGTGGACGATGACGTAAGCTGACACCTGGGACCGGAATCTAAGTGGTACCCGTTTTCCACCAGAGCCCGCCGTAAAGCAGGTTGGACTTGCTGCGGTGTGGTATCACCAGGTCGACCCAAGATATGGGCCATGGGAGCACCCGTGACAATATATATATAAACAAGTACTGACCAGTATTTCTAAAAACAAAATCTAACCCATCGATCCTTGAAGCGTTGATCCAAATCCATATTTTGTTGGACGTTACAGGAAATTCCTTGTTACTTCTGGAAAGTTTTTTTGTCTCCTTGGCTTCCCTCCACTAAATACACTCGAGAATTATATTTTTCAGAGAAATCTGATCTGAAGCCTTATGTTATGTCAGCTTTATCTCAACAGGTCACTTTCTTCAGATTTCCTTTTTTTTGCCAAATGAAATAAACCCTTCAAATATCTGCTCCGAAAATAGGTCTGAGAAGCAATTGGCAAAGATAAATAGATATGGATTTCTGGTAACCTTTCATGAAAGAAGTGGCGGCCATTTCTGACTGTGCCGGCCTTGTCAGAACGGCTTCCAATCAGCATTAATGATGGTAGCCGCATCCTCTTGACGAGATCAGCGGGAAGAGAGGCTGTCAATCACCTCGCAAGAAGCGGAGCCCATCGTTTCAAGTCCGGCTTTAATCACAATTTTCGAGCAGGCTGCTCCATTGTATGACATAATCATATGCTGCTTTTGTTATATCGTCTTATTATTAGCTCGAGTTTTTTCTCAACGTCGGCTAATTCCCAGCGGTTACACCAGATAAAGCCAGAGATGCTCGACGCAGATGTACCGTATTCTTATTACATAAATGGATATTCAAATCTAATCAACGCAATGTGACGATACTTTGATGTGCGCTGCCGATACTAAAAAGCAAGATCAGGAAGCCGGATAAATACAAGAGGCGCTTGTGATAACTTTAACCCCTGTAAAAACAGCTGGTTTTATGTATCCCTTGGGATTTCCTTCAAAGATGAAGTTTTTGATGTTGACTATTATGTAGCATAATTTAGGGAAAGTGTATGAGGGTTTAGGAACCAGGAATGAAGCGACAGATTACAAAAAATTCAAGGAAACTCTGATTCTAGAGCCGGATTATATGCAGGGCAAAAGGGGCCATTGATCAAGGGCCCCACTGCCAACAGGCTTCGTTTTACAGCTTCCTCCCACCCATTGTTTTTTCATATATTGTACATTTGTGGATACTTTTCTGATTTGTTTTATCTAGCATGGGTTATTTTACATCACTAAAGCTGATGTGTTATGCCATATGCGCCAGGTGTTTCCCATACAAGGCAGGAAAAATGAGCTATTTCTGGTTCTGCCTTGAAAACTGTGACTTTTTGTCCCTTTTACACTTAAAAAACAGTTGGCACGGTGGAGAACAAGGCCTTCCAGGGTGGTGGCGCCAAAGCCATCCAACTTTACTATGGCCAGAGCAAGAAAAGTGGAGTAGGTTATAGCCGAAATCGCTAATTAAATAGCACTGGGTGCTCTCTAATCCACCACTGGTTCTTATTACACTAAAGCTATTTGAAGGGAACCTGTCATCACAGAGGGCATTTTTCAGCAATGACAGGTCCAACAAGGGCATTTAATGCTCAATATAAATCATCTTTTGGTTAGTTCTCAAATTGTTTACAATCCTTTACTTTATCTTACCTGGCTCCCTGCCAGAATCCTGTTCTGAGTCTCGGGGGGCACTGTAAATGTAAGTGGTTGTCTGCCAGGGGACAGGCAGGAGCACAGAGAGTATCTGGTGCTCACTAACCCACACTATGTATATGTCCATACTTCATTGGATGGTTCTACACCCAGGACTTATCTTGTACATATCACTCTTATTTCTGGTTATATGATTTCCCATAAAATAGAAATAATTATAAATTGGTAGAATTAAAAGATGTTTTCTCCATGATTTTTCCCATGATGCATCACTTCCTCATCCAATTATACATCTCCCAGCCTTGGAGGAGGTTAAATCAATAACCTAGGGTATATGCAGTGGTCTATAACTTATATACAGGGGAGAAGTCTATAACTTATATACAGAGGAGGGGGCTACAACTTATATACAGGGGAGGAGTCTATAACTTATATACAGGGGAGGAGTCTATAACTAATATACAGGGGGGTGGTCTATAACTTATATACAGGGGAGGAGTCTATAACTAATATACAGGAGGGGTCTATAACTTATGTAAAGGGGAGGAGTCTATAACTTATATACAGGGAAGGGGACTATAACTAATATACAGGGGAGGAGTCTATAACTTATATACAGGGGAGGAGTCTATCCCCATTGTACAGGGAGGGGGAGGAGATAACCTGTGACATCATCTATTGTCAGTAAAGATGTAATGATGGGTCAGTGTTATCTATATAGAGGTCATTGTACAGGGAGGAGGAGGAGATAAGCTGTGACATCATCTATTGTCAGTAGTGATGTAATGATGGGTCAGTGTTATCTATATAGAGGACATTGTACAGGGAGGGGGAGGAGATAAGCTGTGACATCATCTATTGTCAGTATTGATGTAATGATGGGTCAGTGTTATCTATATAGAGGTCATTGTACATGAGGGGGAGGAGATAAGCTGTTGACATCATCTATTGTCATAGTGATTAATGATGGTCAGTGTTATCTATATAGAGGTCATTGTACAGGGAGGGGGAGGAGATAACTGTGACATCATCTATTGTCAGTAGGGATGTAATGATGGGTCAGGTTATCTGTATAGAGGTCATTGTAAAAGGGAGGGGAGAGACAAGCTGACATCATACATTGTCCAGTAGTGAGTAATGATGGGTAGTGTTTATCTAATAGAGGTCATTGTACCGGGAGGGGAGAGATAAGCTGTGACATCATCTATTGTCAGTAGTGATGTAATGATGGTCAGTGTTATCTATATAGAGTCATTGTACAGGGGAAGGAGATAGCTGTGACATCATCTATTGTCCAGTAGTTATGTAATGATGGGTCAGTGTTATCTATATAGAGGTCATTGTACAGGGAGGGGGAGGAGATAAGCTGTGACATCATCTATTGTCAGTAGTGATGTAGTGATGGCTTAGTGTTATCTATATAGAGGTCATTGTACAGGGAGGGGTAGGAGATAAGCTGTGACATCATCTATTGTCAGTAGTGATGTAATGATGGGTCAGTGTTAACTATATAGAGGTCATTGTACAGGGAGGGGGAGGAGATAAGCTGTGACATCATCTATTGTCAGTAGTGATGTAATGATGGGTCAGTGTTATCTATATAGAGGTCATTGTACAGGGAGGGGGAGGAGATAAGCTGTGACATCATCTATTGTCAGTAGTGATGTAGTGATGGCTTAGTGTTATCTATATAGAGGTCATTGTACAGGGAGGGGTAGGAGATAAGCTGTGACATCATCTATTGTCAGTAGTGATGTAATGATGGGTCATTGTTATCTATATAGAGGTCATTGTACAGGGAGGGGGAGGAGATAAGCTGTGACATCATCTATTGTCAGCAGTGATGTAATGATGGGTCAGTGTTATCTATATAGAGGTCATTGTACGCAGACAGCATAAGGCTGGATTCCAAATGAAGTTGGATCTAACAAAGGAGAAGCCAATGAAGGCGGACAAAATGAAGGTGGATCCAATAAAGGAGGACACAATGAAGACGACACCATTAGGTTTGAACCAAATAAAGGCGGACCTAATAAAGGAAAAAACCAATGAAAACACTCAATGACCTTGTACCTAATAGAGAAAACCTAATAAAGTTGCACCCAAAGAAGGTGTTTAATGAAGGAGAACCCAACACAGGCAGAGTCAGGGGTGGTAGCTAATGAGGTTGGACCTAATGAAGGAGAACCCAACACATGCAGAGTCAAGAGGGTGGTAGCTAATAAAGCTGAACCTAATGAAAGCAGACAAAGTCAAGGTTGATCCAATGAAGGCAGACAAAAAGAAGTTGGACCAAGAGAAGGAGAATGTAGACATGCTCTTAAAATAACTTATCTGCTGGTCTCTATTGAGTTGCATCTGGTACTGATGGTCTATCCGCAGGTTAGGAGCATCATTTAACCCGGCTGGATCAGACTCCTGTAATTCGTCCTTGTCTGTGAAAAAGTCCCTTAAGAAAAAAAAAAAACATTGGACAGCTATCTCAGACTCTGTAGAGGATTCCTTTAAATTTACTGTGAGTCACATTCTTATTATTCCCGTGACCTTCTTATTTCAACACTAAATTCCACTTGCATCCCAAATCTCTTCTCAATTAGAGGTTAATATAACGTGTCGTTTGCCCTGATTAGCTTTGTGTATCAGAAGAGAAGTGGCTATTGATTTTAAAGACCTGCTGAATGAAAATGAAGCCGGCTTCACAGCCGAAAACTTTTGTACTTCATATCAGGTGAAGCGAGGACTCATATGTTACCGGGACCACAAGGCCAAGAAAATGTCACTCAGGACCGGCATCCAACCATCCGGGACTTGTAGAGTAGAATTTGTTAATTACTTGATACTTGGGGATAGAAAAATATTGTAATTGTGAAAGATGCGTCATGAAATAATACGGCCTTGTGCGGCTTGTTAGGAAGCCGCATTCCCTGGTGTAGTCAATCTGGGTCGCAAGTTCTTTGTGAAGGTTCAAAAGAACATTGTAAAGTACAGAGACTATTCATGTTAAAAAGACCTAAAATTCAAACCATTGAAGTAACAAAAGAATCAGATTTATAAGAACGTAGATGCATTTTCCAAAATAGTGACACAGTACAGGGTTTGTGACGGAATTACAGCTCATATACCAACCTGATATTAAATTGAATGTAAGTGAATTTTTAATTCGAAGGTACTTTTATGTTAATTTGCCTCAAAGCCAAAATTGGGAAATGATGTCACAGCAATCTCCTCCCCACTGTACAATGACCTATATAGATAACACTGACCTCATTACATCACTACTGACAATAGATGTCACAGCTATCTCCTCCCCCTCCCGTGTACAATGACCTCTATATAGTAACACTGACCCATCATTACATCACTACTGACAATAGATGATGTCACAGTATCTCCTCCCCCTTGTACAATGACCTCTATATAGATAACAACGACCATCATTACATCACTACTGACAATAGATGATGTCACAGCTTATTCCTCCTCCCTGTACAATGGACCTCATATAGATAACACTGACCATCATTACATCCATACTGACAATAATGATGTCACAGCTTATCTCCTCCCCCTCCTGTACAATGACCTCTATATAGATCCATGACCCATCAATTACATCAATACTGACAATAGATGATGTCACAGCTTATCTCCTCCCCCTCCCTGTACAATGACCTCTATTAGATAAACTGACCCATCATTACATCACTACGACAATAGATGATGTCACAGCTTATCTCCTCCCCCTCCTGTACAATGACCTCTATATAGATAACACTGACCCATCATTAATCATACACTGACAATAGATGATTCCAGCTATCCTCCCCCTCCCTGTACAATTACCTCTATATAGATAACAGACCCATCATTACATCAATACTGACATAATGATGTCACAGCTTATCTCTCTCCCCCCTCGCTTCTGACAGATTCGGGTTCTGCCGGGATTCACTAAGGTCGTGCGCCCGAATCCACTAGGTGTTGCTGCTGCGCAAAAGGCGCCGGGTTTAACCTTCTTCGTCCCAGTCAGTAAGTGCTGATCTTGTGACACAGTGGGGTCATTTACTAAGGGCCTGAATTGCGTTTTAAAAAACCAAACCGGCGGGTTACAACAATTTTCCGTTTGCGCCGATTTTCCCTGATTCGCCGGACGGGTTTTGGCGCTTTCGATCGGATTGTCTCGCATCGCCCGGCATATGCACGGCAAGACTAAATGGAGGGCTTGGGGCCCGGAAAAAACTGATCAAACCGCTAAAGCGAACACCATAAGATGAAACACGTGATAGTCGCACGCCATACTCTCACCGTTAGGCTCGTGCACCCCGACGGGTCTCGGTGGACTTCAGCACAGCAGAGGAACTGCCTTATGAATCGCCGGAAGACCCGAATCACCGCAGAGAACGCGCGCGCTGGACGCGAATGGGCCAGAAAAGTAATCTGCCCCAATTTTCTTTTTTAATTCCTGTGTGTTTCCAATCCATCGGTTGTCCGATGGCCACGCCCTCGATTTCTGGTCGCTTGAAATCTGGCGCCGATGCACCAAATCCGATAGCATGCCCAAAATCCCAAGAATTTTGGCGCAAATTGGGAAACCCGACGAAAGTGCGCGATTCGGGACCCTTAGTAAATGAGCCCCATTGAATGACTTGAAGCTAAGAAAACTTGTGGTAATATGAGGAACAGCTAGAGAAGTACATGTTAGTCCCTGGGTTCGTACAAGATGGTTCCAAAGGTTTTGTTCTTATGTGAATTTGTATGTAAGTCAAAACTGTAATATTATCATTGTAGTTCAGATAAAAAAAAAAAAAAAAATTGCCACCAGTGACAATTGGAGTTTCAAAATTTTGCCTTAATGGGACCAAGGATTATCAATAAAGCTTCTCAACACCTTACGCTGATCATTGCAGTCTGGGACTATAGTAACATCCAGAGAGGTCACAGAGGTCACAGTGGCGAGGGGGTCCGTCTGTAACTAGGGTCTCTGTAAGTCTGGTGCCTTAAGTAGGGGACTGTATACTCAAAAACTTCCTTATACCCTCTTATATATTGAATCCACAACACTCCTTTAAGATCCGTAAAAAATTTCTATTTTTACAGTTTGTTTTTTTTCATTGGAATTTACAGCCAGTACTTTTATATGAGAGAAAGATGTAATGTCATTGCTGAAGGAAGCACTGTCTCGTGCCTGGGGGTAAAAGGAATGAATTTTTTGATATTGTTTGAACTCTTCGAAAAATTGGCAAAGCAAATGAAAGAAGAAAAAACCATAAAAACTAATAGAAACACCAACCAAGCACACTGGATGTTGTATTTTTAACAATCGATAATCTGTAAGATGGATTTGCTTCTCTCGTAGTCATTACATACAGAGCGCGTGGCGCCTGGATTAAAGCTTATTTGGTAAAAGACAAAAAGTTTGAATATCTACAACACAAGCAAAAATAGGACTGAATTATTTCTCTAGCAAAGAACAAGATTTACAATTCTCGAGCTTGTCGAAATATTTTCTGTACCAACAGATGGGATATCCTATTCTTTGTATGTCCCCAGGCAATTCTGATTTTGGTATGTTTTTATCCAACGTACTATAGAGAGGCCGAGGTTGTCGGATCTTCGCAAAATCATACGTGAATTTTAGATGAGAAGACGGAAAGGAGATAAAAGGATGACTTTTAAATAGTTTAAAAAGAACTAACAAGACGGGGAAAATATTCTTCTCTGAAGGGAGCAAGGAACGAGAGGTCAGCCTTGAAGTCGGAAGGAGAGACTTGGTGAAGGTGGTTAAGAAGAAGCTTTTTTTCTCGGAACTTTCTTGTGGGGTTGTCTGAATGGACTCTATCCTCTTAATTATTTTGGACAGGGAGGAAGAGAGGCTTACCTTCACTATTTACAATCATTTTGAGATATGTTAGTGCTGAAGATATTGGGGCTATTTAATAAGTGTCCGCTGTACGCATTTTCGTCGGTTTCCTGCCGATTTCCATTTGCGGCAAATTGCCCGGGATTTTGGCGGCACGCGATTTGATTTTGGTGCATTGGTCGCGCTTGCACGCGACAGAAATCGGGGGGTGTGGCCAACGGACAACCCACGGATTTCGGACAAACTGCGGAATTTAAAAACGTGATTGCATTTTTGCACTCAAATGCACCGGGAAGAAGCAGGTGAACTCTGGTGTACCTCAGGGCAGAAGCGACGGATGCAGGAACTGAGACGTCACGATCTTCATGAACGCGCCGGACCCGAATCCCCTTCAGACAACGGCTGGACGATCGCGACAGGACCAGGTATGTAAATGTGCCGCCCCTATCTAGTACAATTCTTCTTACCATTAAGGGGTTTTTACAGGGATAATAATTATGCTGAGGGGGCCGGTAATGTAGTAACAGCTCCCTGCTATCCTTTCAATCCATAACACTATTCGTCATTCCACCTCCTGTCTGTCCAAAACCACGTGGAGGTCACCTAGCCAATCAGTGTCTAGGTGGGTCACCAGTACCTCCACTGATTGGCTGAGTGGCTTCCACCTGATTTATTGTGGTATTAAAAGAACACACAAGATGTGTGCAATGGGAAGCAGAAGCCGTGCTAGGTGTAATGTATTGTTTTATTATCTTACTGGACCTCAGTGGAGATGAACGATTTGTTGATTTGTTAATTTGTCCTGGAAATGGTATAATGACCTCCTCTAGTCTCTAAAAACAGGGGTCATTTACTAAGGGCCCGAATCGCGTTTTTTCCGTCGGGTTACCTGATTATTACCGTTTTTGGCACCGTTTTTCCCTGAATCGGCCCGGGTTTTTGGCGCACACGATCGATTGTGGTGCATCGAGCCGGCATGCACGTGGAAGACGGGGGCGGTGGCCTCAGAAACCCGACGGGTTTGGAAAAACTGCCGTATTTTTTTTTTTTTAAATGTGTCGCTTGACACGCACTTACCTGCACTCGTCCCGGCCTGGTGAACTCCATGTGAACTCCGACGGACTTCAACGCAGCAGCAACACCTAGTGGACATCGGGCTCACTACCTTAGTGAATCGCCGGAAGGCACGAATCAGCGTCGGAGAACCCGCCGCTGGATCGCGAATGGAACCGGTAGTAAAAATCTGCCCACAGATTTTGTATTAGAAGCTAATATCCCGTTTTCAATAATTTTATATGTTTTTTTTTCATTTGGTTTTGCAAAAATAAAACAATTGGTTATATAACGATAACCAAACAATTGGAGCAACATCAGTTCAGTCTTATCAATTCAGATCCAAAAAGAATCTTTTGAAAGAAATTTGTCGAAGCTCGCAAAATGCTCTTAAAGGGACCAGATTTCAGGCTTTTGTGTCTTGAAAACCACACCCAGGCTCCATGTGATGGACAGCTCCTTTTCAGGATCTTCCCTTAGGGAAAGCTGGGTGCGAGTAATAACTCGTTTTGTTTGCAGCTGTGACTTGAGTGATGGATGAGTGAACCAGTCAGTGCTGGGGATGTCCATTACTTCCTTTATAATCTTCTCATTTCCTTCAGAGGGTGCTGGTATCCAGTCTTTGCTATCTAGTGCTATCGCTTGGGTCATTAGTTCCATTTGACTATATGACTCTGTACTTTTCCCGCCATCTTGGTTTTGACACGGTTCTGTCAGACTTCGCATGTCTATCTGTATGTGTACTTATTCATCGGTGTCGTGCATTATCCGGTGTTACCCTGCTTTCCTGTCTCAGACTTGTTTGTTTTTGCCTTGATGCTTTTTGTGGGCTAGTGTGACCGAGCTTTCATTTCTGTTACCTGACAGCTCCACCTTCCACCAGCTGCCCAGGCGAATAAGTCACCTTGCAGGGTCTCTCATGGTCCCTTAATTAGGTTCCTAATAGTGGATTTGCCTTGTCAGGCGGTATTATCTGCTGTGGCGGGGTGATAAATATATATATATATATATATATATTATAATATATATATAGGCTTCAGGGGTAGTGGGCCCCCACTGGACAACACCGTGACGATGACGTAAGCTGACACCTGGGACCGGAATCTAAGTGTACCCGTTTTTCACCAGAGCCCGCCGTAAGCAGGTTGGACTTGCTGCGGTGGGTATCACCAGGTCGACCCAAGATATGGGCATGGAGCACCCGTGACAATATATATATAAACAATCTGACCAGTATTTCTAAAAACAAAATCTAACCCATCGATCCTTGAAGCGTTGATCCAAATCCATATTTTGTTGGACGTTACAGGAAATTCCTTGTTACTTCTGGAAAGTTTTTTTGTCTCCTTGGCTTCCCTCCACTAAATACCTCGGAAATTATATTTTTCAGAGAAATCGATCTGAAGCCTTATGTTATGTCAGCTTTATCCAACAGGTCACTTTTCTTCAGATTTCCTTTTTTTTTGCCAAATGAATAAACCCTTCAAATATCTGCTCCGAAAAGGTCTAGAAGCAATTGGCAAAGATAAATAATATGGATTTCTGGTACCTTTCATGAAAGAAGTGGCGGCCATTTCTGACTGTGCCGGCCTTGTCAGAACGGCTTCCAATCAGCATTAATGATGGTAGCCGCATCCTCTTGACGAGATCAGCGGAAGAGAGGCTGTCAATCACCTCGCCAGAAGCGGAGCCCATCGTTTTCAAGTCCGGCTTTAATCACATTTTCGACAGCTGCTCCATTGTATGACATAATCATATGCTGCTTTTGTTATAATCGTCTTATTATAAGCTCGAGTTTTTTCTCAACGTCGGCTAATTCCCAGCGGTTACACCAGATAAAGCCAGAGATGCTCGCGCAGATGTACCGTATTCTTATTACATAAATGGATATTCAAATCTAATCAACGCAATGTGACGATACTTTGATGTGCGCTGCCGATACTAAAGCAAGATCAGGAAGCCGGATAATACAAGAGGCGCTTGTGATAACTTTAACCCCTGTAAAAACAGCTGTTTTATGTATCCCTTGGGATTTCCTTCAAAGAAGTTTTTGATGTTGACTTTATGTAGCATAATTTAGGGAAGGTGTATGAGGGTTTAGGAACCATGAAGAAGCGACAGATTACAAAAATTCAAGGAAACTCTGATTCTAGAGCCGGATTTATTTGCAGGGCAAAAGGGGCCATTGATCAAGGGCCCCACTGCCACAGCTTCGTTTTACAGCTTCCTCCCACCCATTGTTTTTTTTTCATATATGTACATTTGTGGATACTTTTCTGATTTGTTTTATCTAGCATGGGTTTTTATACATCACTAAAGCTGATGTGTTATGTCATATGCGCCAGGTGTTTCCCATACAAGGCAGGAAAATGACTATTTCTGGTTCTGCCTTGAAAACTGTGACTTTTTGTCCCTTTTATCACTAAAAACAGTTGGCACGGTGGGAACAAGGCCTCCAGGGTGGTGGCGCCAAGCCATCCAACTTTACTATGGCCAGAGCAAGAAATGGAGTAGGTTATAGCCGAAATCGCTAATTAAATAGCACTGGGTGCTCTCTAATCCACCACTGGTTCTTATACACTAAAGCTATTTGAAGGGAACCTGTCATCACAGAGGGCATTTTTCAGCAATGACAGTGTCCAACAAGGGCATTTAATGCTCAATATAAATCATCTTTGGGTTAGTTCTCAAATTGTTTACAATCCTTTACTTTATCTTACCTGGCTCCCTGCCAGAATCCTGTTCTGAGTCTCGGGGGCACTGTAAATGTAAGTGGTTGTCTGCCAGGGGACAGGCAGGAGCACAGAGTTATCTGGTGCTCACTAACCCACACTAGGTATATGTCCTACTTCATGGATGGTTCTACACCCAGGACTTATCTTGTACATATCACTCTTATTTCTGGTTATATGATTTCCCATAAATAGAAATAATTATAAATTGGTAGAATTAAAAGATTTTCTCCATGATTTTTCCCATGATGCTCACTTCCTCATCCAATTATCACATCTCCCAGCCTTGGAGGAGGTTAAATCAATAACCTAGGGTATAGCAGTGGTCTATACTTAATACAGGGGAGAAGTCTTATAACTTATATACAGAGGAGGGGACTACAACCTTATATACGGGGAGGAGTCTATAACTTATATACAGGGGAGAGTCATAACTAATATACAGGGGGTGGTCTTATAACTTATAACAGGGAGAGTCTATAACTAATATAGGAGGGGTCTATACTTATGTAAAGGGAGGAGTCTATAATTATATACAGGGAAGGGGACTATAACTAATATACATGGAGGTTCTATCTTCTATACAGGGAGAGTCTATCCCCATTGTACAGGGAGGGGAGGAGATAACCTGTGACATCATCTATTGTCAGTAAGATGTAATGATGGGTCAGTGTTATCTATATAGAGGTCATTGTACAGAGGAGGAGGAGATAAGCTGTGACATCATCTATTGTCAGTAGATGTATGATGGGTCTGTTATCTATATGAGGACATTGTACAGGGGGGGGAGGAGATAAGCTGTGACATCATCTATTGCAGTAGTGATGTATGATGGTCAGTGTTATCTATATAGAGGTCATTGTACATGAGGGGGAGGAGATAAGCTGTGACATCATCTATTGTCAGTAGTGATGTAATGATGGGTCAGGTGTTATCATATAGAGGTCATTGTACAGGGAGGGGAGGAGATAACTGTGACATCATCTATTGTCTAGTGATTTAGTGATGGTCAGTGTATCGTATAGAGGTCATTAAAAAGGGAGGGGGGGAGACAAGCCATGACATCATCAGTCTCAGTAGTGATGTAATGATGGGTAAGTGTTATCTAATGAGGTCATTGTACAGGGAGGGAGGATATAAGCTGTGACATCATCTATTGTCAGTGTGATGTAATGATAGGTCAGTGTTATCTATAATAGATCATTGTACAGGGGAGGAGATAACTCTGTTACATCATCTATTGTCCAGTAGTGATGTTAAGGATGGGTCAGTGTTTCTATATAGAGGTCATTGTACAGGGGAGGGGGAGGAATAGCTTGTGACATCATCTATTGTCAGTAGTGATGTATTGATGGGTCAGTGTTATCTATATAGAGGTCATTGTACGGGAAGGGGAGGAGATAAGCTGTGACTCAATCTATTGTCAGTAGTGATGAATGATCATCGTGTTATCTATATAGAGGTCATTGTACACAGAGGGGGAGGAATAGCTGTGACATCATCTATTGTCAGTAGTGATGTAATGAGGGTCAGTGTTATCTATATAGAGATCATTGTACAGAGGGAAGGAGATAGGCTGTGACATCATCTATTGTCATAGTGATGTAATGATGGGTCAGTGTTATCTATAAGAGGGTCATTGTACAGCGAGGGGGAAGGATAAGCTGTGACATCATCTATTGTCAGTATTGATGTAATGATGGGTCAGTGTATCTATATAGAGGTAATTGTACAGGGAGGGGAGGATATAAGCTGTGACATCACTATTGTCAGTAGTGATGTAATGATGGGTCAGTGTTATCTATATAGAGGTAATTGTACAGGGAGGGGAGAGATAAGCTGTGACATCATCTATTGTCAGTAGTGATGTATGATGGGTCAGTGTTATCTATATAGAGGACATTGTACAGGGAGGGGGAGGAGATAAGCTTGACATCATCTATTGTCAGTATTGATGTAATGATGGGTCAGTGTTATCTATATAGAGGCATTGTACAGGGAGGGGGAGGAGATAAGCTTGTGACATCATCTATTGTCAGTAGTGAGGTAATGATGGGTCAGTGTTATCTATATAGAGGTCATTGTACAGGAGGAGGAGATAAGCTGTGACATCATCTATTGTCAGTAGTGATATAATGATGGGTCAGTGTTATCTATATAGAGGTCATTGTACAGGAGGGGAGGAATAAGCTGTGACATCATCTATTGTCAGTAGTGATGTAATGATGGGTCAGTGTTATCTATATAGAGGTTCATTGTACGGAGGGGGGGGGAGGAGATAAGCTGTGACATCTATTGTCAGTAGTGATGTAATGATGGGTCAGTGTTATCTATATAGAGGTCATTGTACAGGGAGGGGGAGGAGATAGTCTGTGACATCATTTCCCAATTTTGGCTTTGAGGCCAAATTAACATAAAAGTACTTTGCGAATTAGAAAAATTCATTACTATTCAATTTAATATCAGGTTGTAGATGAGCTGTAATTCCAGTCACAACCACTGGATAACTGTGTCACTATTTGTGGAAAATGCATCTACGTTCTTATAAATCTATTCTTTTGTTACCTCCAATGGTTTGATATTTTAGGTCTTTTTAACAATGAATAGTCTCTGTAATTTACCAATGTTCTTTTGACCTTCACAAAGAACTTGGCGACCCAGATTGACTTACACCACGGGAATGCGGCGTCCTAACAAGCGCACAAGGCATTATATATTTCATGAACGCATCTGTCACAATACAATATTTTCTATCCCCCAAGTATCAAGTAATTACAAATTCTACTCTACAGAGTCTCGGATGTTGGATGCCGGGTCCTGAGTGACATTTTCTTGGCCTTGTGGTCCCGGTAACAATATGAGTCCTCGCGTTCACCTGATATGAAAGTACAAAAGTTTTCGGCTGTGAAGCCGGCTTCATTTTCATTCAGCAGGTCTTTAAAATCAATAGCCACTTCTCTTCTGATACACAAAGTTAATCAGGGCAAACGACACGTTATATTAACCTCTAATTGGAGAAGAGATTTGGGATGCAAGTGGAATTTAGTGTTGAAATAAGAGAGGTCAGACGGGAATAAGTAAGAATGTGACTCACAGTAAATTTAAAGGAATCCTCTACAGAGTCTGAGATAGCTGTGCCAATAGTTTTTTTTTCTTAAAGGGACTTTTTCACAGACAAGGACGAATTACAGGAGTCTATCCAGCCGGTTTAAATGTATCTCCTAACCTGCGGATAGACCATCAGTACCAGATGCAACTCAATAGAGACCAGCAGATAAGTTATTTTAAGGGCATGTCTACATCTCTTCTCTTGGTCCAATTCTTTTTGTCTGCCTTCATGGATCAACCTTGACTTTGTCTGCTTTCATTAGTTCAGCTCATTAGCTACCACCCTCTTGACTCTGCATGTGTTGGGTTCTCCTTCATTAGAAACACCTTCTTTGGGTGCAACTTTATTAGGTTTTTCTCTATTAGGTACAAGGTCATTGAGTGTTTTCATTGGTTTTTTCCTTTATTAGGTCCGCCTTTATTTGGTCAAACCTAATGGTGTCTGTCTTCATTGTGTCCTCCTTTATTGGATCCACCTTCATTTTGTCCGCCTTCATTGGCTTCTCCTTTGTTAGATCCAACTTCATTTGATCCAGCTTAATGTTGTCTGCTATGATTGATCCTGCCTTCATTTGGTTCTCATTTATTGGCTTTACCTCCATTTGGTCCACCTTCATTTTGGCTGCCATCATGAGGTCTACCTTCATTTATTATGTTTTCATGGAGCCTAACATCACTAGGTTCTTCTTTGTTAGATCCATATTTGTTTTGTCTACTTTGATTGGATCCAGTTTCATTAGGTTCAACTTTGTTGACTCTGCATTCATTGATACCACCTTCCTTAGGTTCTCCTTCATTTGGTCCACCTTCCTTTTGGGTTTACCGTCATTAGTTCCATCTTCTTTGTGTCTGCCTTCTTTGGGTTCTTCTTTGTTAGATCACCTTTTATTTAGTCCACCTTTGTTTTGTCTGCCTTCATTGGATCCAGTTTCACTACGTTCAGCTTTATTGACTCTGCATTCATTGATTACACCTTCCTTAGGTTCTCCTTCATTTGGTCCACCTTCCTTTTGGGTTTACCGTCATTGGTTCCATCTTCTTTGTGTCTGCCTTCATTCGGTTCTCCTTAATTGGATTCACCTTCATTTTGTTTACTGTTATGTTGTCTGTCTTAATTGGGTTCTAATTTATTGGCTGAATCTTCATTTGATCCACCTTCCTTTTGTCTGGGTTTACCTTTATTAAGTTGTACTTCATCAGGACCACCTATATCATGCTTATATGGGATAGTGATGCAATACACTGTCACTACCAAAACTGTAAATATGTTCGGTTGGATGCCACAGCCCTTTGTGCACATTAGAAGTGTAATATGTTGCCATTAACTTAGTATTCAGGGCACATGCTACACTAGTTTTCTCCTTAGTCAAAATTTAGGTACAGAAGATGAATATTTGATTATACCAGAGTTGGATACACATTGTTATAGGCTCCTGAACACAAACATTTAGCGCCAACTTCAGAAAAGATCACTGTTGATGGTTTGCACAAAGTATGGTACGGTGCTTGGCCTCATTTACATAAATGTAAATCTTTGTAGCCACAGGTTAATGTTAATTAAATTTATTTTTCAGTCCTGCTTCCCATATAGACTGAAAGCATGTTGTGCTAAGAGAACTAAGAGCACAGAAGTGTGAGGACACGCCCCCTTGTGGAAGCTGCAATCCCGCCCTGTAAATCCAAATTTACAAACTCCAGCACACACAAAGGTATGTACACAGCTCTCTGGCGATAATATCTATCAGTGTCTGCAGGTCAAACCTGTGACAGGTTCAGGAAAAATCCAGTGAAATACGAAGGCTTTGAGTTATCCCGAGGTATCGTATGATCTCGTCATCAGTGGAGTCTCTGGGAATAGATAATAGAGTGACTCTTCCTAGCATAGAAGATACATCTGTACAATTGTCAGCAAAAAGAATCTATATTTCCCACTAATTATTCTCTCCATCACTGAGCCAATTAGGTATTCTGCAGAGAGCCGCGTTGCTGATAATCTTCACTTCTCATCTACAACAAGGGAATAGCAGCTGTTTATCTTTTTATGGCACAATCCCCTGCAAAAGCAATTAGCAATCATTTGGTCCTATTAGAGACATGTGTAAATTGTCCAGCACCGGGCGTCCTTTGTGAGATCTCTCATAGAAGTGTCATTCATAATGCAGGCAGAGCCTCCTTTACTCACTTAGGATAAGAAAAGTTTGGTGTAAGCACGAGACGTCGTTATCGTATCAGTCACCATGTAATCGGCGCAATGTCTATGACTGCAGCCGACAACAAAGCCTTACGAAGATCCTTATGTAAAGACATCAAATATATGGATGATTATTATTATATTTTTTATAAATTTGGGGAATTAGTTAGAACGCATCAGATCGACAGGGTCTTACTCCAATTCTCCATGTGCCTTAAGGAGGTGCGGAAGTTGTCTCTTTCACATAAGAAGAGACCACTACAGTAACGGTTATTAGGAAGGGTTGGAACAGATAGTTAGGGCCCAACAGCTTCTCCCACAAAGATCTATGTAGTGACTGAGCCAGGTTACTGCAACAGGTAGCTGCGGTATCTTTGGTCGACTCCACTGCGCAGTATTTGGGACTATGGCTGCTGTTATTAGTTGTCCGGTAAGTCTGCCAGATGTTGGGACCTTATTTTTCATTGATAGATCTCAAAAACTTTGAGGTTATACATGGAGGTTAAAACTTGGAGGTATATTTAGGTTCCTACCACAGATTACCGGACCTGAACTTCCCATTCAGGTTTGGATGTTCAATCCGGTCAATTAACGCCCCTGGATACTAGTCATGGCCGATACCCTTGGTCAATCAAAGCCATGGTTAGTTGCTAGGGGCATTAATATGCTGGTTTGACTGTTCAGCAGCCAAACCGGCAATAAATATGTCCAATAAAATATGTCCAAACCTCGCAAACGGGAAGGCGACTACGCCACCTCCACGCCAACGGGAAGATCAGGTCGGCTCATCTCTAGTTCCTACACTAAATAAAAGGCCAATAAAATACATAAAACAAATGTCAAGTTCTGCAATTCCCCATAACCCAATGGGGTGCAGATATCGTTTTGTTCCATGTCACCCCTTCTATGTTACAGCCAAGACTGATTTGGACCATATTGCTGGCAGGTTTAACTGTTTAAAGCTAAGTCAAACCTGGTCTAAAAATCGGAAATTAGTCTCCACCATTTTCTCGCGGTGACCTTAGTAAATTTGATGGGCTAATTTTCATTTTAAAAGACTGTCAAACAAGTCTAAGTAAATCTCCCCAAATGTGGAACTGCAGCAATTGTGGCAATTTTCTTTCATTTTTGTACAAATTTTTGATATTTATAAAAAATGCTAAATAAATATTAGGGGGTAAAGAAATGAAACTGTGCACCTTTCAAAAGTCAGTTCTGATGTGTCTCAAGTTAATATTGTTTATTGATAATGTGTCACATGATGTCTACTGTATAGGGGGGAATTTATCACTGCAACTACGCCACCACCACGCCATGTGGGCATGAAGGGGTCGTAGAGGGGCTTGGCTGCTGGCAGAGTGGGCCGGCACAGCGGGTTCCTGCCCAATGCCGAGCACTTTTCAAAAACCGGTTAAATATCGTTCACAGATTTTTAGGCAGGTCAGACCTGTTGTAGTTTTGCCCGGTGACTGCGCACGACTCTTGGTGTATCCGGTGGGACACGAGTGCTGGGACATGAGTGCTGGCCTATGATAAATCTCCCCCAATATGTGTGAATACAAATCTATATATCCTCTTCCCAAGCCTAGTGGACCAGGGTATCTGCCTAGGTTTGTTGGCACCACCCCTGTCCTTAATAAACAATGGATGAGCGTCCTTATAGATGTTATTATCTCTGAAAATACTAAACATCATCAGATCCTTCTTTGTACACGTGGTTTTACCACTGGCGTCCACCCCGCGCTCTGTTACCAAGGCACAAGCCAGACCGTGCGACACATTTCCTTCTGTATGTCCACTCCAGATGTAATTACATGGATTTACACACACAACGGCAGCAAAAGTAGAAATAATTATAGAATTCTTAAGAGATACACACAGCATATAATTAAATCTTACAATAGTCCTAATAAAAAATAATGGTCAAGTGGATATTAATCAGGAATTAGACCCCTGGGGGACTCGTACATGGGAAATATTTTACAGTGGGAGATTAATTGGTTTCAGTACTTTAGAGCGGCTAAGGTTAAGCTTGAATCTCAATGCGTTGCTGCCGAATAGCAGATTTTATTCTTTCAATAAAATTCCATCTTACCCCCCAAGAGTCTGACTAATTATTGGGGACAATATTACTTTTTATCTAATATACAAGACTTAATCTTTTCAGGTTCTAAAAGTTCAGCGCAATAAAAATAAGTTCCTTCTAAAGGGAACTTCTGTGATCAGCTGTCACCTGGTTTGGAAATGTTGTAGCTGTCACGGGTGCTCCTGTGACCCACGTCCCGGGTTGCAGGTGCACCCATGCCCCTTTCCGTGGTGCCTGCTCTCCCCGATGTCAATCACCTCTCCTTTGCCGCCTGTCTTGACCTCCTACCTGTCCCTGACTACGACATTGCCTGCTGACATTGTACTTCGTCCTTGGCTGCCACCGTGGACAAGTCGCACCTTTGGAACGACCTGGTGACACCACGCTGCAGCAATTCCAACCCGCTTTGCGGCGGGCTCTGGTGAAAACCGGGTACCACTTAGATTCCGGTCCCAGGTGTCGGCTTGTGTCATCCTCCGCGGTGGTCCAGGGGGTTCACTACCCCAGAAGCCTGACTGTTACCTCAGAAGCCTGACAGTAGTGCTTAACATCAAGGGGACAAACAGGGACTTAGTCAAAATACAGAGCAAGGTCAGGGCAGATGGAGATGCAGGAACCTTATGGAGGTCCTGGTGTGAAATCGGGTCGATGAGTAGGTGTAATACGTCAGTAGATAGAGGACAGGGACTCCTTTGAGAATTTAGAAAAGCTTTGAACTATAATTGCCCAAGCTCCATCCTGTGGGGTAATGCACCCTTCATAACCGAAGGCTGACCCTTTAATTATTAGGAAAGGGACAGGTGTGTGTTGTGAGGCAACAGAGGAGAAGGAGAACAATCGTGGAGGACATACATGGCCAAGAGAAGCATGGGAGAGACTGTATGTAATCCAATGTCCATTATTACCAGGATGAACAAGGTGACGGTGGAAATGGACCATCGGTGCTAAATAATCATTGTACAAGGGATATGCAATGCAGGAATAGACAGGTCATCTCTTCCAGCCAACAGAGGAGGATGCTCTTAGAGTTCACTAATAGGATGTGTTGAAATGAGTTTCACCTTTCCAGGACTGCAATGCATAAGACTTCTATAGGAGTCCAGTATTCATATTTTCAGCTTTTTCTGCTTAGGAATCCACTAGTAGACCCGGTACAAAATAATTAATAGAAAAACTATGAATCCAAACTTAACATTTTCAGATTCAGTCATCTAACCTCAAATACAACTGTTATTGTCAGAATCCGGAGTTAATTCAGACCCATCTATACTTGAGACCTCTTCTGATGCCATCACAAGGACGTCATAGTTGGCCCTGACATCCAGGTGGCACAGAACATGCGCTATATCTCATTATTGAGTATTTATGGCCGCTTTGAGACATATCTATTCTTCCATGACTCTTGAAAGAGAAAAGTGCCTGTATGAGTGAATGTTTTGTGATTCGGTGTATTGACTTTATTTAGATTTCAGTAGATGGAGAGGTGGAAGTGAAAAAGTGGACTCTTCAAAACGGCTTATGTCCGGATGCATGTTTTTCCATAGTAAAGTGATTATGGTTTTCTCAGAGTCGTTAATCTGATATCTTAGATCTCACTGTGAGAGTCCTCTACTGATGCTGGAGCTGATACCTCCATAGTTGGCCTTGACATCTAAGTCACACATAATAGGCAAGATCTATCATGACTTCGTCAGCATGGACCCTTGGATCTATTCTTCTTAGACTCTTTCTTTAAGAGTGAAGTGTGTGGAATTCAGTTTATTGAATTTATTTACCATTGAGTAGGTGGAGAGGTCAAACATGGTGGACTCCGGAGAACGATGACTGTCCAGGTGAATGCACAATGCATGTTTTTCCGTAGTAGAGAAAATCCAGCTTGTTCAGAAAGCATAATGGAGGCCACTTAAGAGCCCTGGCTGATGTAGACTTTATTCAATCAACTTTATTTGGGCGTCCCCTGCAACTTGGTGTTTGGAGAAATGCAGATGTAACCTGGTTGTCGGAGGTCGTCCTGCCTCATTGCTCCTTGTGGTACATCGAGAGATGTTACAACAGCAAAACAAATGATTCAACACAAAGCTTTCTATTACTTATGGTATTGATTAGACTCTTATGATTCATTACACCAGTGATACACAAGCCGGAGCTTGGGACGCACTTGTAGCTCTGAACGCTCTTGTTGAGGCTCTTAATCCATGGAAGGGGCCATTAATCAGAGTGTCAGGAGCAGAGGAGATGCCAGCATGCTATTTACCTCTACTGGCTGCATTAGTTTGTGATATACATTTGCATTTGCACAGCGGATTCATCCTGGAGATAGAATAGTCTAGATATTGTGTTTTAACAATATTCCATGTTTATGGCATTATGGGCAACTTTTAAGGGGTATTTTAGTAATATTGTTATTACCTATCCTGTAGATCGGAAATAACTTGCCTATTGTTGAGGGTCAAACCCACGGATCTTGAGAACGGGTGTCTCCTTGGGAGCACCAGTCATGAGGTGAGTTGAGCCTCTTGCCTCAGGTAGCACCAACTGCAGTAAGGGTGGGGGGCAGCACCAGGTGAAAACAAACTTAAGGAAAACTTAGAAAATGGGAATAAATGACTTGAGACATTTGTGCAAAATTTTTGAGACATTTGTAAAAAATGTCGCAAAAAGATATCTTAAAAAAAACATTTAACACGAGGAAAAAGCAAGATTGATAAATTACCAAAGTAGCAGATGGCCAAAAGACGGGCAAAAACAATCCAAAACACACAAAGATAAGATAAATGACCCCATCCATTTATACTGTGTGAGTATATACTCGGCTATCTCTGGCTTTCCCATTAAAGTGAATGGAGAGGATGTACATGCACACCCAGTCCATTCATTCATTTGAGGAAGCCCCTGTTTTTATGATTGGGGGTGTCCTCATGATAAGACTGTCATTAATTTGGCACATTATCCGGTATGTGTGAATAGGGGATAAGGTGACTTAACTAGAAGACCCCTTTGATCTGTCTTTACCAAATATTGTGGGACAATTGTCCCACCCAAGGCCTAGCAGGACTCAGTAACTGGGTCTATCTGGTGTGTGTTTTGGGACATGAATTGACCTCATTTATCTTATTTATAGGGTAAATGGCAAATGCCGTACTGCAATGATTCTTACTAGAAAGGTGGCCTGATCCTTCTTCGTGGCAAATATAGCTTGGGGTTCTTTCAAAGAGGTGATAAAAACGGAATACAACATATCTAGATATCTTAGGATGTAATAAGGGAGAAGGTCAATCCCTTAGGGTATAACAAAAATATAGAACCAATGTAAAGGGAACCTGTCATCAGCTATTGGCCTATTAAACCACTACCAGAATATTGTCAAGCAGCGTAATATCTTCTGGTTATTGTTTCTTTCATGGCCCAGTGTGGTGGCATCATCCAGAAAATCAACTTTGAAGTGAGATGTAAATTGGTTTTATAAAGTCATGAAAGAGAGGGTGCAACACTGAAGTCAAGCGGGGGAGCTCTGATCTCCTCCTCCTCTGCGATTGACATCATGCATCAGACTTTAGGAGTTCTGGTTAGTGATGTCTCTGGATGCAAGACCATCAATTACATTGAGTGGCTTTCTAGGGAAGAGAGAGCTTGACTTGTGTTAAAATCTCCGTCTCCTCGACTTTATACAACCAATTTACATCTCACTTCAAAGTAGATTTTCTGGATGACGCCACCACACTGGGTCATGAAAGAAACACGATCTGGAAGGTGTTTAGCTGCTTGGCAACATACTGGTAGTGGTTTATTAGGTCAATTTCCCTTTAAATACCATCATATTATATGAAGGGTATGTTTTCCCATTGGGAAGGTGGTCGTGTGTCATTTCAGAGAAGACAAAAATCGTTCCAGAAATCGATTGCTGCAGTGGGTTTTAGGAATCTTTTGTGGTTCAAAAGTCATCAACACAGAAATTTCAACAACTGGGAACGTTTCCTGTGGTGCACAGCTATATGAGGTGTCCATGGAGCTGAACACAGAGCTGAAGATACTGGGGAACATTTACTAAGGTTGCATTTTTGTTGGGTTTCCCGACTTTTCACTGTTTTGCCCTGAATTGGCCCGGGTTTTTGGCGCACGCAATCGGATTGTGGTGCATCGACGCCGGCTTGCATGCGACACAAATCAGGAGCGTGGCCGTCGGACAAACCGCGGAATTTAAAGACGAAATTGTGTCGCAAGATCAGCACTCACATGCACCGGGAAGAAGGTGAACTCCTGCGGACCTCAGCGGGCGAAGCAACGGTTGCAGTAAATCGGGCGCACGAGCTATGTGAATCGCGGAAGATCCGAACCCTCGTCGGACAACGCACAGCAAGGATCGGGACGGGTAAGTAAATGTGCCCCACTGAATCCAATTGCCATGGACCCTAATGATAATCTAAGTTGTTGAGCCACTTGGCATCTTTTATGTGCAACATGACTGTAATCTCATCGGAAAACCTTTTCCTTAGGTTGGCTTTCAAGATGGTGGCAATGTTCTGGACATGTTCTTAACATGTTCTGGAACTGCTAAATATACTGTCAGCTATTGCTCCGGGGCTGGTGAACCACTAGAAGGACTCTTTTATCTCATACTTACATTTCTACACTAAAATATTCCAGTTTATGGAGTCGCGTCTTGCATTGGGTGGCTGGCTCCACTCCCCACCTTGCTGAAGGGTCGTAGCTGCAGAGTTGAGGCCACACGGACCACGGGTCAGACAGGGTCCTAGATGATTATTAGAGTGTATGAAGTGCTAGAATCCATTCTGCGTTTCATACAAATGTCCTATTTTACGTGTTCAGGGTAAATCGGTGCTTCGGCTTTTAGGGCGTCACAGGCGTCACCGCTCACAACAATCTCCAGTAATGGAGGACAAATTACCAAAGCAGCATCAATTGTATCCCATTTACAGCAGTTGGAGCACATTTTGGTCTTTAAAGTCTTTGTATGACAGAAATATTCCATGTAAACGGAGCAATCTGGATAGGGAATTGTATGATTGCCAAATGAATGTAGGTCCTGAAGGCAGTGGCACATTGTGGGGACTGGACCTAACGAAGGCAGGTGATACCATCATTTCCACATTGCTCCATTTATAATACACAGAGAATGACAAATAGCATGACATGAAGTTTTATGGTGAAGCTTTTACTGTAAGTGCGTATTTACCCCCTACTGCTGAGGGGAGCGCGAGGAAAGGTCCACCGCTTGTGTTCACTTGAGATGTTGCACATAGAAGGCCAAGCTATGATAGTACAACACAATTTGACAGTATTATGAGCTGATTGTACAGTGTCCTATCTACAGGCAGCATGTTATAGAGCAGGAGGAGCTGACCAGATTGTAAATAGTGTCCTATCTGCAGGAAGCATGTTATAGAGCAGGGGGAGCTGAGCAGATTGTAAATAGTGTCCTATCTACAGGCAGCATGTTATAGAGCAGGAGGAGCTGAGCAGATTGTACATAGTGTCCTATCTGCAGGCAGCATGTTATAGAGCAGGAGGAGCTGAGCAGATTGTACATAGTGTCCTATCTGCAGGCAGCATGTTATAGAGCAGGAGAAGCTGAGTAGATTGTACATAGTGTCCTATCTGCAGGCAGCATGTTATAGAATGTTGGCTGTGTGACCAGCAGCATTTAAAGAATTAACAGTGTTTCTCCGGGGATTCAGATTTTTAAGCAGGTTTGGCCGAAACTTGGGACTTTGTTAAAGCGCTTCATCAGTTCCAAATATAATTATAGAGCACTGGTCACGTATGTACAGCAGACTAGACCCTCAGTGATGACACTCTTGCCACCTGTTCTTAAGGTAGACCGTATACGTTTGTTGCTCAAAATGGCCGCTTTTAAATTATATAAGATCCTATTGGCTGAAGCCTTATAGAACTACCAGACCTACATGTAAGAGTGTATATACCAATAGTGTAAATCACGTAGTAGAGGTGATGTAGACCTTGTTGTTGCTTTTTGGTACTGTATGACAACATGGCAGTCATATTGTGTGCCAATTGTGATATATAATAAGGGGGTTGGATGTATATTACTGGGTGGAGTGGATGTAGAGGTCAAATTAAAAGACTTCATTTAAATCTGCTGAGCCCAATGCGATGTCTGTAATAGGACCTTTATCTACAGGCTGTCACATGATGGCTCAGGGTTCCTGTTTGGCCCAATTCACCCGGCCGTCGTGAGGACGTATATCTGGCCCTAAGTTTGCTGGCGGATGTACGCAGTGTCGGACTGAGTCTTCTTAGGCCCACTAGAGAAAATCAATTTGGGGGCCCACTCTTCATTATCCCCCAGGAAATATACTCTAGCAGTCTCCAAATTGTGGTGTTTTCTGATGGACCTCTGGTGTTCAGTATTGGGTTAATCCAGGGGCCCACCGGAGGATCCTCTGGTACTCTGGTGGGCCAGTCCGACACTGGATGTACGTCCCCATAGACGGCTATGGTAGCCCAGTGGCTGGACGGTGCTACACAAGTGTGGTACCGTACCGTAAATGGGGAAAAGATAGAGCATGCTCCATCTTTCACTATATGTATGGCCGGGAAGCGCTATTTCCTATGGAGAAGGGAGAGGGGAGGGGTGAGCACATGTCCATGTGAATACAGTCTTATACAGTTTGCATTCAGACATAAGAACTGTTGTGATATTATCATGGATTTGCCCAGATTTGCCAATTCTCCATATTTTCAAACCTTAACATGCACTTTTAACAAAGGTGATCAAAACGTCAAGAGACTCCAAATCTCACCGCAGTCTTGGTCTCCAGAAGACTCTCCATAAATGAATATGTAGGTTCCTACTTCCGCCCCCACCAGAATAATGGAGATAACCTGCACACAGAAAAGATAACCTTCAGCTATCCCTACTTTTTCACAAACTTCCAGTATCTAAAGTTTCTCCTTTTCTCTCTTGATGTTGTAACGAGTTTCATTTTCTCAAATCCCCTATTATTTTTCCTACACGGCAGCAAAAAAAAAAAAAAAAATCTGCACAAACAATGATTTAAACCCAATTTGATCCTAATTGTGTATTTTTTAGCTCTTCCTTTCCCGGCTCCAGGACATATAAAAGCTTCATCGGACTAATTGGAAGAGTAGAAAGAAGAAAACGAGATATTTATAGCCTAAAATTTTTGTATTTTCCAATAGAAAGGGTTATGTAACGACGCCATTCCGCCCTCTTGGCCGTAAACTGTAACTTTGTATAAAATCTCACATTGTATCAAGGAAAATCTCCGATGCATTAGGGATAATTAATTTGATTCGTTCCCAGAATCCCTCGAGTCACTGGAAGAGAGAGTTTTTCTCATGTAGGTTCAGTTAATGAATTATTTGTTTGCAGGAATATCAGATTTTCCTGAATTATTGACTCATTTCCATTCTCAATCTTTCTCTATATCTCTGGGTTTGGTTTTATCGGGATACGTGCTTTTCATTTGAATGCGCCCAAGGTCTCTAAATCCCAGATTTGCTATGGTTGATGTTGCAGTAGGAGATTCAGATGAATGGCTGGGCTTAGCTGGAGGGTCTGATTTAGGGAAAAAAAACTACACAAAAACCTCCCTAATATGTCACTTGCTTTAAAATCTTCTTGTTAGCGGCCGCTCCAAAGTCCAATTTATCTGGGTCTGAGATCATCCAATTACGTTAATAAAACGGAGAGACAGACAGAATGCCAGATGGAAGCATCACTTCAATGTCAACATCTTCGGCAAAGTTTTATTTGTATTTCAAAGAACAATGAACCGTTTCCTGCACGGAATATTTCATCTCATTGTTAGAACTTTCTACTGGAGGTGGAATTCTATTTAATCCTTGATCTTGCCAATAGAGCCTTATCCATATGCACTATGGAGGGGGGGTCATACTAGACAGGCAGGGCTGCGGATTTGTTCAAGGACAAAATCTGCATAAAGTTTTTATGTTCTCCCTTTCCGGCTCTCTTCATAATCTTACAAAATATACTGATCTTGTAAAATCTAAAAAAAACCCCCTCTTTTTATAACTCTATGCCAGTTTCAGCCATGCATTGCTCTCGTGTTGGCTAGGCTGAGAGTGTTGGCAGCAGTGGCATAACTAGGAATGAGTGGGCCCCATAGCAAACTTTTACCTGGGCCCCCTCCCCACGCCGACCACAGCACTTCCTCCCACCCCCTGCCCATTTTGAACATATACAACATATATAGGGTTTTTTAATTGTAATTATAAAGTTTTAAAAGTAATTACAATAAGGGGTTAGAAATGATGCAACAAACACCTAAAAGGACCTACTTCACAAATAAAATGCCCCAGCAGCCTCCATTTTCAAATAAAATGCCCCAGCAGCCTCCATTTTCAAATAAAATGCCCCAGCAGCCTCCATTTTCAAATAAAATGCCCCAGCAGCCTCCATTTTCAAATAAAATGCCCCAACAGCCTCTTTTTTTAAATAAAATGCCCCAGCAGTCTCTTTTTTTAAATAAAATGCCCCAGCAGCCTCCATTTTTTAAATAAAATGCCCCAGCAGCCTTGCCTAACAAGTAAAATGCCCCAGCAGCCTTGCCTAACAAGTAAAATGCCCCAGCAGCAGCCTCCCTTTACAAATAATAAACTTAGATACTCACCCTCCAGTGATCGAGTCTTCTTACCTGTGTCTTCACGACCAAAATAGCGACTCGGCTCCTCAAGCTCCTCCATGCTAAACCGCGCGCCTCTGGTCACGTGAGTGACGTCAGGTGGCTTCAATCACATGACAAGGGGCGCGCAGTGCATCCTGGAGGAGCTGGAGGAGCCGAGCCACCATTTTGCCTGGAGGAGCTACGGACAGTGGGCGGACCGGACAGCCGACGCTGGTAAGAAAATTAGGGGGGCGGGAACAGAGAGGCAGGTCAGGAACAGAGGGGCAGGAACAGAGAGGGGGGCGGGAAGATTGTGTAAACAGCATTGCGCTGAATAGCAGGGCCCGAGCGGAGGCCGGACTGGGTTGGGAATTGCAGTGCAGCCATTGTGATTGAGCGGCTCATGGGCCACTGGTTGGCGGTTACGGAAACTACTGCAGCCAATTATTGGTCTCATTGGGGCACATTTACTAAGGGTCCGTCGGACGCATTTCCGTCGGGTTTCGCAAATATTTTTAGTTTTGCCCTGAATTGCCCCGGGTTTTTGGCACACGCGATCAGATTGCAATGCATCGGTGCCATATTACAACCTGACTGATTCTGACAAACCACAGAATTTTAAAACCAAATTGTGTCGCAAGGTCAGCACTCACATGCACCGGGAAGAAGAAAGTGAACTCCGGCGGATCTCACATGCAGGAAATTGGACGCACGATCTTAATGAATCGCGGCAGCTCCGAATCCTCGTCAAACATTCCGCATCTGCAGCGTCAACGGTACGGGTGAGTAAATGTGCCCCATTGGGTCCATTGACATCACTTTTTTAATGTTAATGGGGTGAGTTGTAACCACCGGGATCCTTCAGCTGTAGCTTCATGTGACAGAGAAGGAGCAAACACTGTAACAATGGAACCGGGAGTTGAAGTCAAGCACGCAAGTTTCATTCAATTTTTCATTGACCTCCACTTCAGCCCTTGGAAAATCTCATTTATTTTGGTCTTTAGTTAATGAGCTCAAAATTATAATACATAGTCATCCAATTGGCACCATATGATATCATGTTTTCCGAGCAGTGGACAGGTTTACATGGCAATGTCCCCGACAGTTTTTCAACTGTTGGATCAGTCATGGTGAGTTCCAAGGCCATCTTTCTCCTAAAAATTTGGTCTTGCCATAGGAATAAAACCTATTGAATCTGTGCTCTACCACAAAATACTACACCAATACAATATGTAGCTCATACAGGAGGGTGGCCCAGGTACATATGTGGTTGCTGAGTCATCCCTGACTTATTATGACCAACTCAAGCTCTTGGAGTAGTTTTCTTTAGAAGGACACCCTTTACCTACCACTAAACCACTGATGACAAGACAAGAGTCCAGTGTTTGAACATCAGTTGTCATGAATCCAGTATATGGTGCCAATATATAGGACATGAACTGTAGGTGACAATCATATCTGAAACCCTTCAATATCGATAGCTATGTTCTCATCACAATACCAGGCAATGTAACTGCTGGGGCCACTTATTGGTTACTTCTCCAGCTCTCAGTTCTGGTCTTCAGCTACTCCATCAGCCAGTTTACTTCCTCTTAAGTCACGTCTTTTGAGTAATGTCACTTAAGTAATGTCCTGTGGTCCATAGGGGCCACTGATTGGCCATATCGGATCTTCCAACAGTTTTGAACGACCAAAGAAACAAGAAGCCAGAGCAAGGTAAGTACATCTTCTATCCTTTGAAACTCCCGTTTGGTGTCAAGAATTCATGATAAACCCTTTCCAAATGTCTACCTTCATATTGATGTCTTCTGACATTTTGGAAGAACTTTCTCCCTGTATTTCAGAAGCCTTTTTTGTCAGCACTTGGGCATTGATCATCAATAAAACATGAATTCTGCTTTGAAAACCTTCGGCTATTGCAATTTTCTCAATAAACCTCAAACCTTTAAAAAAATTTTCTTGCATTTTCTCACTAAATTTGTTTAAATAAGCCTCCATCCTGGCTGTAGTCAATATCAAAGGGATCTGTTGCAGCACTTAAGCTGATAAGAACTGATCTACCAGCACGGCTCCTGTTTGAAGTCCATTATTTTACATTAAGTGGGTTTCAAACTGTTTTTGATGTTCCACCTCACAAAAGTTTATGATCTGAGATCACTACATCACACTGACTAGTATGGCTAGACCTTCTGTTCAATCACCAGTCTTTCATTCGAAAGGGTTGTAAAAGTCTTATGCACAGAGAAAAATGTTTGCAATCTTTGAAGGACAACTTAAAGGAGATGGCTGGCTTCCAGGACACCAAATTGCTTATAAAAGCTCCTTATTTTATAAATGGGGGTTCTCCATTCAGTGTGTAAGACAAAGAAGGGGTGAGGACAGTAGAGGTAGAAGATCTTGATGTTGTAGGAAAGGTAATCAAGATCTGCTTGGTAGTGGTAACAGTCGTACCTCTCCATTCAAATGTCCGCCTAAACCACCAGTAAAAGAACAGTGACCTACGTCAGGAGTACACCTCAATTCAACTGTCCACCAAAGCCACCAGTTCCGGAACAGTGACCTACGTCAGGAGTACACCTCAATTCAACTGTCCACCAAAGCCACCAGTTCCGGAACAGTGACCTACGACAGGAGTACACTTCGATTCAACTGTACGCCAAAGCAACCAGTTCCGGAACAGTGACCTACGTCAGGATTACACCTCAATTCAACTGTCCACCAAAGCCACAAGTTCTGGAACTGTGACCTACGTCTGAAGTACACCTCGATTCAATGGTCCACCAAAGCCACTAATGCCGGAACAGTGTCCAGAGTCAGGAGCACCTCCATTCATCTGTCCAACAAAGCCACCAGTTCTGGAACTGTGACCTACATCAGGAGTAAACCTCCATTCATCTGTCCACCAAAGCCACCAGTGTCAGAACAATATCCAGTAACCAGAGGCAGAAGCATCTCCATTCTCAGCAGCTACATAGACTCATCCCAGCCGTTGTACAATGAATAGAGATTGGAACTTTTGTAGCCACAGGCAATGTAAATGCTTCAAAAACTTCATATAGATACAAGCCCTTCTAAAGATATGTTTTCTATAGTTCTGTGGTTGTGCCAATCGATAGCCAGTAATTTACTTCCACAATGTCTATCATTAGAGCAGTGGGACAACCACCAATCAGATCCATATCCCCAATGACCCCCAGCTATTTTATATAACCTATATTTGGGCCTTTAGTTCCAGTTCCAGTGCAATCATTACCACTCCATCCCTATTAGAGGGCACTGAATATGATCATTATGATTGGTGAGGGCTACAGCAAAAAATCCAACTGTGATGGAACCAGTGAAGCCAAAACTATGCAATGAGTTGGGGTTTGTGAAGATAGTGGAAGGTCCTCCATCATGGGTATGGCCATACTTCCTCTTAGTCTTGATTGAAAGTGTTTTGTTCCTCCTATGTAACAAAAGAAGCCGAACCTTCGAGACCACTCCCATTGAGCTTATACTTATTTGGCTAGAAATAGAAATTAAGATTTCTGTAGACTTAGGTCACAGATTTTCTCGAGAAAAAAAAGAACAGCATATAATACAGGACACCTCACCCACAAGTCCATAGGTTTCGGTTACGTGTGACCTGGTGACCGATATTGTCCCTTTAAATGGCAAGTTACCGGAGAGGTCTACCTGCTGCATCACTTTGATTCTCCAGGGAAAGTTTGGAGCAGTAAGGAACTGCACATTACCTGTCATAGTCCAATCTGCTCCATAGTCATAACTTACAGGTCCGGCTGTGACAATCCATCCTGTTTTTGTGATAAGACTCAGCCTTCAGGGCCAATATTGTCAGAGAAGCGCGAGGGTAATTGTAATGAATGCTTTATAGCTTGTCAATATGTTCCCCTGAGCGTCTCCCCATCCCCAAGGCCGGCTATAAGCAGCGTTCTCCAGATCGCCACTGTTTATCCTTCCCGTGAATAAACTATCAGTCTAGTTCCCGGTAAATCACGGAGATGGCTTTGTAAGAGTCGCCGATGCGGTGATCTTAAATAACGCCAGCATTTAAACATGTACTTAACCCCGCTCACCCTCTAAGAAGATGGAAACCGTCTTATAGAAACGTGCAGGTAAACAAGACGTGGTTCATAGTTAAGGTCCTGAGGGGGTTTTCTAGCTCAGAAAATACATTGAGATATTAATGAATGTGCTGGTAGATCCGTCAGTGAAATTGGATGGAAACTGGAAGAGATTGATTGTATTCCTATATATTACTGTATGTAGATGAGCTGCATGGCAATAAAACATGGTTGTCATACCTATAAACGCCATCTTTTAGGATTGGCGCAATGTTTTCTATGTTATTTATGTAATAGTAGCAGTACATTCCCTATGGCAGGCCTCTTCATCTCTGGGGTGGCCGCTCTGCTCGGTGCTCTGCCAGTGACACATCTGATAATTGTCACTGGCAACTCTTGGGTATAAAGGCACCCGAGTAAGGACTGTGACCAATAAGGTCCCACTGCATTAGCATCCTACCAATGTGCCTTGATCTGGTTCTGGATCCCAAATCTGCATTGGACTATATCTCTACTGTATCATCATTCTGCTCTGCTTGTCCTTGCCCTGACCTTGGCTTACCTCTGACCATTCTACACCTGCCTCCTGCTGCATTGATGTGTCTCCCGACCCACCTGGATCAGCTGCCATATATACCAGGGATGACAATAGATGATGTCACAGCTTATCTCCTCCCCCTCCCTGTACAATGACCTCTATAAGTAACACTGACCCTCATTACATCACTACTGACAATAGGGTGATGTCACAGCTTATCTCCTCCCCCTCCCTTTACAATGACTCTCATAGAGATAACACTGACGAATTACATCACTATGACAATAGGTTGATCACAGCTATAGCCCTCCCCCCTCCTTGATAAGTACTCTATATAGAATAACACTGACCCACATTACATCACTACTGACACTAAGTGATATCACAGCTTGTATCCCTCCACATCACCTGTAAGATGCACCTCTATATAGATACATCTGACCCACATTCACACTACTGACCAAAATATGATATGTCAAGCTTCTCTCCTCCCCCTTCCTGTACATGACCTCTATATTCGAGTAACACTTGAGCCACATCAACTATACATCACTACTGACAATAGCTGATGTTCCAGCTTATCTCCTCATCCTCCCTGTTACAATGACCTCTATATAGATAACACTGACCCCTCATACATAACACGTAGTGCACAAACTAGATGAAGTCCACAGTCATTACTCTCCCCGTCCTTCAGGATACAATGACCTCTAGTATAGATAACACTGACCCATGCATTCATCAGTAGTGACAATGATGAGTCATCGAGCCTTATCTCCTCCCATCCTGTACCAATGACCGGTCTTATATACGTAACCTTGACCCATCATATACCTCACTACTGACAATGACGATGAGAATGCCTGTCAGGAGCTGTATCTCCTCCCTGACCTCCCTGTACAAGATGATCCATCTATAGTAGATAACCTACTTATCCATACATATAACATCACTAACTGACCAATAGATGATGTCAACAGCTTATATCGTCCACTCCTGTACACTCATCTCTATATAGATAACACTGACCCTCATTACATCACTACATGACCATAGATGATGTCACATCTTATCTCCTCCCCCTCCCTGTACAATGACCTCTCGATAGTAGTGTTGCCTTCTCTTTGGGAGTCCAGTTTTCTACTGACAGAACTTCCAGTGCCATTTCCAAGCCACAATTGTGAAGGTACTGCATGAGCCTGGGTGCTATCATTTACCTATTTAGAAAAAAACGCGGAGGGGCTGGGGGCTTTTTAATGCGAATTTAAAAATATACTAAAAAGTCTTACCTCACCCTCCTCCGGCACTCCCTTGTCCCTTGCTGTTGATGGTTCCCTGATTTTTACAGGGGCACTGAAGCTCGCACTCAACTGCGCCGGGTGCCCTCGCAATGACCATCTCATCCCTGTTTTCCCCAGTGCCTGCTACATCACTGGGAATAGGGACGGGTGGATGTGCCAGGCAGCCCGGACGAAGTGGCTGAGTGGACTGCGGCACGGACAACCGGAGTGGAGGAGGGATCTTGAGAATAGCACGTAATTTTTTTTTTTTTTAAAATAAAGACCTCCCACTATATTGTTTTTATAACCCTTTAATATAAATGGAAAGACAATGTCTTGTTTTTGGAAGGTTCCCATGATGAGGAGGCTCTTTGCAAAGGATAATACTTGTAAAGTTCTGCCTCATGCCCAGCCAACAGTTTAAACATTAATCCTCCGCTTGCTAAATACTACGCGCTGCCAGGTACTCATGTAAATTGGACATTTAATTGTCATCTATTTCAGATTGTACCTGCCCAGGTTGTAATTTTGGTTGTATAATTGTGTGGACATGAAGGAACCTAATTCCATGAGTCTGCGAGATCCTATTTCTATGCCCTCCGGAATATTATACTGGTAACACAATTGTTTATGCCAATTTTTGTTTTACATAGTCCAAATTCAAATCTGGCATGAAATCAAGTGATAGATCTGGACAAATGACATGGAGAACCGTCCTCAGCCATATACATGTTCCCACATCTAGGTGCTCTAAACCCCTGCCAGGTGCCCACCACAAGGGATATATATCGTCTTAGATTTTAGACTATATATCAATACAACAATTAGATATTTAATATTAGCAACAGTTGGCGTCCGATGGCCTCACCGTTACAAATTTTATGGCTTTGGGAAACTTCAGGTACAGATAACCCCTGGGTAGGGTAATATAATTACCAGGAGATGATGAGTTTTTCGAATGGCGATATTACATGACTACCTCCGTACGGGGGCTCTTTCATATTATAAATCTTTGGGAGGGTACTCCTTTAATTGAGTTTTTATCCCCACTGTCCTTACAACATGATAACTGATGACGAGTGTAAGTGTGGCTAGGTGTCTCCTCGGTTTTTATGGTACGACTTAGGGCAGATTGCTGAATTTTCTCTGTGGTTCCACTTTCTGTTCTGCAGTGTGGGAAACATGGACTAGTTCTAAGTAGTTGCTGATGCATTCACCATACCCATCTCCTTCGATCCATCTGGGCTCTGGGATCAGCCATACGTTAATACTCTGTTTCTTTCACTGATGGGGCCGGGAATATCCTGACCGGGCACACGACAATGGTGCTCATTACTTACCCGTGTCCAGTTTCGAGTCCAGTCGCTGTCATTCTTCACGAGGCATGTTGTTCATCGGAATGTGGCGGGTATTTCTTCCGGGATGCCGAATGCAACTGCATCGGTGGTTTGTGATGTCATACCGATAGACTACTCACGGTAGGAGGTAGTGTATAATCCAACAACTTTTGCCCTCCAGCATCCAGTTCTGAGACAAATACCGGAGACCGATATGCGTATCCGGCGATTGGCCACAATATTATACTACTTGAGCTCTACGGAATTGTCCCCTTTAGCTAGATTAGTTCTCGTTGTGCTCTACTGCTATCCTCGTATTTAAGGTTCTGACGGATACATGCTACTGTGTGGATCAGATCACATGTTCTCCCGTCAGGAAGGTCTTCGTAGAATTTTCGATCATATTGACAGTAACTAGTCATGATAATGTCACGTGCAATGCGTTTATTTGAGCCCTTGTTCTTTGTGACCCATTGGTCCCTGATCCAAATACTGATTGCTTTTCCTTGACCATTTTTGTCTCTCTTTTTTTCTGTAATGTGTTTTGTTTTCTGTTGATGGTTTGTCTTGTTTACGTTTGTTTCTGTCACTGCCTTACGTGGTTTTTTCCGCATATCACCGTTAAAGATACGCAGAGGCGGACAGACAGGGAGTTGGGGTTGGGGGGCTGGAGATTGTAGAGCTCATTGCTGTGTCTTTTGTACTGTCCCATCCCCTTTTCTCCCTTCCCTGTCTCCCATTATCAATGTGAAATCTATTCAATGTGAGAATCCACCATACTAGTCATAATATTGCAGCTATTCGCATTATACCTCACAACCATAGAAGAAACCTTGTCACCAACCTTGTCAGTGACTTAAGATCCCCTGTAAACAACCAAAATAATAATAAAGAGTTTAAAAAATTTGTGATCTATTTAAGTTAAAACCTGCTTGTTTAAAAAAAAGGAAAAAGAAAGGATCTATAAAAGAATTATAATAATCCATACGGGATGGATGGGATCAATTTCAAAATAAAAAATTCAGTAGAATAGAAAAAAAATGAGAAAAAATCACATCTCAAATATGACAAATAGAAATCAACTACCAACTTTATTAGTTATCTCTGGTTGTTATGTTAAGAATGAATTCTGGAAAATATTTTTATATTATGTTGCTCCAGAGTATCCTGTCGCTCTCAAAAACATTGTTATTTGTAAATAGTAGCTGCTTCAATTGGTGAATATAAGTAAAGTTGTGTTACAGTATATCTTTTAAAGCGGATGGGGTGGGTGTCGAGGTAATTATCAGGGCTTCTTTAGCTAGACACTTGATGAAGAGAAGCCCTTGAAAATAGTTCGAAATGCAGCTTATGCTTTTTTTTTACCCCTCTGCATGTGGAGCACGTCTGGTGCTCTGCGAGAAATCTCGCCGCTTCCTCCCCGAGTGGGGACCCCTCCCCCTGTTCATGCGGTCCGTTGGTGAGGATGCCCAGAGGAACCAGGGGACAAGACGCTTAAGGCGGGAGGTTGGGCTGCGGACTTAGCTGAGGAAAGTAGGACTAAGACGTGAAAAGTAACCGTGTGGCCTATATCTACGCCGAGGACAGCATGCCGAGAGATCAGAGCTGTGCAGACCCGAGAATACTTATAAAAGCCGGATCGCCATCTGATGTATCCGGATGGTCTGTACCTTATCGGCAACAGTTTCGCCTATGATAAATAACCCCATTGCCTCTGTCATCATTCTTCTCCTGAATGCTAAACTGCTACGGACCACACCTCCTTAGGATCTTGAATGGCCTATAGGAGAGGGTACAGAAAGGAAAAAAGGACCAGGACCCATGTGCTGCCTAGAAAAACAATGGGGCAATTTACTAGGGCTTTGTATTTTGGTCGGTCTTTGCACATCTTTTAGTTAAAAATGGTGTGGAACTGTCCGCGGCTCCTATTGTGGTCGCATTGTGATACAAGTTACACAAATTACGGACAGCTTGCCGGCGGTCACTCCGACAGGGTTGGGTACCGACCGCCATATTTAACATGCAAATTAGGGTGTTGCACGCCTATGTTTAAAGTTGCACCACAAAAGTTGGGTTGAACTCTGTCTGGCCAGTGCAGGGAAGCGACACATTCTCATGAATTTCTGGCGCCGATCTTCATAGTCTGTCGCACCCAACCATTATACACGGAAAGAGCAGTAAGTTTCAATCTTTCTAAAGTAAATGTGCCCCAAGGGTTTAGAGATTTTTATAGTTCGATTCCTCAAGTTTTATAGTACTGAGAAGTGTTTAGCTAATAATACTGTTCTGATAAGGGGCTTTTTTTAGCGGTTTAAGGGATTTCTCCAATTAGATAACCTCTTACCGTGGAAAGAATTAAGCAGTTTTGCAGGCAGGACAGAGCTAACTACTAGAGCATTCGTCTTAGATTTATGACCCATTTGTTTTATATTCTCAACGAAGACATCATGACAAAAATATTTGAAATGAAGGTGTCTCTTTCATTGTGGTCTGCTGCAACCAAGACATTTTTTCTTCTCATTAGGAATTTACTGGGTTGTTTTTAATTTTTCTTTGTTCTAACACATGTGGACAAGATAAATCTCCTGTAATACTCTCAGGCTGGAATGTGAACATATGCATGTGTATGAATGACTATTCGTCCCGTCAGTCTCGCCCTCAGTTTTTATCTGTGTCCTTCAATCTACAACATCTCTGACGGAACATTTCATTACCGCCATCAACGGAATGAAAGAAGACCTTTTACCATTAGATTATACTCGAAAAAATTTGTTAGATCAAGGTATGTAGAGAATGTATGAGCTTTTCTACAATGTGCATGTTGTCAGCTCTACCAACGAATATAAAAGAATGATAATTGTCCTCCCTGGCGCGGCTGACTCCTGTGATATCCCGGCTATATATATGAGGCTTTTAGACGGTGTGTTATTTACATAAATAGTTTGTCCCCCGGCAAGTAAAGATAAAGCTTCATTGCCTCCTTATATGAAAGGACTAATACTAATAGTTCTAGGCACCAAATGATTATCTCTGTCTCCTGTGAGTCGTGACGGTTCATTTTTACCAGAGAGTTAGATTATGTGAATGTATGATAGTCTATGTTTGTGATGTCTTGGTGTGGTTTGCTTGTGGCCTGGGGTGCGAATGATTTGCGGCACGTGCCGTGGGTGTATTCAATGCCTGAGCTACAAAACGCTAGGATCGCAGAACCAACCAGACAAACCAACCAGATGAAGATGTCTATAATTCACCTGGTGCCAATGTTCGGACTTGGTTTTTAACATCGAGACTATATCCCGGGCGGGACAAGGGCGTGTATTACTTGAGTTGTTGGCCCAATACTTGGTGCCTAGAATTCGTGGTGCAGATCGTAGGAAATGCCATTTCTGCACACTACTAGGGATTTGAATTGCTTGGCCAAATATTGTAATGAGTTGGTGGATATATCTCAAGTTATCGTGGGACGTCAAGAACAAGAGTAGTACAAGTGACTGCGGCCCGACACCTTGGATTCACAACAAATGTACTTTTGCTGGAGTAGACGTTGCCGATATTCCTATAAGGTCTACCTTGTCTAAAAACACAGATGGGGGGATCACTTTACTAAGGGCCACCTATACGAATTTCGCGTGTACACAACCAAAAACCCGAGTGTTACGACCGAATATTTCGATTTGTGCAGATTTTCCCTGTATTGCCCCGGATTTGGCGCAAGCGATCGGATTTTGGCGCACGGCGCTGGCATGAACAACGACGGAAATCGGAGGGCGTGGGGTGGCCGAACGCGAAAAACCCGACAGGATTCTAAAAACCGCACCCGCATATTTAAACAAACTCGTAGGGAAAGTGTCGGCGGAGCTAGTTTGAGTTTGCACTACCTTAATCCCGGATGGAATTAGGCTAGGAGTGGCTGCGCTGGTGATATCGTCTTTGTATGTTTTTTTGCCGTTAAAGCTTGTCTATCAACACTAGCCCAGGCGACTTGTTTAAGGGGCAATGCTGATAGTTCCCTTAATGAACTACCGGGAACACGTAACAGACAGCCATACACCCACCACACCGCAGAACCGAGAAACCGACGCGGCCGCTGGATCGCGACTATTCCATGGACCTAGGGCGGTAAGTAAAACTTGCTACCCCAATATGGCTGGGGGTGAGAATGTAGAGATAACTTAGTACGCACGCTTTGCCAGAATGTAGGGGTGGTCATGTTGATGGTTAATGGTGGGGGTAAGATAAAGATAACGAAGGACTATCACTTGCGCTAATCTCTCATACATTTGGCTAATTGCTCTGCTTGTAAAATGCTTCATAGGGGTGAACCACTCGTTTCAGTGTTAGTTAGAAATGTGTAACTCCTTATATCACGCGAACATGGGACAACACAAGGAAGAGTAGACGTGCGCTCGGGCGACCACACAAGAGGTTGTGTCCTCCACCCTTCCTGAACCTTCAGTGAGGTTACAGGAAAGCCCATGTTTTTTTCAATGCCTGTACAGGATGGAATAGCCACGCTTTAAGCAAACTAGCTTGGGCAGACCCCTGACTTCTAGTTATTTTTTAGTAAACTCTATTTTCCTGCAAGATTAGAAGATCGCTATAGGGATATTGCTAGAATTTACAGATGCAACTTGTGGTGAGAAACAAAGAACTGAGTTTAGGATACGGTATGGCTTCAGTTTTGCCTTATACGGGGTTTCGGATGCAGAACGACACAGGAATACCCCAATCGTAAGTTCCATGAACTAGCGTATAGAATTCAGTGGCATCTTCGTTACAACCTGGCTAGTGGAAACCGATGAGATGCCATTACAGGCCCTTGCAAAGCACTTTAAAATATTTTAGGTTTAAGTCACGGAGGATGTCCTCATCGGAAAATAGGTTCGTGACTTCAAACAGAAATGGGGGAGGCTTGAAATCTGAAGAAGAGCTCCACAAAGTGTGCATAAACAAATGGGTTGTGTGTTTTGTAACGCATAGAGATTGATCAAGTTGCTGATGCCGGATGAAAATCTGTTGCCATTATCCTGAAAGAGGAGGCCTATTCACAACCATACCTTCCAACTTTTGCACCCCTTTTGCACCCCTTAAAAAGACATCTTACCAATAAACTAAATTCGATCTTGGCAGGTTGTTCGTTAATTTTGGTTAAGCTTTGGGGGTTAATTTGGTGACTACCTTGATCACACAGCACGATCCGACTAATAATTAGCATGCCCTCCAGAGAGACCCACTGACCTCCTCTGCCATGCTGGATCCATGGTTGACGTCATGCAGGAGGCGTGCATAATATGTGCAGAGAGAACGCTCTGTGTTGGATATTCATACAGAACCACCCAGCGGTTCTCGTTTTGTAATTATGCACGCCTCCTGCGTGACTTCACGCCTTTCCATACCAATAACTAATGGTTACGGTTTCTCAGGAATGGCAAGGGCTAGAGAAGAATTCCAAGTGCACTGGGACATCAGCGGAGGAGATTTTGAACTATGGAGGGTGATGAATAATTTTAGAGTAATTTACACAATGAATGAGTTCATAACAAAAAAATTAGTCAGGCTAACAAATAAGCATTGGGAATGAACCCATGCCAACCACATGGCCGTCCTAGAAATCAGCAGAGTAGAGAGCGGCCAGCTCCCACTGGTGATAAAATACCAGCAGATTGGACATTAGCAATAACGTGCTGCTAAATCAATAGAACAATAGAAGCCATCCGGCGAGTGAGGATGTCACTCGGGTGATGAATCATGGCCATAGGAGCCCGGTTTTCATCATTATCATTCATCGCAGTGGGGTCTTCACCAACGCCACTGAGGCAGCAGAGGTATTGGCCAAATCGTCCACGATCATTTAGACATTTCTTTGCATCGGGACCAGCCTACTTACAAGAGGACGGGAGAGGGAACACAGATTGACGATGATTGGGGAGCTTTTATAATCGGATCTTCCTTAAAGTTTTTAATACATTAAGGATTATGGATGCCTTGGACCCGCTCAACGTTGATCCATTGCTTCCAATCTTACAAACAGGAGGCTGAGAGAGATCTAGGTGCAGCAGTAGCTGAGAGGTGTCGACTTGTTGGTTTTAAAAAACTTTAGGTGTTTTTTTGCAGGTGCTGCAGGATAATATAGCAGTGGGAAATATATATAGTATGAATTTATAATCCATATAGTAAATCCATCCCTAATACAGGATATGTGTCAAAAGAAAAATGTCATCATTAGCATCTACAATAATCATTGATCAAATACTTAAAACATGCCAAAAAAGAAAAAAAATAATCTCTAATTCCTTCGCAAATCTGATTGTCTTCTTTGTATTTCATGTTGCTCTATTTGCAATTAAACAGTCAGTCTTTAAAATGATAATCTCTGGATAATATAAAAATATCTAACCATATTCTAGAAGACAAAGAATTTCTATTCTTCCTTCTGTAGAGCTTGTCTGTGGGTTATAATTAAGACACTGGAGAGCGGAGTAAGGAACCTCCCTTTTCTTCTTGATCTGCTTCATACAACAAAATGGGGAGGTGTACTATACAGCTTAATTCCCCAATTTATCAAGGGAGGACATTTTTCATGGGAAACTGGTAGACATTGGGGTGCAGGTGACAGGTCTTGCTACACCAATTGTACGGATCAGGGACCCTATATGGAAGTATTCAAGGGTATTGCACATGGCCTGCAGAACTTTCATCAATAAACTCCAGTGTAAGGGGTGGTGGGAATTGTACAAAGATTTTGGTCAGTTTTCTTCGTGAAATCCAGAAGAGGGCCACGCCTTCCACCAACCCACCCACCCCACTTTTTGCAGGAGAAAGAAGTGGTGACAAAACAATCCTCGGTCAAACTTTTCACCCGTAACCAGAGGTACAAAAAAGAAACGGAATTGCATATTTTTCTATCAAAAAGCCAAGTCTACTGTTTCCCCCATAAGTGTACACCACCAAAATTCAACCATTCCGCGATTTAAACCTTCCACCGTTTCTTATTGCCCTATTCCAAAAATATGTATTTATCATATAAGAGACATTTTAATTGTGTTCCAGGAAAATAAAACGTTTTCCTATACAGAAGAACTTCTTCGTAAAATGTACCAGGCACCAGATGCCCGAAACGGAGGTCTCCGCCCACCCCCCCCCTGCTACTGATGTAAGCCCTCACCTCTAGAACGGAACCTGGACAGCCACATTAAGAAAGTTGTTCAAAGTACAGCACAAATAAGCAATACCTGCCTATCACTGAGAGTTAGATTGAGATGTTTGAGCGCCCTCGGGTGAGCACCAGGTGAGGTAGAAGAAGAATCCAGGTTAATCCATTGACTCACCGGCTGGAACTTGAATAACGGCTATACAAAAACGTGACTTACTCTGCCAGCCCGTGTCATTCAAACATTTTTTTATGAATTTTTAACAAACTCATTTTTTTTTCGGCGCCCGCCCTAACGGTTCGTTTTCCTCCTGTCACACTCACTCATGTTTCAGTTTATCATCACTGTAATTCACTTGAAGTACAAAGACAACCAGAATAAAAGATAAGTCTCCTTACTCTTTCATGTCCCCGACTGTAGGAGCCATTATGTACTCTTGTGCGCTTTGATCCAGAGGTTTGTTGCTTCAGGGACCCCGACGTGCGTCCTAAGCGTTGTATGGTGCTGGTTAGACTTACTGTGTAGCCACACGTCAGGCGCATATTCTTCCTGGTTGCGCAGCACTTTCCGGGATTGCCTATGGACGAATCACTATTTATGTAGTGCTACCACCCGTGAGGAAGCGAGGGTACGGAGCGGTGCAATCTGAGCGCAGAGGGAGATCACAAGTCATGGAATGTCATTCTAGTATGGACAACGGGTCGGAACATCCTAGACGTACTAGTAGCATCGTGTGAGCTAGCGATCGTGAGCTCGAGGTATGAACTATAGCAGGCAGTGCGGCAGGCGAGCAGGAGCGAGAGCGGGCGAGCGCGACGGGCCGTGGCGAGCGAGTGAGCGAGCGACGAAGCGAGGCGGACAAGGAGAGGATGCGAGCGAGCGAGCGAGCGAGCGAGCGCGGCGAGTCGAGCGAGCAGAGAGCGATGGGCGAGAGAGCGAGCAGGGGCAGGCAGCGAGCGAGCGAGCGAGCAGCGAGGCGAGCGAGAAGAGAGACAGGAGCGAGCAGCGAGCGAGAGAGCCGCAGAGCGAGCGAGACCATATGGGATGGAGCGAGCGAGGCGAGTTAGCGAGCGAGCGAGCCGCAGATGCAGGCGCAGGGCATAGCGAGAGAGCTAGCGCAGGGCTAGCGAGCGAGCGAAGGGACGAGGGAGGTATCTATCTATCTCCATATCTAGTCGATTATCTCATATCTATCTCATATCTTCTCATAATCTATCTATCTATCTATCAACTCCATCTCATGAATCTTCGAATCTATTATCTATCAGTATCTCTTTATATCTATCTATCATCATCTAATAGATCTATCTAGCGATACCTTTCCTCTAACATGCTCTTTGTACTCGAAGTATGCTGTACGTTGGTTGACTACATTCTTTCTACCTCAGCATCATAGTATAATCTCTATCACCATCTCTCAGTATACTGCACTTATATTGCATATCTCGATGTGCATGATGTGTGTCATCATAAATCTGTATCATATATACTAAACTTCTCACGCAACTCTGTAAAATCGAGAGTCATCTCTTAGTGGGTCTTGTCCGTCATCTGGTTATCGTTTTATATTGGCGGGAGATTTATCATGCCTTTTTAGTCAGTCCCCCACCACACCTTTTTCCCCTCACACCACATTGGCGGAGGGCAGGCCAGGGTAGGGATTTACACATTTTTCTATAAGCCTTGCCCACCAGGCATAGTGATATATGATATCACGACACCACTGAGCCTTTCCATATACTTTACACTATAAAATGTTACAAAATCCACAAGTTATCACAAGACACACAAATAACTGCAGTGATACTGGAAGGACAATAATGGGAAGGAGGCACCCTGAGGGGGTCTATAAACAGATGAATGAGACCAAGCTGAAGGAGCATAGAAGTGTAGTTCTTACATGTAACTGCAATCCTGAACAGATGGGTTTTATATAAGGTGGCAGAAGGTTTTATTTTTTGGTCAAGAGTTTCAGAGTCTGGTTGGTATCCTGAGGGGGATGAAAAGTACGCTGGAGATGGGTTGTGAGCGATGAGGTAGTAAACGAAGAGTAAAGCAGAAGTTCCTGTGAAGTGATAAGGTCAGGGATATTGAGGGTGAGGAAGAGGTTGGTGGAGGGTTTTGTAGTCGTAGCGTGACATGGGTTGTCAGGGTAAGAATGGAGCAGAGAAGGGCGGTAGATTTTTAGGAAATTTAGATGGTGGAGACCACAGGGAAAATTGTTGCAGTTGTCCAAGCAGAAATGACGGAATGAACTTCCAGTGTTGTAGACTAGCAGTGCCCAACCAATGGGATGCAACCAAATACAGGGCTGTTGAACACCCGTTCCCGGGCAACGGCCAAATAACTTAAAAAAAACCCTGTATACTAACGTCCAGCTTCTTCTCCCTACAGCTCCGTCTTCTTCTCTTCCTGGCAAAGCAGTCTTTTCTTGTGGGCATACACTATGGCGCAACAATGTCGTGGCTGCGTGACATCACAGTGTGCGCACCCCTGATTTGTCAGGTAGAGAAAAATGCGGAGCCATGGAGAGAACGTTACAAGTGAGATCCACAGGGGTCAGTAATTACTGTGGCTGATAGTATAATATTACAGAGGGATTTGTGGAAGTTGCAGGAATGGGCGGAGAAATAGCTGATGAGGTTTAATGTAGATAAATGTCGAGTTATACACTTAGGCTTTGGAAACAAAAAGTACAAAAGTTAAATCACTTGGTAAAACTGCAGCTGAAAAAGAATTGGAGTATTGGTGGATGGTAAACTTGACCTGAGTAGAGCTGTATTACCATTGCAATAGACAGGAGGCATCCTCTACAACTAGAGAAAAGACAGCTTTACCATCACCATAGACAGGTCGCATCCTCTACACCTAGAGAAGAGGAGGTTCTACCATCACCATAGAAAGGGGGCATCCTCTACACCTAGAGAAGAGGAGGTTCTACCATCACCATAGACAGGGGCATTCTCTACACCTAGAGAAAAGGGGGCTCTACCATAACCATAGACAGGGGGCATCCTCTACACCTAGAGGAGAGGAGGTTCTACCATCACCATAGACAGGGGACATCCTCTACACCTAGAGGAGAGGCGGTTCTACCATCACCAGAGACAGGGGGCATCCTCTACACCTAGAGGAGAGGAGGTTCTACCATCACCATAGACAGGGGGCATCCTCTACACCACCTAGAGGAGAGGTGGTTTTACCATCACCATAGACAGGGTGCATCCTCTACACTTAGAGGAAAGAAGGTTCACCCATACATAGACAGGGGCATCCTCTTACACTAGAGAGCGAGGAGGTTCTACATCCCCATAGGCGGGGGCATCTTCTTCACCTCGAGAGAGGCAGTTCTGCCATCACATAGAAGGGGGCATCCTCTACACCTAAGAGAGAGAGGTGTTCCACCTACTAAGAAAGGGGGCCATCCTCGTACACCTAGAGGGAGGCGGTGTCTACCATCACCATGATAGGGGGCATCACTCTCACCTAGAGGAAGTATTCTACACTCACCATAGTCAGGGGTATCCTCTAACCAGAGGAGAGGTATTCTGACCATCACCATAGACAGGGGGATCGCTGACACCTAGAGAAGAGAGGCTCTACCTCACCTCAGACAGGGGCATCATCTACACTTAGAGGAATAGAAGGTCTACCATCATCCATAGAACAGGGGGCATCCCTCTACACATAGAGGAAGAGGTTCTACCATACACCATAGACAGGGGCACCCTAACACAAGTAGGCAGTTCTACCATCACATAGAAAGGGGGCATTCTCTACATAGAGGATGAAGGGTTCCACCATCACCATAAGAAAGGGGGCATCCTCTACACTAGAGGAGAGGAGGTTCTAACATCACCATATACAGGGGACACCTCTATACACCTAGAGGAGAGGAGGTTCCTACCATCCACCATAGCCAGGGGCAATCCATTACACTCGAAGAGGAGAGCTGTTTACCATCACTATTACAAGGCATCCTCCCCTAGAGGAGGAGGAGGTTCTACCATCACCATAGACGGGGGATCTCTACACCTAGAGGAGAGGAGGTTCTACCATCACCCAGAAGGCGGCACATCCCTTACACACTAAGGGAGGCACGTTCTACCATCACCATAGACAGGGGCATCCTCTACACATGGGAGAGAGATGGTTCTACTCCCATAGCAGGGTCACTCTACACCTACAGGAGAGGGATTCTACCATCACCCAAACACGGGGCATCCCTCTACACTCGTAGACGAGAGGGCGGTTACTACCATCCCATATACGAGCGGGCATCCTGCACACGAGAGAGGTGGTACCACATCAATAGACGGGGGACATCCTCTCACCTACAGGAAGTGGTACTCACCATCACCATAGACAGGGGCATCCTTTACACCTAGAGGAGACACTGGTTCTACCATCACAATAGACAGGGGCATCCTCTACACCTAGAGGAGAAGAGCCGTTCCTGCCATCACCTCTAGACAGGGGAGGTAATCCATTACACTAAGGAGGGTTAGGTTTACATCACATAGACAGGGGCATCCTCTACACCGGAGAAGGTGGATACCCATCACAATAGACAGGGGGCATCCTCTACACCACAGGAGAGTGGTACTACCAGCACCATAGACCGGGGCTCTACTCCCTGAGGAGTAGACGTTTCCATCACATAGACCAGGGGGCTCCTCTACACTAGAGGAGAGACTGTTCTACCTCACATCAGACAGGGGGCATCCTCTACACCAAGGGGAGCACTCAAGCAGGGGCCGCCGAGAGGACTATACCCACAATAGACAGGGGATTCTCTCTACACCTAGAGGAGAGGCGCTTCTACCTCGACATAGACAGGGGACATCTCTCTACACCATAGAGGAAGGTGGTTCTACCATGCACCATAGACGGGTGCATCCTCTTCACGCTAGAGGAGTAGCTGATTCTACCATCACCAGTAGCAGGGGGCATCTCTCGACCAGAGTGAGAGGGTATTCACATCACCATAGACAGGGTGCATCCTCTACACCTAGAGGAGAGGTGATTCTACCATCACCATAGTGAGGGATCTTTTACTGTAAGAGCAGTGAGACTATGGAACTCTCTGCCACAGGAGGTTGTTATGTCGGACTCTAAGAGAGGCCTTGATGCCTTTCTGGAGAGCAAATATATCATGGGTTATGGAGAAAAAAGCATTTGTTAAAGGTTGGACTTGATGGACTATTCCAACCTTGTACTATGATACATTTGCACTTAGGAGTCTGCACTGGGCAGGAATGAGCTTATCTAAAGGATCCATTAGTCCAGCTAACTGAATGCTTCTTCTAATTTTATAAAAATGTTTCCTTAAAAATAAGAAAATCCTTGTTGGCTACTACCTGTGTTATCACAATGTTATCATTGCTCTTCTCATAGATAAGTCTGTTGTTCCATCTTTAACCATTTGAGAAACAAAACAGATATGGTTAATAGGGTTAGTAGTGCCCTGTGGTGTGCGGGTCCATGTCTTACCCCCAGTGACCATTCTTTTCTGAAGGACCGTCTGTCGCTCCATCTATGATCATCTATGTATCCTCATTGGTGTTCACCAAGCCAACCATATCTTGGTTAGTTACCCAAACTTGGCACTACCAATCTTGCGCTTGAACGATTCAGCTGATAAGTGGCGCCTGCAGACGTTTTGCCTAATTTACTGTGGACTGGGGTCGTTTCTTGAAGACTTTGAGCTGTGGAGCATGCTCGGACAAATATGGATTACTCTACTTACATGAGGACAAACATTCGAACATACAGTAGTCCTCATCTCTACTGGATAATATGGACAGGACATGTTTACCTTGAATCTTCACATGATATAAGACTGTGTCTATACAGTTGACTAATGGATGCAACTTGAGGTCAGAAATGGTGGTTGGAGTGGTCTACAAGATGCAGAAGATCCCCTTTAACAACTCTAGGTCTTCCATTTACTGGCGGCATCTTTTTTCATGTTTTAAGTTAGAAATTGACTGTACTACCACAGAAAATAGAAAATATTGGACAATTTGCCAATCGGTGGTGGAACACGGACTCCTCCACATCGTCAATCCACACAGATCTGATGTGTCCCACTGACGGATATATTGAACTTCTAATATAAAACCCAAAATAATCGTGCCCATAATATAGAACAGAAGTACAAAGACCTCGTTACGATGAGCAAAAACCATATACGGGCAGGAAAATAATTGAAAGAACGTTCCGGCATGTCACAGAGAGTCAGTCTTGAGATTGCGACCGTTGCCCATGGGCAGACTGGGCTAGGACTCAAAAGCCCTGCAGCCACATCTGTCCCCGCAGAGAGTCCCTACCATGTCTCCAGCCGAGGAGCAGTCATTAGTGAAATGAAATACCGAGGTGTATATTTAGTCACGGATCCTGGGGTTTTGTGTAATAAATTTTAAAAAATGAATATTCTGAAAACACACAATGGGAATGTAATAAAAAATTTTGAAGGTCTCGTAATCACAGGGATGGACGTTTCATCCTAAAGGGGCAGAGATGTGGCTACAGATGGAGGGAAGGAGCACAATGCTGTATGGCTGGGTTCACACTGTCATATACACACATCTGTATTTCCAGTACCGGCCATTGGCCTGTGCCGGAGATCCAAAACTGATGACCTTAGGGCACTAAATGGGAAGTATTATAGTTGGGTTAGTGTAGAGGTTATGGATGGGTTGGGTGTGAGATTAGATCTGGTGGTTTTACCAATTATGGATCACATAATTAGAGGGGCCCTACATTCACTACGTTCACCTCCAATACAGAAATGTAGACTAATGCTCTGCCGTTTATAGTGGTGCTATACATTAGGGGGGCCCCATCCATAACATCTCTTGGGTCCCCAATCATACTAAAAAGCCCATGGCTATGTGGCCCCTTCATGAAAGCCACCCATGTTTGGTGGTTATAAAATATATGTGACCTCTTAAAGGTAACCTGTCACCAGGTTTTCCCATACTAAACTAGCAGCCCCCCTCAGGTAGGGTATGAAATGTCCTTTGGAGAATCCCCTCTATCATGTGAAATGTCCTATTAAATGAGATGAGTCAAGTTAGTGGTTGCAGCAGTAGTGTCACATGAGATGAGTCATCTTTAGTGGTTGCAGGAGTAGAGTCACACAAGCTTGTTGTGTCATATTAAAGATAAGGAACTCATCTTTCAGATCCCATCAGACTTGTGGTTCTGTGAGCTACGGAAGCAGAGATATAGGGAGGTATAAGGGTTTTCCAAGGAAAGCATGTTCTTAAATTTTAATCCCCTAGTGATGTTTAGACAAAAAAAGCTAATATTTAACCCCCTTTACAGTTTTTCTCAGTTTTATTGCTGTTTTAGCTCCTATCACTCAGTGATGGTCAGTGTAAGATTCCAGAGTGTGGGTGAGGACTCTCTGAGTAGACATTTCATGATCCCTCTAATGCTATGAGATGCTGTGTGCTGACAATGTGCTTAGATTATCAGGGTACAGGTTTATGTACACTTGTATTAAGCTTCTGAACATCCTACTATCATCTGATGCATATAAAGACTGAGACGAGTGATACGTCAGATAGATACAATGACACTCTCAGCTCTGCTTCCTCGCCTAATCAATAAAACACACAGTAAGCTCTGCTATAAAGTCCTTATCTGTCTTTATCTTGGAGAGTAAGTCCAGGTAAGGAAGTGCCTATGTCTGAGCTGGTCTTGTAATTCAGGGAAGCAGCAGGAGGCAGAGAGAACTGCAGTGTGCAGACAGGAGAAGCTATTCATGAGAACGATCCATTTACGGTCAGATCCAGGGACAATCAAAATTGTGTACAGCAGGACTAATAGATAAAGGTTGGAATTATATCTGTGAAATGCTGTATTTTTGTTAATAACAGTGACATAGAGAATGTGTTACACCTTTAAAGACCATAAGCTTGATGGAATCTGAAAGATGAGATTTTTAAAGTTTGTTTCTAGGTACTAGAGAAGCAAACAGCTGACAGGTTCCCTATAGTAGGTGCCTTACAATAATGGTATACTTGCATTGTTAAGCAAAAATTTTTACAACAATTACAGAAATGTTTTCTATATAGAGTCTAAGGAACATCCTTTAGCCTAGATACTCCAGTGATACTTTACTTTCCCTGCATTCTGTATATATCCATATTCTCACTGTATACAGGCAGAAGCCGACACTTCCCATTGTTTCCCCCCATAATCCCCAATGTTGTATGGTCCTTTATACTTGTATTATATGTTATGTGTTGTAATTAGTGGTTGGTATTTATTACAATTAAACACATTTTTGGTCTTGCAAATTCGCTCCTGTGCCTGCAGGTGTCACCATTGCTGCCCAGTGTGACAGAAGAAGATGACCAGTGTCTACAATCTGCACATGAACGGCATTATGTATTACAACATACACTAAAAAAATACCAAATAATCCTAATATAATAAAGTAAAATATGAATAATATACTAGAATTTTAACACTAGATTTAAAGAAATGTAGCAGACATGCCCGGCCAAGGAGGATCCTGCACATTAGCAACAACATTAGTGTAGTGAATACTCAGAGAGCCAAGGGCTCCTGTGTAACTGTAATATGGGCCCCTCGCTCTCCATGTTTTCTCATTTTAAAGTGAACTTGTCAGCAGGAATGTTCATTTTTAGCTGGTACCAGGTTCCCATACCATCTGCTGTGCTGATTTTAAAAATGCCTTTGTCAATATTCTGAACAATTTCAGCAGTTTATGTAAGTTTATTTCACATTACCGGGCTCCCTACCAGCAGCGTGAGGTAAGTCCCAGGTGAGGGGCAGCTCCAGCCTTTGTACCTGTGTCTCCTCATGCATTCTTCCTCTACAGGGGAGGAGGATGGTGCAGATTAGCGGAAGAACGCATGAGGCACACTAAGGCTGCAGCTGCCCCCTCCACCAGGACTCACCACATGCTTCTGGCAGGGAGCCAGGTAATGTAAAATAAACAATTACAAAGTACTAAAATGATTGAGAATATTAACAAAGGCATTTTTAAGCATGGTATAGGCCAGTGGTGGCGAACCTATGGCACGGGTGCCAGTGGTGACACTCAGAGCCTTCTCTGTGGGCACTTGGCCATCACCAGAGATGACTCCAGGTATCTTACTACAGTCCCATACAGCCCAGGACTTGCTGTGCACAGAGCTATTTTAAAGTGACAGCGCTACCTGGGACTACTGGAGGAGTGGGAAGGTGTGGACAGATCTGGATTATCATTGAAGCTCCTGTTCCGGCCCTGACAATTCTTCCTGTTTATGGGACCCTGGAGCAAAGCTACAAAGATCACCTAAATTTCTTCTATTTTCTGCTTTATTTGTGTCCTCAGGGTGGTGATATGAATGAAATCTGTGACAGAGCAGGGAGTGTAAATCACTAATTAAATTTCTATGTTGGCACTTTGCGATAAATAAGTGGCTCTTGGTTGTAGTTTGGGCACTCGGTCTCTAAAAGGTTCTCCATCACTGGTATAGGCTATTAGAACCTGTCACCGGCTAAAATCACATTCCTGCTGACAGATTCTCTTTAAGTTAAGGATGTTTGAAGGGGGTTCACGGGCTGAGTCCTCTCCTAACACCCACCAGTAAAGCCTGGTTGCTGGCAGGTGTTAACCCTTTAAATGCTGCTGGCAAAGCTGCCGGCTGGCTCCATCACGAATGTTACCAGTGGATGTTTGCTGTACCTATGATAACTCTATAATGGGAGCTTAGATACAGCAGCTGAGCTCTATATAAAGTGCATGGCTATATAGTGGGAGCTTAGATACAGCAACTGAGCTCTATATAAGGTGGATGGCCATATAATGACTGCTTAGATACAGTGGGGTGCTTTATATAAGGTGCATGCTCATGTAATTCAGCTAAGATACAGCAGCTCAGCTTCCTGTAGTAGATTGTAGTATATATAACATGATATATATATATGTAATATCTTCCATTGTATATCACGTGCTATGCTGGCTGCGGAGGGCCAGCTGCTGGAAAACCTGTCCCCACTCCATATACTCCAGTGACTTCTCCTCCTGTACGATTGTGTAGTCTTTTCCAGTGATACTTTACTTTCCCTGCATTCTGTATATATCCATATTCTCACTGTATACAGGCAGAAGCCGACACTTCCCATTGTTTCCCCCCATAATCCCCAATGTTGTATGGTTCTTTATACTTGTATTATATGTTATGTGTTGTAATTAGGGGTTGGTATTTATTACAATTAAACACATTTTTGGTCTTGCAAATTCGCTCCTGTGCCTGCAGGTGTCACCATCGCTGCCCAGTGTGACAGAAGAAGATGACCAGTGTCTACAATCTGCACATGAACGGCATTATGTATTACAACATACACTAAAACATAATCCTAATATAATAAAGTAAAATATGAATAATATACTAGAATTTTAACACTAGATTTAAAGAAATGTAGCAGACATGCCCGGCCAAGGAGGATCCTGCACATTAGCAACAACATTAGTGTAGTGAATACTCAGAGAGCCAAGGGCTCCTGTGTAACTGTAATATGGGCCCCTCGCTCTCCATGTTTTCTCATTTTAAAGTGAACTTGTCAGCAGGAATGTTCATTTTTAGCTGGTACCAGGTTCCCATACCATCTGCTGTGCTGATTTTAAAAATGCCTTTATCAATATTCTGAACAATTTCAGCAGTTTATGTAAGTTTATTTCACATTACCGGGCTCCCTACCAGCAGCGTGAGGTAAGTCCCAGGTGATGGGCAGCTCCAGCCTTTGTACCTGTGTCTCCTCATGCATTCTTCCTCTACAGGGGAGGAGGATGGTGCAGATTAGCGGAAGAACGCATGAGGCACACTAAGGCTGCAGCTGCCCCCTCCACCAGGACTCACCACATGCTTCTGGCAGGGAGCCAGGTAATGTAAAATAAACAATTACAAAGTACTAAAATGATTGAGAATATTAACAAAGGCATTTTTAAGCATGGTATAGGCCAGTGGTGGCGAACCTATGGCACGGGTGCCAGAGGTGACACTCAGAGCCTTCTCTGTGGGCACTTGGCCATCACCAGAGATGACTCCAGGTATCTTACTACAGTCCCAGACAGCCCAGGACTTGCTATGCACAGAGCTATTTTAAAGTGACAGCTCTACCTGGGACTACTGGTGGAGTGGGAAGGTGTGGACAGATCTGGATTATCATTGAAGCTCCTGTTCCGGCCCTGACAATTCTTCCTGTTTATGGGACCCTGGAGCAAAGCTACAAAGATCACCTAAATTTCTTCTATTTTCTGCTTTATTGATGTCCTCAGGGTGGTGATATGAATGAAATCTGTGACAGAGCAGGGAGTGTAAATCACTAATTAATGTTGGCACTTTGCGATAAATAAGCGGGTCTTGGTTGTAGTTTGGGCACTCTGCCTCTAAAAGGTTCTCCATCACTGGTATAGGCTATTAGAACCTGTCACCGGCTAAAATCACATTCCTGCTGACAGATTCTCTTTAAGTTAAGGATGTTTGAAGGGGGTTCACGGGCTGAGTCCTCTCCTAACACCCACCTGTAAAGCCTGGTTGCTGGCAGGTGTTAACCCTTTAAATGCTGCTGGCAAAGCTGCCGGCTGGCTCCATCACGAATGTTACCAGTGGATGTTTGCTGTACCTCTGATAACTCTATAATGGGAGCTTAGATACAGCAGCTGAGCTCTATATAAAGTGCATGGCTATATAGTGGGAGCTTAGATACAGCAACTGAGCTCTATATAAGGTGGATGGCCATATAATGACTGCTTAGATACAGTGGGGTGCTTTATATAAGGTGCATGCTCATGTAATTCAGCTAAGATACAGCAGCTCAGCTTCCTGTAGTAGATTGTAGTATATATAACATGATATATATATGTAATATCTTCCATTGTATATCACGTGCTATGCTGGCTGCGGAGGGCCAGCTGCTGGAAAACCCGTCCCCAGTCCATATACTCCAGTGACTTCTCCTCCTGTACGATTGTGTAGTCTTTATTGTTTGGCAAAAGGTAAAACATATTGTGACGCCGGCGATTTCCTACGGTGAAAATGTCTTAAAGGAAATGTGTTCTCGCCAGCAACAAGAAAAGAGAGAGATTTAAGCGCAGCTATTTTCGAATATTACGGAGTAAAGTGGGAACTATTAATTCAGGATAATACATAAAAGGGGAACATTCAACTTGTTAGAGCCGGGGATTGGCAGGGAGCAGCCGTAACATAAATACGCTCCGAGATGACAAACAGCCGCAATATGTGGGATCTCCGGGACACAAATTTCTGCTTTGCGTCAGGAGTGTTAAATATTTTAGGTAGGGATGAAATCTATGCACAGGAATGAAATAGTAATGACGGCGCCGCTTGCTGGAAAGCAGATTTACTTATGTTACGTTATTTATATGGAAACATCATAGAGATGTACAAGGCTTGTAGTTATTGGTGTGACCTCGATTGGCCTCACAGTACAATGGGGCACATTTACTTACCTGGTCGCTGGAGTTCACCAAAAGTGCATTGTCCGATGATAATGCACTGTGCTGCGATCGTGCGCCTGATATCCTGCATGTGTCGCTTCCCCGCTCAGGTCCGCCGGAGTTCACCTTCTTCTTCCTGGTGCATGTAAGTGCATTATCTTGCGACACAATTTTAAAGTCCGAATCAGTTGGATCGTCCAATGGTACGCCCCCTAATTTGTGCTGCATTGATGTCAGTGCACTGCGCCAAAATCCGATCGCGTGCAACACAATCCCAGTGCAAACACTGGTTAAATACCTGTCTGAGCCGTGCAATCCCCGAAAAAAGTGCAAAGTCTAACTAAAATGAGTAGCGCGACTCTTAGTAAATGAGCCCCACTGTGTTACATGTCACCACCTACCATAAAATACAGGGAAATTACGTTTCTGATTCCCCAGGAAGTAATAGGTCTGTGTGGGGGGGCGCTATCTTTTATTTTATTTCCAAAACATGGCCGCCATCTTGAAAGCCGACATATTAGATGAAGCTTTTCCAGTGGGAAGTTGGTGAGATCATAGAAGTCCAAGATTATCTCAGAAATCAATTGTCTCAATCAGATCTGTAATGTCTCTTGTGGTTCGAGAGTTATCAACACAGAAATAACGACCGGTAACGCTCCCTGTGATGCACAGCTATGTGATGTGTTGTCCCTGGTGTTGACCACAGAGGTGAAGGAGCTGGATGCAGTCATTATGAACCCACATGAGGATCTAAGTTTTGAAGCACAAGAGATATTACAGATCTGATTCCAGCAATCGATTTCTTGGACTACGACCTTCTGATGTATCTGGTTAACAGCTGTACCAATCGTCAATTCTACAATGGGCGCAGGCTATATCTAGTACCCACGCACGGGGCAGGAACACCCCAACCCGGTCCACTCTGCTCCAACCTCTACCCCCCTCCATGTCTACTTAGTGTGGAGGGGGCGTAAAGGGGAAAATTATTGCAATTCCGGGTGTTGCGCCACATATTTTAATGATATCTGGGTTTATAGTCAAAAAGACCTGGAATCTGCTTCAGATTCTTTTCAAAATCTTTTTTGATGGTCCAAAAAGACACAGAATAAAGCTGAAAAAATAAAATAATTCTAATACAGGCAGTCCCCGGGTTACATACAAGATAGGGTCTGTAGGTTTGTTCTTAAATTGAATTTGTATGTAAGTCGGAACTGTATATTTTATCATTGTAATCCCAGCCAGAACTTTTTTGGCCTCTGTGACAATTGGGTTTTAAAAATGTTGGGTTGTCATAAGAATCAATATTAACACCAAAGCTTCATTGCAGACACCTGTGATAACTGTTACAGCTGATTATTGTAGCCTAGGACTAAAGTACAATAAATTACCAATATCCAGAGGTCCGTTTGTAACTAGGGGTCGTCTGTAAGTCGAGTGTTCTTAAGTAGGGGACCGTCTGTATATAATTGTTATTTTTATTGTTATCATTATTACGATTTTCCATTGGTCTTACTGTTAAGAATTTTCCTGATTTTTTTAAATATATTTTAACATAATAATAATAATAACAATAATTTTTAAAAAATGATCATTGCTATTTTGTATTTTCTTGTATTTTGTATTTTCTGTATTTTCTGTATAGAGTTACTTTTGTACTGTATGAAAATTATTATTTTCTGTTTCCTTCTTTTATTTATTCCATTTTATTATCATTTTTGCCATATATCTTCTTCTATTTCCTCGTCTATTTTACCGTAAGGGCATTTTCGTGTTATTAGTAATTTAGTGATGAAATTTTTATTCCACCTGGTGATTAGAGCAAATATTTGTAGAGGGACTGGCTGTGCTGGAAAATTGACTTAAACATTATTATGTAGCCCCGGCGTCAGCCGAGAGAGTCCTGGGAAGATTGATACACGCACTGAATCTTCTCAAGCTGTGTCTGCAGAGATCCGTACAGCCGGATGAGAAGTGCTTCCGAATCGCGCTCTGCAGGGCGGATGTCATCACAATTCACTTTATTCCCCCTGACATCGAATGCTGGTCAGGGGGCCGATAGTGGTCCAACCCAAATGGAGGACTGAACAGCGGTAAACACTGGTAAAAAGCCGAAATAATTACCGGACGTGTTAGAAGAAGCCGCAGGATGCGTTCAGGCAACGCAAGCAGAATGTAGTCCTAACAAAGAGTATCTGCCCCCCCCCCAACTTAGACTTTTCACAAAAATTATGTAAAAGGAAACTTTATAATGTAATGTAACATTGGATATCGAACAATCGTTGACCCAGATTTATAAAACTGGCTGCACCAGTTTTCCTGCACAGTTTGTACCGGAAATTAACTTGAACTTCTCTCTGGCTGGAAGTTTCCAGATCTTTTTGTGAGTGCTGAGGATCAGCAAACATCTCTACTCAAGTCCTGCAGATGAGAACCTACTGCTGCTGTCTTCTTCCTGAGGGTAATCCAACCCCATCAGGACCACTGCAGTTCTGACTACATACAGAGTCTGCCTAGAATTGCTGCCAAAGCAGCTTCTACCTTCTCCAGCCCCACGTTCCCTAATCTCTAATCTTCTTTACCAGACTGCATCCAACCATCTACCTCGGATATTGGCAGATTGGACGTCTACCTCAGCCTGTTATCATTGTTGCATTAAAGTTCCAGAATAAAGGAACTGTAAGTTGTTCTACATCTTGTCTCTACATGTGATCCCTGGCTGTTGCTAACATCACTTGTCTCTACCTTCTACCTTGGGATCCCTAAAACATGAATACACCTGGAGTGCCCCAGGGCGACCCTCCATCATGCTACAGCCTCCCCCTCTTCGAGCAATCAGCTCTTGTGGACAAGGCCTGTTCCACCTGGACCAAGTGACCGGTGTGGACACGGCCTGTTCCACCTGGAACAAGCAACTGCGACAAGTCTACCTCTAGGCCTCTCTCAAGACAGCCACTCAGGTACCAGGGGAATTCAGCTGCCCCCATGCCGTTAGGTCAGGCCCCAGTGGGGGGACATTGCACATGTACTCTCTGTGGCTTATCATACCTTCTTGGTTCAGGGAACCTTCTGTGATTGGCTGTATCCAAACTAGAGTGTGCAAATGTCAGGATTTGGGTTGCATATTATGGTATCAGGGCTGTATTGAGATTAATGGAGGCCCCTGGGTGAAAAAATGGGTGGTGGCCACCATGGTGTGCATTTTTTTCTTATGATATTTGTAGCTGTCTGGCGTATTCTCATCACCGGTCTTGCCTCAGTCTAGTTTAGCTTTGTAGACACTGGTTTCTGGGTGCCAATGTTTGAAAAGTGAGTGGGTAATACCAGCCTCAAAGAACCATCCATCCATCCAAGCTGTGCCAGCCATTTACCTGGGTATATAATATACCTTATGCTGGTTGACAACTTCTAGCTTTCTTCATCCCGTACTCTGCCTGCTCAATGCTTTGACAACTTTGAATAACAGTACTCGCACATTAGCAACTATAGTAGCCAATGACTTCTGGTGACCCCTGCTCACTCCTCTTGACTCCTGTTGACCCTTTTTCACACCGTATGGCTCCTGTTCACACCTCATGAGGTTTGAACAGGAGTCTACAGATGAGATGACACCTGTTCCTTCTGCTCACACCTCCTCCTCATATCTCATAACTCCTGTTTTATATCTCTGTACTTTACCTGTCCAGCTCTCAGTCTGCTGCTGGCTTCCCTCTTCACGCTGTTAAGCTTTGCCATCACTTCTGTTCCCATCGGTTTCCCCATCGGTCTGCTCCTCCAGGGCTTGTCTACTCTTCCCTGGAGCACCGGCATAGGCCCCCACAGCTGTAGCTTCAGTAAGGCAGTGTTTTCTGCAGTGGTGAAGGCCCCTACAAGTCCCGCAGTGGTGGGGTCCTCATGGCGTGAGCCCCACGAGCTGCCCGCCTGGGTAAAAAAAATTGGTCGCCTCCCCAAATACACCATATCTAACCCCAATCCATATAAAGGGGCTAATTTACTAAGGGTCCGAATCGCGCATTTTCGTCAAGTTTTCCCGAATTTTTCCGATTTGCGACGAATTTCCACAGGATTTTGGTGCACGAGATCAGATTTTGGCGCACCGGCGCCAGCTTTCATGCAACAGAAATGGGGGGGCAGGGCCGTCGGAAAACCTGACGGATTCGGAAAAACTGCGTAATTTAAAAAAATTTGTGTTGCAAGAATAGCACTTACACCAAGACGGAGAAGGTGAACTCCGGCGGACTTCAGCGCAGCAGCGACACCTGTTGGATATCGGGCGCACAACTTTAGTGAATCCCGGCAGAACCCGAATCAGCGTCGGAGAACGTGCTGCTGGATCGCGACTGGACCGGGTAAGTAAATCTGCCCCAATATGCCATTTCCAGCAGACCCCAGTCTATAATTACCCTGTTTTCTGCAGCTGCCCCTTTTTTGTAGCCCCTCCTCATTTTGTTATCTGCCTTTTGATAAGGGGCCTACATATAAGGGGGCACTATAATACCCTTTATGAAATGCAAAGTATGGATTAATGGAAGTTGTGTGCAGTATATGGATACCAGTTAGAGATGAGCGAGCACTAAAATGCTCGGGTGCTCGTTATTCGATACGAGCTTTTCCCGATGCTCGGGTGCTCGTATCGAATAACGAACCCCATTAAAGTCAATGGGAGACCCGAGCATTTTTTTAGTAAAAGAGAACATTAAAAGAACAGTGCATAATAAAATATCCCAGATGTTTACTGATGTTTTGCTTGTAAGAACACATTGAAGTAACACTATTCTTCACTTTCCAGGTGTTCGGAGATGTTAGGAGATGTTCAGAACATCTGGAACATGAAGAATAGTGTTCTTTCAATGTGTTCTGCACTTAAATGGTCCTGTGTTCACAGTTTTTAATGTTTTAATTCTATTCTTCACTTTGCAGATGTTAGCGCGTGTCTCCCGATAATGTCGGAGATGTGCGCGCACATCAGCAATGTGAAGAATAGTGTTATTTAAATGTGTTCTGCACTTAAATGTTCGTGTTTTCACTGTTTTTAATGTTTTCATTCTATTCTTCACATTGCAGGTGTGCGCGCGTGTTTCCCGATACTGGAAAGTGAAGAATAGTGTTATTTCAATGTGTTCTTACAAGCAAAACATCAGTAAACATCTGGGATATTTTATTATGTAATAAAAATACTGTTCTTCACTTAATTTACTGCTCGATCTCGAGCCGGCGAGATACTCGTCCGAGTAACGAGCTGGTCCGAGTATGCTAATACCCAACCGAGCAGTATACTCGGACGAGTATACTCGCTCATCTCTAATACCAGTATGAAATTGCAGCTTTTCACTGAAGTTCAGGCTGATATAAGACGGTAAACTATGGAGAGGGAACTTGAAGTTGTAGATGTCATCCTCCTCCTCTCTTCATCTCCGCTTCTGCTTTGTTCCCCCTGCCGGACAAGAAATAGAAAGAAAAAAGCGCTTTCATCCATCTTCCAGCCACGGATAAAAATTCACACTGTCTTGACAAGTTGTACTTTTTTTTTTTTTGTACCTTTTTCTGCTCCTTTAAGTTTTGGAAAGTCATAAAAAACAGCCGCAGGGCCTGTGCGAGATGCTGATGTTATTCCAGGAATTAGGTTCTGCTTATTGTTTTAATAGCAATCATCCACAGCGTGACTTTGGTTACCATCGGATAACGCCGCCTGTTTATGACCCCCTAGCAGACAGTATTGTGTGATAGTAGCCAAGCTCCAGCTGAGAGACATCGGCGCCGGCTGAGGCGGAGGAAGATAAAATATTAAACCGGCTTCTCTGTTCATCATCGAGACTACAATGCAGCTCGCAGCTTAGACGGAGGCGAAACCCTTGGGTTGAACAGGACTTATTTGTCCAAAACAGTAATTAATTTATCACTCGGAAAGGCATTTTCTCTTTTTTGTCATGCGGAATCTTAATGGAAGTCTCTGCTCGTTGGTTGAATCATTTCTCGGATTCCGTTGAGAAATCTTGAGAAAGTGTGGAGAACAAAAAAAAAAAGATTGATGGTGGCGTTGCTCTGCATACTGCATTTGTCCTTGTGAGCATCAGAAGAGCGATGGCATTATAGACTTCCCAGAATTTCACGACGCCATCGCTCGATGGGTTACCGCTATCCGAATGCTGTTTTCAAAGAGTACGGAAGGGTATCAAAGATTTCGGAATCTGTGCACGGTTAGAGGACATCTCCAATTATTCTGTCTTAAAGGGGAATCTGAGTTAAAGTTTAAAATATTGATTCCTTCATCATCTAGCATCTCTATAGGTCAGATGGTGGCATGCAACAGCTCCCCTCTCTGTGTAGTGGTCAGACAAGGTAACTTCAAATTAGTTCTGTGAGCAAAGATGCGGTGGGGCTTATTTACTAAGGGCCCGCGGCCGCATTTCCATTATTTTCCAACGCATTTCCAAAAGTTTTCCAACGTTTTCAGGGATCGCGCCGGGGATTGCATCGCACACGATCGCATTTTGGCGCATAGGGGCCCGGTTTCACGCTACACAAATCGGGGAGGCATGCCTTCGGACGATCCAACGGATTCGGACAATGCTTAGGATTTAACATTTAAATTGTGTCGCAATACCAAGCACTTACATGCACCGGGAAGAAGAAGGTGAACTCTGGCGGACCTGAGCGGGGAAGCGACACATGCAGGGTCTCGGGAGCACGATCTTGATGAATCGCGGCCGACGTCATCCTCGTCGGACAACACACCTCGAGGATTGCACAGGGACCAGGTAAGTAAATGTGCCCCAGTGTCTCAGTTCCGCTGTCTGCTTCCTGTTTCATCCCAAGAGCTGATCTGTTGGTGTCCTGGATGTTGGTATCCTGGATGTTGGGCCACTCATAGGGATGAGCGGGTCCAGTAAGGTTCTGATTCTGTTTGTGTTTGGGTACGGAACACTGATTGTGGTTTTACCCTTTAAATGCCAGTGGTGAACTTATGCACGCTACCGTTTTCAAGAGAATCGTCGCTTCCTGATGACGCCACACGGAAGTGGTGATTCTCAGGAAAATGCAACATGTAAGTAGTGTCGTGCGTTTAAAGAGTTTACCCCAGTTTTTGGTATGTTCTGTTGCCGGGCACCCGTCTTGCTGAAGTCTGGACCGGCATGGACCCGAACATTGGGGCTCATTTACTTACCCGGTCCAGTCACGATCCCACGGCGCGTTGTCCGACGAGGATTCACTAAGGTTGTGCGCCCGATATCCACCAAGTGTCGCTTCTGTGCCAAGGTCCGCCGGAGTTCACCCTCTTCTTCCTGGTGCATGTAAGTGCTTGATCTTGCCACACAAAACATTTTTTAAATTCCGCAGTCTTTCCGAATCCATCGGGTTGTCCGATGGCCACGACCCCCGATTTCTGTCGCGTGAAAGCCAGTGTCGATGCGCCAAAATCCGATCGCGTGTGCCAAAATCCCGGGGCAATTCAGCGCAAATCAGAAATCGTCGGGAAATGCAACGAAAGTGCATCCGACAGACCCTTAACAAATGAGCCCCGTTGAGTCTGCTCATCACTTCTTAGGAAAAGTTCTACAGGGGTTCGGTAAGGCCTGCTGCCTCTAAATTTATTATTGAGAGATGCCGGGAGAAGAGGGCCAGGTCTTAAGGTGTTGAAAGGTGGCTGGAAGACAGGTTGTAATATCCTGGAGCAGGGACATTACAAAATTATAGTCTGGAAATCTTGTTGGAGTGGACCCAGTAGCCCTGATCACCCTAACGGTCATTACTACTTGTGCGGTGAAATCTATAGCCGAAGTATAAAGCAAAGTTAGTCACCGTACAAACTGCGTTACCAATGGCAGATTTCACGGTAGTTTTCAGAATCCAGATTCTCTTACGACGTGTGATTTGTGTGGTGAACCCGGGAATGCTGCCATGACATTCAGAATATTTAATGGAGCATCACAAACAACCTAGACGTTTAGCAATTGACTCTGCTTTCTCTTCCAAAATTTAATGTGTTCTGTCAGTAGAAGTTCAATGTATATATAAACAGCACTATCTGCGCCCCACATAAATCTGGGAGCAGAGCAATAATTCAGACATAAAGATAGATCCTGGCGTACTTAATACGCATTTAGTACATATGTGAATAGATACAAACGGAGACGTAGCTAGAACTTAAAGGGGTTGGTCAGTAATCCAAAGTTTATTGGGTTATGCCAAATCCCTTAATACATAGTTACCCTGGGCTTCTGGAGGGCCAATCCATGGGTCATGTGATTTACCGCCAGCTGTTTTTGAGACTTCCAGAGATGTCCCATGTCCTGCGGCATTTCTGGTCATTACTTTATGAACATCCCTCCAACTAGTGACACAGGATGAGGCGTAGATTTAGTAATATGGAAGGTTAGCCCTCCACCTAAGCTGTAGTGATGGGTCGTTTGTGAACAAACCGGCACTAAGCCCCAGCTCTTTTGTACAAACAACAGGAGCAGTGAGCAGATGGCTCACTTAACCCCACCCTAAACAGCTAACCATGCCTCTTAAAAACAATAATTATCACGTTAAAAGTGGAGTGGAGAAGGAAGCCATTCAGGAGCCAGAAGAGCTGGCTCTTTTTTAGTGAGCCTTTCCCTGGGATTGTCAGTGTTCAGCACCCACTACATACAGCCAGCTGTTGGCTGGCTTCTTCTGACTTTTGGGACGGAATATCGAGGACTTAAAGGGAACCTGTCATAAAAAAAAATGTCCTAATAAACTATTACCAGTATGTTGTCTAGCACCGGAACAGGTTCTAGATCAAAGCAAAGTGTGGTGACATCACCCAGAAAATCAACTTTTAAGTCAGATGTAAATTGGTTGTATTGGTTCTGGTGATTAAGAAGTAGAAAAACATCCAGCTGAGCACGGAGAGTCGGCAAATGGGTAAAAAGTAGTAATATTTATTTTGTCCTTTTTAAAAAGTAGATATGTGCAGCACAGTACATAGGATTGAAAAAAACAGACATAAAGGTTACAAGCCTACGCGTTTCGGTACACGACCTTATTCATGGCTTATGCATTACTTTCTGCACAATCGCCTTATGTACGTCACTTCCAGATCACATGGTTTCACAATCAAATTTTACTCTTGCTATACTGAAAACATGTATAAAATTTTTTTTTGTATGTTAAAAACATTGGGGGTCATTTACTAAGGGCCCGATTAGCGTTTTCCCGACGTGTTACCGGAATATTTCCGATTTGCGCCGATTGTACCTGAATTCCCCCGGGATTGTGTCGCACGCGATCGGATTGTGGCGCATCGGCGCCGGCATGCGCGCGACGGAAATCGGGGGGCGTGGCCGAACGAAAACCCGACGTATTCGGAAAAACCGCCGCATTTAAAAACCGAAAAAGTGTCGCTTTGGGAGCGCTTACCTTCACCTGGTCCGAGGTGGTGCATTCCGGCGCGATGAGATGACTTTCAGCGCAGCAGCGCCACCTGGTGGACGGCGGAGGAACTACCTTCTTAAATCCCGTCCGGACCCAAATCCAGAGCAGAGAACGCGCCGCTGGATCGCAAATGGGCCGGGTAAGTAAATTTGCCCCATTATGTTTTTTCTGCAATGCATAATAAATGGTAGGTAGGGGAACTGCATTTTAACAAAAGTGGATCAGATCTTGTTTTTTATTTAAACCATGTGGGACTCTCGTTTGCAACGTGAAGATCCAAAACGTCTCACGGTTCAGGAGTATACGCTTTAGATCTCCACCCCTCTTAGGTTTAGTGATTTTTTCTATCCCCTTGCATTTAAGAACATTGCAATCGCCTGCATGGCAGTCTCTAATGTGTTTCGATACTGCCGAAGTATGAACCGCACCATCTAAACTAGCATCAGATAGATGTCTTCTTATGCGCGTCTTTAAGCTGTTAGTGGTACAACCAATGTAATCAAGACAACACGCGGTACAATATATCTGGTATATCACATATTTAGTATTACAGTTGATAAACTGTTTTATGTCATATTCTGGGGCAAATTTACTTACCCGGCCCATTCGCGATCCAGCGGCGCGTTCTCTGCTCTGGATTCGGGTCCGGCCGGGATTTAAGAAGGTAGTTCCTCCGCCGTCCACCAGGTGGCGCTGCTGCGCTGAAAGTCATCTCATCGCGCCGGAATGCACCACCTTGGACCAGGTGAAGGTAAGCGCTCCCCAAGCAACACTTTTTCGGATTTTAAATGCGGCGGTTTTTCCAAATACATCGGGTTTTCGTTCGGCCACGCCCCCCCATTTCCGTCGCGTGCATGCCGGCGCCGATACGCCATAATCCGATCGCGTGCGCCACAATCCCGGGGCAATTCAGGTACAATCGGCGCAAATCGGAAATATTCGGGTAACACGTCGGGAAAACGCGAATCGGGCCCTTAGTAAATGACCCCCTCTGTGTCCAAGTGATGGGATGAAAAAGTTTTGTCGGGATCGGCAATCGAACAGCATTTGCACCATGCGGCTCCACATTTAAAAAAGCCTTTGGAACTGAGCCACGTGGTTTTTGTCTTTTTTTGTTGAAATAAACTTGGGGATAATATGCTACTTAGGGTGGGGGCTTTTTTGGCTACACATTTGATGTTTTTATCTACTATTTGTGCCAATGCTGGATCTGTGTGTAATATTGGTAAGTTCTTAAAAATTATTTTCTCTATTTCTTTGTATTGGACACTGTACACAGTGGAAAATACAATTGGAGAGGTAGATTTTTTAGATGTAACTTCAAGCATATTGGCATTATTCCTTAACCTACTAGGATTCTTTTTAGATGAGTACAATAAATTATCTCGTGGAATATTTTTAACAATATGGGATGCTCTATTGAGCATCCATTTCGGATCATTTCTGTCCGATAGTCTATTATGTACTTTTTTCTCCTCTATCTCATAAGTAGCTGACGTGGAACAATTTCTTTTGGTGCGTATTAGTTCCCCCGTGGGGATGTTTTTAATCACATGATTAGGGTGACAGGAATTAGCCAAAAGAATTGAGTTTGATGCTGTTGGTTTCTCATATCGAGAGATTTGTACTGTAGTGGTACTGGTTAATTCAATATCCAAAAAATTTATTTTTTTATCTTGAATATTATGGGTGAATTTTAAGTTCATGGTATTAGAATTCAAATAATGCACAAAATTGTTAGCATCAGATACCGTACCTTCCCATATCAGGAGCTGGTCGTCAATATAACGACCATACCACCTGATATGGGAAAGGTAGGGGTTGGTCTCCGTGAAGAGGTACAGCTCTTCATTGGTTCTGGTGGTAGATTTCCTTTAAAGGAAGCCCAACTTCTCTTGAATTGTAAACAGGTCCTTAAAGACTAGAGAATTCGTTTACACAATGGCTCTACATGGATGCTGTCCAGACGCCGTCGGTGGCTTAGTGAAACAGAAGTGGTAAATCCTGGCATCTGTGTCCATATACCAGACCCGGCAGTGGGTGCTCTTCCCTAGTTTCAATGAACCTCTGCTCAATTGCTTATGGGACTCATCTCCAGGTAAGTACGATATAAGTAGAGGGATTTATTTAAACCTGGCCCCCGAGAGCCCCAATGTGTTTTATTTTGTGTACCAAATCTAACTGGCTATACCATCTCAGTAGATAAATCCTACACTGAAGAGTAACATCACAAGAACGAATCTGAACCCTACAGAAATTCAGATTCACATGGCGTAGCGCACTTCCAGAGCCTTCCGAGCATCTCCGCCATGGATATTGCATCACGCTCCCGGGGACAGGCGGTCACGGCTAATTTGCATACTATGCCTCATTAATGAGGAAATTAGGTAATTAATGTAATCAGGGTTCGCGGTAATTTCCTAATGGAAACCATTCAGATATGGAGATTTTTTTTCTTTTTTCTGTTTAATGAAATACGTGGCTGGTGCGGACGCGAGTAATAAACACGATGAAAGATAATTATTCCCTGTTTTTAACTATGAGCAGAATTAATGGGATTTGGTTAATGAGGGACTGATGGATCGGCCTCTGCTATCAGATGAAAGTAGTGTAGATCTAGTGCTATTGGGTCATGGCAGGCTCCGGGTTTACAGGTGACATAGTATATTTACATTAGTGGATTATAATATATTTGGTTTGGGTGGTAGCCCGGGACCCAAGGCTTCTAGGGGGGCCATGGCCACTTAAACCATGAACCAGATTTTATACTGAGAAGGGCCTTCACCCATTAAATCCTCATACATCTGTTCTTGCTTTCAATAAACATGAACATAAGATCAATTTCAGGCCCTATGAAGGCCCTCCAAAGGTCCTGAAACCACAGATTGAAAGCAGTCAGAATAGATGAATCCCAGACTTGTAGGGGCTATAACATTCAACAGGCCAGGGCCGTTGGCAGTCTTAATCCGCCCCTGGTCCTATATACAAATGTGGTCCCGTTTTGTTGGGACTTCTCCCTTCTGCTCTAGTAGAGCTCTAGAGTGACTGCTGTAGTATCTAACCAGAAGCCTGCTTGAGTGGTTTAATGCCTAGTACTAGGACCACCACAGTGTTAGGAAACTCCCCCAGTGTACTTGGAGGCTTCACAATACTAGAACATTAATCTTCTTTTCACAGTCCTGCTGCTACTATAAACTAATAATATGCTAAATCTCCAGGAGAGATAGCTATGTTTTTGCACAAACGAAAAATAATTTTGACCTTATAGCTCCATCTTCGCCCCCCCTTACCTCTTGTTAAACGGTTCCATAGCTCCTCCACTTTACTCATGGTCATTGCTGTAGTATTCAACCATCTTGCCATCTTTTGCCATCTTTTTGTTTTCCCTGTTGAAAGTTCTGGTCTCGGTTTCCATCATTTGTCAGAGAAGAGAAATAATGATTGACGTTTGGCGACGATTTGTTACATTTCTGCATAATAGAACACAATGTTCCTGATAATGTTCTGTTTCGGCCCAGAAATATTCCAAAAAAAGATTATTTTAGGCGTGCAGCAGTCATATGAGTCACAGGAAATAATAGGACCTGCCCCTACAAGACCCTGGAGCTGTACAAGTCACCTAAACGATGCTCCTCTTATTCTCATTGATTCTAGAATTTCAACTTTCTACTTTAGAATTGTAGGAATTCAGAAGTTTTCTAGAATATTGTGGCATGATTAAGGCCAAAACCTTCCCCAAAATAAACTTATCAAGGAGTTTCCTGATCCTGGGGTTACCTGCAGGTGAAAAGAGAAGTTCTCAGTTTTTCTATAGCACTCCCGAAGGGAAAATGAGGTATTGCAGTTTCCCTTTTCTGTTGAGTCCTCCAAGGAGTTTTTGTCCTATAACCTGGCAAGAGACCTAATGAAAGTGGATTTCCAATCCCTTTAAGGTAAAGCTCTGGATGGATAAAGTAAAACGTGAACCTGTGTAGTTATTATAGAATATTTATTCATTTTTATGCTGACAAGGCATTGATGTTTGCTCACTTTTGACCAGAATCTGAACTGCCATTGATTTTAAAATACTGTTCAGCGACTCAGACCTTGAAGTGTAATTAGATAAATATTAGCAGGGCCTTGGGGGATTATAGGTCTGGACCACATCCAGATCTCATGGCACCGGTCCTGTAGTCAGGCGAACAAGAGATCCGCAGACAAGAGGGGGTCATTATCACGTCTGACTTCAATTAAAAGCCGACTACGGTCAGAATCTTACATTCTCATGTATGAGGCTCAGAGTTGGATGTAAAAAGTCAGACTTGATATATCTCTCTATTTCTTCGAGAGATGAAAGATAAAACTTTCTCAATACTTCTGTTATAATGGCAAGATCAAACCATAAGGCGAGTGAAGGGCTCACTCAATTTGTATCCTCAATAAAGTGGCATGAAAAATCAAAACTGAGTTAAATTCAGAACTTTATTTGCTCTAGGGGAATCTGTAATAAGGAATAGGGACACCTATTCATAGATCCAGGCACCGGGACTGTGGGAATCTTCTTATATGTGTTATCCATGGCCTCTTTCCTTCTAAAATCAACTTATATAATTATATTAATGAGCGTGCCAGGTATGGTTTCAGTGATGGATGATCAAACCAATCAGTGGTTGGGGCAGCCTAAATAAACTCCACCTATACCTGCTACTCAGGTGCTGGTTATACTGGTTATACTGGTCACTTGTGGTTCTACCTCCTTTCTTTTGCTTTTTCTGGTATTTTGATCTTTGCTATGTTTTTTGACTACTCTTTGTCTCTACATCCCGTACCTCATCGCCATCTTGGTTTTGACTTCTGATGTTACTTGTGTCTGTGCATTTGTCTGTCTAACTATCTCTGTTTGTCATTTGTTCTGAGATCATACTCATACTCATACACAGTAGGGACTGTCGACCAGTTACCACCTGTGGGTTAGTGGAGGGTTGGCAAGTGGGCAGAGATAGGGGTCTGCACTGCTTTCACTGTCTTAACACTGCAAAGTGACATAGTGACACTGCTCACTGTTTTGGCTTAGTTACCAAGTATACGTAGAGGAAAAGTTGGGAGAATTGGACAGGTATAAGAGGGCATAACTGCCGGTTCAGACTACAAAGAGTTTGTTTGTAGTCTGTAACCATAGAAACAAAATTTTTTGAATAGGAGCTGTAAACACAATACAGCATAAGATTTTTCATCATGATTATTTGCTCCATATTTTAGATCCTGTGGAGCAATAAGAAGTCCTGGCTTCTCTCCTGTGAGTTGAGTATCCGTTCTACATTTCTCAAGTGTCTCCTCGTTGCTCTTCAGATTTTTTAATCTGAGATTTTCCAAATTAATTTCTCTGGATGTTGCTGGCTGGCAGGAAGGTGATAAAGTAGAATGTATTTTGACACATATACAATGTCAAGATAGGCGATCTTATGAAATAAAAAGTGCCTGTGAGCCTGCGGTTTCCTCAGCGCCTAGAAGTGATATTAAAGATACTGTCCTCTAAGAATGACATGAGTGTTAAGGAGATTTCCTATTACTTTCTCTTCTTCTCTCTTCTTGTCACCCGAGTGATTTAATAAATGTGTTAAAAAGGCAGAAGAAGGAAGAAGCAGCAGCAGCAGGTTAGAGAATACATCTCATCCGACAGCCCGTTCTCTTATTCTCCCGAAATACAGGATTCTTGTCTGATATAAAGTGATTGTTCACTTGTTAGCATCATGGGGTTCTCTGCTGCAAAAAATGGTGCTGATACATTTTGTACTATTTTATTATAACCCCTAGAGCTCACATTGTTTTTCTTATAAATGCTTAATAATAACCTTCTGGGTGGCTAATGCTACCACTAGAGGGAGCTAGTGTATACTGCATACAAAATGTTTCCATTTTGCAACAGAAAAGGTCAAAGGGATCGTTTAGGTAATATACTAGTAATACGCATCAATGTATTTAATTCTGAGTGACATTATTAACTAACTTGTTTCCTCATTCCTTAAAGGGGTATTCTCGTCTAGGCATTCACATTCAATTTCATTAATCTTCCATATATAAACATTTCTTCAATTAGATGTTATTTTAAAAAAAATTGCCTGTGTGAGGATAATTTCTCATAAATGTAGTGATATGGTCCCTTAGAAACAAGACTGTGTCCTTGGATACAGCCACCTCTGCTGGAGTGATTATACAAAGACACAAAGGGTGTTTGTATATGAAATGTCCGGGAGTTACTGCAGGTCCCACAGCCGTCCTGTGGTAATGATCGCTGCATCCAGGTGGTCAGGCAGGACTCAATAGCGCATATCTGGCCACTGCTGCCAAAATGTGAGGTGGTCGTATCTAAGGAAGCCATCTTGTTTCTAAGGGACAACATGACTACATTTATTAGAAATTATCTTCAAACAGGAAAAATTTTTTTAATAAAATCCAATTGAAGAAATGTTTACATATGGCAAATGAAATAGATAAAATGTAAATGCCCAGATGGCACTACCCCTTTAATATAATTCAGCTGGTTGGAGGGACCAGGACGCAGTGCCTTTATACTAACTTCCAATGACGCTCTGTCTCACAAGATTTCCCCCTCCCAAGAATTGGAGGCTTATTGCATCATGAGACCGGAGGATGGATTCTTGCTGATGTACCAAAGAAATCCATCCCCATCAGTTCAAAGGAGGTAATACTGAGTTTCCAAATGTCTGTCATTTCCTGTGACGGAGGGGGCTGGATCTCTTTAGTACATCAGCAAGAATCCAGCCCCCGGTCACATGATGCAATGGTCCTTTAATTTTTGGGAGATGGAGACAATGGGGCACATTAATTAGGGTCCGCTGACCGCGATTCTGACGGGTTTACTGAATTTTTCCTTTTTGTGCCGAATTGCCCCGGGATTTTGGCGCGCACGATCGGATTGTGGCGCATCGGCTTGCATGCGACACAAATCGGGGGGCGTGGCCTGATCAATCTTAGTGAATCGCAGCAGACCTGAATCCTCATCAGAACCCCTCAGTGCCCCCTCAGGTATAGTAGCGCCATACTCTTCGATCAAACTGAATTGCAATACTAGATGCAGTCTGTAGACCAGAGTGGCGCTGTTCCTGGAAGACACCTGTGATTTCCTTACTATTCCTATCCCTTTACAGCTCTGGTTTTGGCTTTTCCTCTCCCTTGCTCCTATTCTTCATCAGGTTTGGATGCAGAGCTCAGCGCGGCCCCTAAAAGCTTCGAAACCCTCTGACTATTAAAATATGATACAGTCGGAAAGTGATAAACATCTCAATAATCAAAAGGCCTATTCCTGGGCTTCTCATCTGTCAGGGATAATAATCAATGTGAATCCATCACACGGGAATTGTGCCGAGTCTTTTAATTAGGTGGGATTGTTCTGGCCGCTCCTCTGCCCCCATGTGAGGGGTACGGAGACAATGAGACCTGTTTAGATGAATTGCATTGCATATGTATTAGGCTCTTCACTGCCAACATCTCATGAGGCCTCGGCTGTGCCTCCTGATTATCATGATTGGAGGTGCGATTAAAATCACTAGCAAGTCACTGATTGTGATCTCTTCTCCTCTGCCACGAAGGCGAGACTCTATCCAAAAAAATTTTTTTAGGAGAGAATAACATAAGGATGGAATCAAAGAATGAAAAGTAAGTCAGTATACGCCAAGGGGTCTGTGTGCCAAAGAGGAAGAACAAGGGACTGGGGTAATAACAACTGGAGACCCAACTATGACTTTTCTCATTGTTTGGATTGTTTGCCTAAAGCCACCACTAGGGGGAGCTAACAGCATACAGACTAAAGCCAGAAAGATACATTACTTTTGGGACAAGTCTAACAGATTGTACATGATCAGCAGGCAGTGTGTTATAGATGACAGGGGTGAACCGAAACTATATGCTGCCTGAGGCGAGATATAGAATGGCAACGCCTTCAGCCCAACCGGTAGTAATAGAACAGGTTTGTTTTTAGTAATGCTGACATTGGGTGTGAAGAGACAGGAGGTTCAACTCTCCTTAGGATGGTGCATCCCTGACAGGAGGAGCTGAGCACGATTTACATAGTGTCTATATGCAAGCAGCATGTTATAGAGCAGGAGGAGCTGAGCAGATTGTACATTGTGTCCTATCTGCAGGCAGCATGTTACAGACCAGAAGGAGCTGAGCAGATTGTACATAGTGTCCTATCTGCAGGCAGCATGTTACAGACCAGAAGGAGCTGAGCAGATTGTACATTGTGTCCTATCTGCAAGCTGCATGTTACAGACCAGAAGGAGCTGAGCAGATTGTACATAGTGTCCTATCTGCAGGCAGCATGTTATAGAGCAGGAGGAGATGAGCAGATTGTACATAGTGTCCTATCTGCAGGCAGCATGTTATAGAGCAGGAGGAGCTGAGCAGATTGTACATAGTGTCCTATCTGCAGTACATGTTATACACCAGAGGGAGCTGAACAATTATAGATAGTGTACTATCTGCAGACGCATGTTTAGAGCAGAGGAGCTGACAGATTGTATATAGTGTCCTATCTGCCGGCAGCATGTTATAGAGCAGGGGAGCTGAGCAGGTTGTATATAGTGTCCTATCTGCCGGCAGCATGTTATAGAGCAGGAGGAGCTGAGCAGATTGTATATAGTGTCCTATGTGCCGGCAGCATGTTATAGAGCAGGAGGAGCTGAGCAGATTGTACATAGTGTCCTATCTGCCGGCAGCATGTTATAGAGCAGGAGGAGCTGAGCAGGTTGTATATAGTATACAGAAAGTAATCCGAGCACTCCAGTATGCTGAAAAGGGTTTTTATTAGGACATATGGCCAAAATTTCATGTGAACGTTTTCGACTGATGCAACAGCCTTTATCAAACACTAAAAAGGCTTTTAGTGTTATTATTATCCTGGTTCTTATGACAACCCAACATTTTTAAAATCCAATTGTCACAGAGACCAAAGAAATTTGACTGGGGTTACAAAAATAAAATATACAGTTCCGACTTACATACAAACTCAACTTAAGAACAAACCTACAGACCCTATCTTGTATGTAACCCGGGGACTGCCTGTATATAATAGACCAATGTGGAAAAGACCTAAACACATTGGGCCACATTTACTAAGGGTCTGTACGCCGCACTTTCGTCGGGCTTCCCGAATATTTCTCTTGTGCCATGAATTGCCCCAGGTTTTTGGCGATCACGCAATCGGAATTGCACACAACAGAAATGGGGGGGGGGGCCATTAGACAACCCGACCGATTCGGACAAACCATGGAATTTAAAAAAGGAAGTGTGTCGCAAGATCAAGCATTCACATGCACCAGGAAGAAGAAGGTGAACTCCGGCGGACCTCGGCGCAGCAGCGACACAGGAAGGAACTCGGGCGCACGACCTAAGCACATTTACTTACCCGTCCCATTGACCCCGCCGATCCGGAATGTCCGACGAGTATTCCGGTCTGCCGCGATTCACTAAGATCGTGCGTTCGATATCCTGCATGTGTCGCTTCCCCGCTGACGTCCGCCGGGGTTCACCTTCTTCTTCCTGGTGCATCTGAGTGCTGATCTTGCGACACAATTTCATTTTTAAATTTCGCCGTTTGTCCGAATCAGTCGGGTTGTCCGACGGCCACGCCCCCAGATTTGTGTCGCATGAAAGCCGGCACTGATGCGCCACAATCCGATCGCGTGCGCCGAAAACCTGGGACAATGCAGCGCAAAATGGAAATATTCAGGAAACCTGAAGGAAATGCGTTTACCATCAGACTCTCCACCCCACACGAGGGCTTTCTTTTTACGTCTGGCACTCATATTTGATCTTACACTAGGGATTATTCTCACAATCTTCTTGCTGTTCACACTCTCAACATCTTTAAAAAACAATTGCATGATGGGAGTCGTCATTTTCATATCCTTTTATCCAAGATTAGAGTATCATCATCCCTCATTGATTGTACGGTGTAATCTGATGCCCCAGGGGGGGCGGCGCTGAGCCCTAGGGAACTGGAGACCATTAAGAATAATAAAAAAATAATAATAATAAAAAAATAAATAAAAAATCCCGTCATAATTGAAAAGCTCATTTTATTCCAGTAAGGATCTCTCAACCGCAATCAATTTCCCATCACATCATAAATAATGGAGGTCAGCACAGAAGCGTCACAGCCCCGGCTCCCTCTGACAGTGTTAAAGCCGTATAAACAGCGCCTCGTCGCCGGCGCCGCACGTGTGGGTGGACATTAAAACACCTTTAAGGAGATTTTGATTGGCAGCGCACGCGGCTTTCCAGAATGCACTTTATTGCTGACATAATAGGAAGGAAAACACTTAGGACGCGGCCGAGCTGCGCTTGTAATGGATGGGGAGAGCTAGAAGACACAATGTACGTCGCCATCATACAGCAAGTACACAAAGGAGCATTGTATGTGCCCACAAAGGGGCCGCAGACTCTTCTCTTTTTTGATGGCGGATAAGTGCCAAGTGCTCCAGTGCATCACACTACAAACATGAGCAGCGCCCCCTGCTGTATATCTTATAGTATAAGGGAGAACCAGCCGTGAGGTGAGTTGAGCCTCTCGCCTCAGGCAGCACAAACTGCAGTAAACTGGGGGGATGCAGTCACCTACTAAAAAACAGGACCTGACTCTTAAAAATTGAGTTAAGGGGAAGGTAACCTTTTATTTTCTCTGGAGGCGTGTCAAAAATGGCATGTAAAAAATAGTCAACGCCCACTTGTCAAATTTAAACTTTATAGTCCGTATCTGTTGAATCGGTGAACACCAAATTAATCAAGAGCGCTGCAACAATTGCTTGCGACCTGGAGAGAGACCGAAACTAGAAGCCGTTTAGGGCTTAGGGAGACATGGAATAAATCAGGTTACCGCCCACTTGTCTAATTCCCATTTAAACTTCATGGGCTGTATCTTTTGAATAGGTGGACAGAAATTTATAATCCAAACACCATATTGATTAGGGGGGCAGTGACAAGCGCTTGGGATTTAGTATTCGCGGTAGAAATCGGATGCGGTTTAGGTCACAAGGACGGATAATAAATCTGTATTATTATTAATGCCAGTGAGAGATGATTTCCCAATTCCGATCCTAAAGCCCCATCTCCCTTGAAGTGCCGATCCCTGGGCGCACGTTTCGGAGGGCTGTGTCTTACAATCTATCGATCTACATTGGATTTTCTGTTGTCCGGTCGGTGAATTAATCCCGACACAGCGAGAAGTGTAATTACAAAACAATGCATTGCAGATAGTGGTGCGCGGCGCGGGGGAGACTGGAGAAGAGGAGCCGGCTCTGAATCATCTGGTTATCTGGGGACTTAACAGGAATTGAAATTCATCTAGTTTGTCTTTCGACTCCCGAGCTCGCGGAGTCCTACACAAAATGAGCGCAGATTAAAGGAGCCAGTTAATATTCCTGACTGCTCCCTGCTCCTCTTTTTTTTTTCCAATACAGTTAATCCTCATTGCAAGGAGCCGCTGGAAGAGACGACGCGGGGAGGGGCGGGGGGCTAATAAATCTACAATTCCGCTCGCTGATATCTATCGGGACAAATAAGAATATTAAGGACACAGTAATTATTATGAGGTCATAGAATAATATAATAATATAGGATGAATATATCATAAGCAACACATTATAATATAATGTAATCATAATATAATAATACACTATGTATAATCTGCTCCGCTGTATAACATGCTGCCTGCAGATAGGACACTATGTACAATCTGCTCAGCTCCTCTTGCTCTATAACATGCTGCCTGCAGATAGGACACTATGTACAATTTCCTCAGCTCCTCCTGCTCTATAACATGCTGCCTGCAGATAGGACACTATGTACAATCTGCTCAGCTCCTCCTGCTCTATAACAAGCTGCCTGCAGATAGGACACTATGTACAATCTGCTCAGCTCCTCCTGCTCTATAACATGCTGCCTGCATATATGACACTATGTACAAACTGCTCAGCTCATCCTGCTCTATAACATGCTGCCTGCAGATAGGACACTATGTACAAACTGCTCAGCTTCTCCTGCTTTGTAACGTACCTGCAGATAGGACACTATGTACAATCTGCTCAGCTCCTCTTGCTCTATAACATGCTGCCTGCAGATAGGACACTATGTACAAACTGCTCAGCTTCTCCTGCTTTGTAACATGTACCTGCAGATAGGACACTATGTACAATCTGCTCAGATCCTCCTGCTCTATAACATGTACCTGCAGATAGGACACTATTTACAATCTGCTCAGCTCCTCCTGATCTATAACATGCTGCCTGCAGAGATTACACTATGTACAATCTGCTCAGTTCCTCCTGCTCTATAACATGCTGCCTGCAGATAGGACACTATGTACAATCTGCTCAGCTTCTCCTGCTCTATAACATGCTACCTGCAAATAGGATACTATGTACAATCTGCTCAGTTCCTCCTACTCTATAACAAGTTTTTGCACTGAAAATTTGGACTGTGCGCCACATTTATCATGCAGAATATGGCACATGCCCCATGTAAAAGGTGCAACAAAAAAAAAATCATGAAGCCAAGCTGCACATAGTGCACTTTGCACAGTTATTAGTAAATGTGCCCACGTGTCCTATCTGCAGGCAGCATGTTATAAAGCAGGAGAAGCTGAGCAGTTTGTACATAGTGTCCTATCTGCAGGCAGCTTGTTATAGAGCAGGAGGAGCTGAGCAGATTGTATGTTCAGATGTTACAGAGGGGGCAGATTTACTTACACCCGGTCCCATTCTGCGTCCAGCCAGTGCCGTTCTCTGTCGTCGGCATTCGAGGTCGGCAGGATTATTTAAGAGTCGTTCCTCCGCCGTCCAGCCACGATGTTGCGCTGCTGCGACTGAATAGCATCTCGCGCACGGAAATACACCAGCCAGCCAGGTGAAAGGTAAGCACTCCCAGCGAAACCATTTTTTTTTAAATGCGGAGTTTGTCCGATCAGTCGGGTTTTCCGTACGCTCACGCCCCTGTTTCCGTCCGCTGCATAGCGCCGGCGCCGATGCACCAAATAATCCGGATCGCGTGCGCCACATCCGGCAATTCACGGTAACACGGCGCAATCGAAATCTTCGGGTACGATTCGAGAAAACGCAATCGGCCCTTTAAAAAAGTGTTTAAATGACCACCAGAGTGTCCTGGTTCGTGCCGTATTTTGGCACAATTCTACGCCAGGTCAGCCCGGCGGTGTAGGTGCAACTAGAAAACCTCATGATCCTCCGAATCCGGTGGTGCTCGGGGCACCATCAATACACGGGTGATGAAAAGTCTGTTGTTTCCATCTTTACCATTTTGAGAACAAACAGATATGGTTAGAGGGCGTAGTAGTGCCCTGTGGGGGCGCGACGTCCAGTCTTACCCCCAGTGACAATTCTTTTCTGAAGGACCGTCTGTCGCTCCATCTATAGATCATCATGTATCCTCATTGAGTGTTCACCAAGCAACCTATAATGGTTAGTTACCCAAAACTTGGCCACTAACCAATCTTGCCGCTTGAACTATTCAGCCTGATAAGTGGCCCCGCTGACAGGACGTTTTGCCTTATTTACTGTGGACTGGGGTAGTTTTTGAAGACTTTGAGCTGTGAGCATCGTCGCGAAAAATATGGATTACTCTACTACATGAGCGACAAACATTCGAACATACAGTAGTCCTCATCTCTACTGGACTTAATTGGACAGGACATGTTTACCTCTGATCTTCACATAATATAAGACTGTGTCTATTACAGTTGAAATAGATGGATGCCAACTTGAGAGTCAGAAAATGCGGGTTGTGATGTATGGTCGACAAGATGCATAGAGATCCCCTTTAACAATCCTCTAGTCTTCCCATCTTACTGCGGCCATCGTTTTTCATGTGTTTAAGTAATCCCTCTTGGTCGCCCCCATGCATCATATCTTAACCAGCCACTTTCAATCGCCTTTCTTTGGGTACCGACTTTGGCTCGATGTTTTCCCCATCTCCCCGGGTTCCGTGGCGCTCGCTGTCTAGCGAGGGGGCGGGAAGAAACGTAGTGGCGCTGAAATTGGACTGTCCGACCACAGAAAAATTAGACAAATATTGGACAATTTGCCAATCGGTGGTGCGAACACGAGACTCCTCCACCTCCGTCTAATCCCCACAGATCTGATGTGTTCCACTGACGGATATATTGAAATCTAATATAAAACCCAAAATAATTCGTGCCCATAATATAGAACAAGAAGTATCAAGAACCGCGTACGATGAGCAAAAACCATATAAGGGGCAGGAAATAATTGAAAGAAGCTTCGGCATGTTCACAGAGAGTCAGTCTTGAGATTGCGACCGTTGCCCATGGGCAGACTGGGCTAGCGACTCAAAAGCCCTGCAGCCACATCTGTCCCCGCCAGAGAGTCATACCATGTCTCCAGCCCAGGAGCTAGTCATTAGTGAAATGAAATACGAGGTGTATATTTAGTCACGGATCCGTGTGTGGGGTTTGTGGTATAAAATTAGAAAAATGAATATCTGAAAACACCAATGCGGAATGTAATAAAAAATTTTGAAGGTCTCGTAATCACAGGGCTGACGCTTTCATCCTAAAGGGGCGATCGGAATGTGGCTACAGATGGAGGAAGGGCACAATGCCTGTATGGCTGGGTCACACTGTCATATACACACATCTGTATTTCCAGACTACCGGCCATTCGAGCCTGTGCGGAGATCCAAAACTTGCGACCTTAGGGCACTAAATGGGAAGTAATTAAGTTGGGTTAGTGTAGAGCGATTATGGATGGTGGGTGTGATGATTAGATCTGGTGCGTCGTTACCAATTATGGATCAATAATTAGAGGGGACCCTACATTCACACGTTCACCTCCAATACAGAAATGCCTAGACTAATCGCTCTTGGCCCGTTTATAGTGAGTGCTATACATTAGGGGGCCACATCCATAACCATCTTGCGGTCCCCAATCATACTAAAAAGCCCATGGCTATGTGACGACCCTTCATGAAAGCCACACATGTTGGTGTTATAAAATATATTGTGAGCTCTTAAAGGGAGACCTACGTCACCAGGTTTTCCCATACTAACCTAGCAGCCCCCCTCAGGCTAGGGTATGCGAAATGTCATTGGAGAATCCCCTCTATCAGCCGAAATGTCCTATTAAATGAGATGAGTCAAGTTAGTGCGTTGCAGCAGTAGTGATCAAATGAAGAGGACGTCATTTTAGTGGTGCAGCGAGTAGAGTCACCAAAGCTGTTTGTCATATTAAAGATAAGAGAATTATCTTTCAGATCCCTATACAGACTGTGGTTGCTGTGAGAACGGAAGCAGAGATATACGGCGAGGTATAAGGGTTTCCATAGGAAAGCATGTTTCTTAATTTTAATCCCTAGTGTGTTTAAGACAAAAAAGCGGATCAATAATTTAACCCCTGTACAGTTTTTCTCAGTTTTATTGCTGTTTAGCTTCCTATCATCAGCTGATGTCGAAATAGTAAGATTCCAGAGTGTGGGTGAGGACTCTATGAAGTAGACATTCATGATCCCTCTAATGTTTTTTTTTTTTTACTATGAGATGCTGTGGGCTGACAATGTGCTTATGTGTATTATCAGGGTACAGGTTATGTACAATTGTATTAAGCTCTGAAAATCCCTACTATCATCTGCATGCCATATAAAGACTGAGACGAGTGATACGTTCAGATAGATACAATGACACCTCCTCAGCTCTGCTTACCACGCCTAATCAATAAAAAACACAGTAAGCTCTGCACCCTATAAAGTCCTTATCTGTCTTTATCTTGCCGAGAGTCAAGTCCAGGTAAGGAAGATGCTATGTTGAGCTGGTCTTGATAATTTAGGAAGACAGCAGGAGGCAGAGAGAACTGCCAGTGTGCCGACAGGCAGAAGCTATTCATGAGAACGATCATTTACGCGTCAGATCCAAGCGGACAATCAAAATTGTGCTACAGCAGGACTATAGATAAAGTTGGAATTATATATGTGAATGACGATTTTTGTTAATAACAGTGACATGCAGAATGTGTTACACCTTTAAAGACCATAAGCAACTTGAGCGAATCTGAAAGAATGGATTCTTTAAAGTTGTTTCTAGGTACTATGAGAAGCACAACAGCTGACAGGCGTTCCCTATAGTAGGTGCCTTAAACAATAATGGTATACTTGCATTGTAAGCAAATTTTTACAACAATTACAGAAATTTTTCTATATCAGAGTATACAGGAACAATCCTTTACTAGATACTCCAGTGATACTTTACTTTCCCTGCATCTTATATATCATATTTCACTGTTAATACAGGCAGAAGCCCCCCCCCCCCCCCCAACACTTCCCATTGTTTTCCCCCCATACTCCCCATGTGTATGGTCTTTATACTTGTAGTATATGTTATGTGTTGTATTAGTGGTTGGCTATTTATTATATTAAACACATTTTGAGTACTTGCAAATTCGCCCCTCCTGCCTGCCTGCAGGTGTCACCATGACTGCCCAGTGTGACAGAAGCAAGCATGGCCCAGTAGTCTACAATCTGCCAATGAACGGCATTTATGTATTACAACATACACTAAAAAAAATACAAATAATCCTAATTGATAATAAAGCTTAAACTTAGAATAATTACTAGAATTTTAACACTAGAATTTAAAAAATGTAGCCATAAATCGCCCGCCGCAAAGGAGGATCCTGCACATTAGCAACAACCTAGTGTAGTGAATACTCAGAGAGACCAAGCGGCCTCCTGATTGATAACTGTAATATGGGCCCCCCTCGCTCTCCATGTGTTTCTCATTAAAGTGAAATTGTCAGACAGGAATGTTCATTTATTAAGATGAGTACCAGGTTCCCATACATATTAGCTAGTGCTGATTTTAAAAATGCCAATTTATCAATATTATGAACAATTTCAGCAGTGTATGTAAGTTATTTCACATACCCAGGCTCTCCCTACCAGCCAGCGTGATGGTAAGTCCCAGTGATGCAGGCAGCTCCAGCTTTGATACCGTGTCTACCTCATGCATTCTTACTCTACAGGGCGATGGAGGATGGCTGCAGATTAGGCAGAAGAACGCATGACGGACACACTAAGGCTGCAGCTGCCCCCTCCACAGACTCACCACATGCTTCTGGAAGGCAGCCAGGTAATGTAAAATAAACAATTAAAAGTACTAAAATGATTGAAGAATATTAACAAGGCCAGTTTTAAGCATGCAGTCATAGCCAGTGCGTGGCGAACCTATGGACAAGGGTGCCAGAAGTGACACTCAGAGCCTTCTCGGTGGGCACTTGGCCTCACCAGAGATGAATCCAGGATCTTCACTACAGATCCCAGACAGACCAGGACTGCTAGGCACAGAGCTATTTTAAAGTACGAGCCTACCTGGGAGACTAATGGTGGTAGTGAGGAAGGTGTGGAAAGATCTGGATCTAATCTTGAAGACGCTGTTCCGGCCAGGCACTAATTAATTCCTGTTTATGGGACCTGGAAGCCCAAAAGCTACCAAGATCACTAATTTCGTTTCTATTTTCTCTTCTCCGCCTTTATATGATGTCCTCGGGTGGTGATCTTTTGAATGAAATCTGTGGAACAGAGCAAGGGAGTCTGAGTAAAGCACTAATAATGTTGGACAATTTGCCCGATAAATAAGCCGGGCTCCTTGGTTGTAGTTTGGGCAACGCTGCCTTCCTAAAGGTTCTCCCTAACTGAGTATAAGGAACATATAAGAACCTGTAACGGCCTAAAATCACATTCCTGCGCACAGATTCTCTTGAAGTTAAGGATGTTGAAGGCGGGATTCACGAGGCTGAAGTCCTCTCTAAACACCCACTGTAAAGCCTGGTTGCTGGCAGGTGTTAAGCCCTTTAATAGCTGCCCTGGCAAAGCTTGCCGCAGATGCAGCTCCCATCACGAATGTACCAGTGGATGTTTGCTGTGCCTCTGATAACTCTATAATGGGAGCTTAGATAACAGCCAGCTGAGCTCTAATAAAGTGCATGGCTATATAGCTGGGAGCTTAGTATACAGCCAAACTGAGCTCTATATAAGGTGAGATGGCCATACTAATGAATGCTTCAGATACAGGGGTGGTAGCGTTATCATAAGACTGACGAGATCATGCTAATTCAGCTTACAGCAACAGCAGACCTCAGCTTCCGGTAGTAGATGTAGTATATATAACATGATATATAGTATGTAATAATAATCCATGTATATCACGTGCTATAGCTGGCTGCGGAGGGCCAGCATGCTGGAAAGAACCGTCCCTCAGTCCATATAACTCCAGTGACTTATCCTCCTGTACGATGTGTAGTTCTTATTGTTTGGCCCAAAAGCGTAAAACATATGTGACGCCGGAGATTCCTACGGTGAAAATGTCTTAACGAAATGGGTTCTCGCCAGCAACAAGAAAGAGAGAGATGTAAGCGCAGCTATTTTCGCAATATTCTACGGAGTAAATGTGGAACTATTAATCAGGATAATACAGAAAAGGCGAACATTCACTTGTAGTTTTTTTTTTTTTTTTTTCCTTGTTTTTTTTTTTTTTTTGAGCCGGGGATGAGCCAGGGGAGCAGCCGTAACACTAAATACGCTCCGAGATGGACAAACAGCCGCAATATGTCGGGATCTCCGCGACACAAATTTCTGCTTTGCGTCAGGAGTGTTAAATATTTAGCGTAGGGATGAAAATCTAATGACACAGGAATGAAATAGTAATGACGGCGCGCTTGCTGGAAAGCAGATTACTTATGTTACGTTATTTATATGGAAAAACATCATAGAGATGTACAAGGCTGGAGTTATTGGTGTGACCTCGAATTGACTCACAGTACAATGGGGCCACATTTACTTACCTGGTCGCTGGAGATCACCAAATGTGCATAGCTTCCATCCATACACCAATTCAGGCTCCTACTTTCATCCGCCCTTTAGTTAACTTTTCTCATCTTCCTCCATGCGTTACTATCCAACTCCCTCCCTCTCCCAATCCCCCCTCCACTCAAGTCCCCTCCATATATATCTCGTCGGTCAATTAACCCCCCTTACCCTCCGTCCATCTCTTGCTCTTTCGCCCCAGTTTTTGCTCCCCTCCATCCTTTCTATCCTTTGGACCTTCTCAACCTCATCGCACTCTCTTATTTCATGCCCTATTATTCTAGACCCCACTCCCACGCCCCTCCCCCCCCCCACTCCCCCCTTACCCATTTGTGTGAACCCCACACAATTTTTCTTGTTCTTCCTATATCGAACACCGTTTCTTCCTTCCCTCCCCTTTTCCCTACGTCGCAACCCTAATCACCTGTTTCCTCCTCACGGCCCATTTCGCTTTTCCTTCCTCTGTTCTCTCTATCCAGGTTTCCCTCTAATCCTCGTATGCCCCTCTACGGACCCCCCCTTCTTTTCCTACCTGCTTCTTCCGCCGACGGACTCTAATTAACTCCTTCACCCTCCTGCTTTCCTATCGCTCTCTCATCCACCGTTTCCATCCCTCCCTCCAACCACGTTCCCTCTCCCTTCACACCTCTCTTGCATCTTTGTCCAATCATTACCTTATCTCTATCATCCCCACGGACAACCCTTTCCCCTTATCCGGCTTCCCTCCTCGCATCTAGTACTTCACGCTCTCATACCCCCCCCCCTTCCCCATCGCCTAGCGCCTTTCTATTTTAAATCCCATCACACATCCCTTCTAATACTCTTCTCTATCACATCTTCCCTCTCCCTTTCTCTCGGTCCGAATGATAATGCACTGTGCTGCGATCAGTGCAGCTGATATCCCAGCACATGTGTCGCTTCCCCGTAAGGTCCGCCGGAGTTCACCTTCTTCTTCCCTGGTGCAATGTAAGTGCATTTCTTGCCCCGGACCAATTTAAAAGTCCGAATCAGTATGGATCGTCCAATGGTACGCCCCTAATTTGTGCTGCATTGATGTCAGTGCACTGCGCCAAAATCCGATACGCAGATGCAAAAATCCCAGTGCACAAACTGGATTAAATACCTGTCTGAGCGTGCACTAACCGAAAAAAGCTGCAAAGTCTAACTAAATGGTAGCGCGATCTATAATGAGCAACACTGCCTGTTACATGTCACCACCTACCATAAAATACAGGGAAATTACTGTTCTGATTCCCAGGGAAGAATAGTCTGTAGTGCCCGGGCGGCCGTATCTTTATTTTATCTCCAAAACATGGCGCATCGTGGAAAGCGACATATTAGATGAAAGCTTGGCCCGTGGGAGTTGCGACTGAGATCATAGAAGTCCAAGATATCTCAGAAATCAATTGTCCCCAATTCAGAATCTGATAATGTCTCTTGTGCGTTCGCAGAGTTCATCAACACAGAACTAACGACCGGGCACGCTCCCTGTGATGCCACAGCTACGTGATTGTGTTGTCCTGAGTGTTGACCACAGAGGGTGAAGCGAGTGCCGAGCAGTAATTATGAACCCAAATGAGCGATCTAACTTATGAAGCCCACAAGAGATATACAGATCTGATTCCAGCCATCGATTCCTTGACTACGACCTTCTGATGTATAATGGGTAACAGCTGCACCAATTGGCAATTCTACAAGTGGGCGCAGGCTATATCTAGTACCACGCAGGAGGCCAGGACACCCCACCCGTCCAAATGCTCCAACCTCACCCCTCCATGTCTATAGTGTGTGGTGGGGGGGCGTAAAGGGGAAAAATTATAATGCGCAATTCCGGTGTTGCGCCACAATATTTAATGCATACTGAGGTTTTAGTCAAAAGACCTGGAATTGCATTCAGATTCTTTCAAAATCTTTTTTGCCATGGTCCAAAAAAGACAAAGGAATAAAGCTGAAAAATAAAATAATTCTAATACAGGCCAGTCCCGGGTTACATACAAGAGAGGGGCTAGATAGCGTTGTTCTTAATTGAATTGTATGTAAGTCGGAACTTATATTTTATCATTGTAATCCAGCAGAATTTTTAGCAGCCTCTGTGACACTGGGTTTAAAAATGTTGGGTTGTCATAAGAATCAATATTAACACCAAGCGTCATTGCAGACTACCTTGCTGCTAACTGACCTTACAGACTGATTATTGTAGCTAGGACTAAAGTACAATAAATTACCAATATCCAGAGGTCCGTTTGTAACTAAGGGGCGTAGGTAAGTGAGTGTTCTAATAGGGACCGTCTCTTATGTATATAATTGTTATTTTATTGCTTAGCATTTATGACGATTTGCCATTGGTCTTAATGCCAATACGAATTGTCCTGATTTTTTTTAAAATATATTTTACATAATATAATAATAACATATAATTTTAAAAAATGCATCATTGCTATTTGTATTTTCTTGTATTGGTATGTCTGTATTTTCTGCTATAGAGTACTTTAGTACGTATGAACAATTATTATTTTCTGGTTTCCTCTTTTATGTATCAATTTTTATTATCATTTTAGCCATATATCTCTCTCTATTTCCTCGTCTATTTACTGTAAGGGCATTTCGTGCTATTAGTAATTTAGTGATGCAAATTTTTATTCCACCTGGTGATTTACGAGCAAATATTTGTAGAGCAGCAACGATGCTGTGCTGGAAAATGCACTTAAAAATATATGTCGCCCCGTGCGGCAGCACGGAGGAAGAGTCTGCGAAGATTGATACACGCACTGAATCTTCTTACAGCTGATGCTCTGCAGAATGCATCCGTACAGACGGATGAGAAGCTTGCTCCGAATCGCGCTCTGCAGGGACCGGCATGGATGTCATCACAATTCACTTGAATTCCCCCTAGACATCGAAGCTAGGTCAGGGGGGCCGATAGTGGTCCAACCCAAATGGAGGGACTGCGAACAGCGGTAAACACTGGCTTAAAAGTCCAGAAATAATTTAGTACAGGACGTGTTAGAAGAAGCCGCAGGATGGCGTTCAGACGCAACGCAAGCAGAATGTAAGTCCTAACAAAGAGTATACATGCCCCCCCCCAACTTAGACTTTCACAAAAATTTATGTAAAAGGAACTTTATAATGTAATGTAAAATTGGATATCGAAACAATCGTTCGACCCAGATTTATAAAACTAGGCTCCCATCCAGTTTTCACATGCAAGTTTGTACCGCGGAAATAACTGGAACTTCCTCTGGCTGGATAGTTTCAGATCTTTTTAGGTGAGTGCTGAGGCATCAGCAAACATCTCATAATCAAGTCTGCAGATGGAACCTACTGCTGACTTTGTCTTCTTCACATGAGGAGTAAATCCACCCAAATCCAGGACCACTAGCCAGTTCTGACTAAATACAGAGTCTGCCGTAGAATTGCCCTGCCCAAAGCAGCTGATCTACCTTCTCCAGCCCCCAAGCTTCCCTAACTCTAATCTCTTTACAGACGTCATCCAACCATCTACCTCGGGATATGGTAGATTGGACGTCTACTCAGCCTCGTTATCATTGTTGCATTAAAGCAGTTCCAGATAAAGGAACGTAAGTTGTGCTATCATCTTGTCTCTACATGTGATCCCTGGCGCTTGTTGCTAAACATCCACTTGCTCTACCATATCTACCTTGGATCCCTAAAATGATACACTACGGAGCTGCCCCAGGCGAACCTCAATCATTGCTACAGCCTCCCCCTCTTCGAGCAATCAATATTGTGGACTAAGCGCCCTGTTTCCACCTACGCAGACCAATGTGACCGGTGTTCGTGGACACGGAAGCTGCTGTTCCACCTAGGAACAAGCAACTGCGAACAAGGTCTACCTACTAGGCCTATTATCAAGAAAGAACACTCAGGTACAGGCGGCATTCAGCTGCCCCATGCCGTTAGGTCAGGCCCCAGTGGGGGCCGACGGTGCACATAGTACTCTCTGTGGCTTATCATAACCTCTTGCCGTTCAGGGAACCTTACTGTGATGGCGCTATGCTATCCAAACTAGGGGTGCAAATAGTCAGGCATTATCGGTTGCCATATTATGCTATCAGGGGCTGTATTGTAAGATTAATGAGCAGAGCCCCTGGCAGGATGAAAAAATTGGCGTGAGTAGGCCAACATGTGGCATTTTTTCTTATGATAATTGTAGCTGTCTGCGCGTATTCTCATCACCGCAGTCTTGCACCTCGTATAAGTTAGCTTTGCTTAGACACTTGGTTTCTGACGTGCCCATGTTGCAAAATGATGAGTGGCCGTCAGGTTAATACCAGCCTCAACGATAACCATTCAATCATCCAAGCTGTGCGAGCCATTTCACCATAGGTATCTATATATACCTTATTGCGGGTCTGGACAACTTCTAGCTTTTTCATCCCAGTACTCTGCCTGCTCAATGCTTGAAACCTTGAATAACAGTACTCGCAAATTAGAAACTATAGTAGCAATGACTTCGGTGACCCATGCTCACTCCTCTTGACTCCGGTTAGACCCTTTTTTCACGCACCGTATGCCCCTCCTGTTCACCCTCATGAGACGTATGAACAGAGTATACAGATGCAGATCGACACCTCGTTCCTTCTGCCACACCTCCTCCTACATATCCTCATAACTCCTGCTTTTATATCTCTGTACTTTACCTGTACAGCTCTCAGTATGATGATGCGACTTCCCTCTTCACGCTTGTTAGCTTGCCATAACTTCTGTTCCACATCGTTTCCCCATCGTACTGACTCCTCAAGGACTTGATACTACTCTTACCTGGAGCACGAGCATAGGCACACAGACTGTAGCCTCAGTAAGGCAGTTTGTTTTCTGCACACGTGGCTAGAAGCGCCCCTACAAGTCCCGAACAGAGTGGATAAGTGGTGCGGAGTTGGAGAGTACTCAGGCGCGTGCGCCCCCACGACGCTGCCCGCCTGAGGTTAAAAAAAAAAATTAGGGTCCGCTCCCCAAATACACCATAATCTAACCCCCTATCCATAGTAAAGGGGACTAATTTACTTAAGGGTCTCCGAAGTAGAAACCGCATTTTCTGTCAAGTTTCCCGATATTTTCCGATTTGCGACGGAATGTACCACAGGATTTTGGTGTCCACAGAGATCAGATTTTGCAGCCGCAAGGCGACAAGGCTTTCATGCAACAGAAATGCGGAGGCGGACAGAGCCGTCGGAAAACCCTGACGGATTCGAGAAAAAACTGCACCGTAATTTAAAAAAATTCTGGTGCAAGAATAGCACTCTACACCAAGACGGAGAGATAGCCAGAAGCCGTGAAAACTCGGCCGGACTCAGCGCCGCCCCGCGACACTGTTGGATACGGATTGAGCACACACTTTAGTGAATCCCGGCAGAACCCGAATCGCCGGAGAACGTGCTGCTGGATCGCGCATGGAAGTGTAAGTAAATCAGCCCTAATATTTAAGCCATTTCCCAGCAGACCCAGTCTATAATTACTGTTTTCGGCCCAGATGCCCCTTTTTTGTAAGCCCCACTCCTCCTTTTAGTTATCTGCCTTTGATTAAGGCTACATATAGATGGGGGCCACTATCAATACCCTTAGGAAATGCAAAGTATCGGATTAAATGAAGTTTGTGTGCAGTATATGGTACCAGTTAGAAGCAGTATGAACGCGGAGCACTAAAATAGATGAAGGTGCTCGTTATTCGATACGACGCTTTTACCGCAATGCTCGAGGTTGCTGCTATCGAATAACGAACCCAGTAAGCTCAATGGAGAAGAACATCCCGAGCAGTTTTTTAGTAAAAGAGAACATTAAAAGAACAGTGCATAATAAAATATCCAAGATGTTTACTGATGATTTTGCTGGAGGTTTTAAGAACACATTGAAGTAACACTATTCTTCACTTTCAGCGGTGTGCGCGAGATGCTTAGAGATGTTCAGAACATCTGAGAACATTGAAGAATAGGTTATCTTTCAATGTGTCTGCACTTAATGCGTCCTGTGTCTCACAGTTTTTAATGTTTTAATTCTATTCTTCACTTTGTCAGATGTTAGCCGAGTGTCTCCCGATAATGATCGGAGATGTGGACTGCGCAACATCCAGACAAATGGAAGATAGTGTTATTTAACATGATGTTCGGACTTAAATGTTCGTGTTTTCACTTGTATGTTTTCATTCTATTCTGACATTGCACGGTTCTGTGCTGCGGCTCGCCTGTTCCCGCTACTGCGAAAGGAATGAATAGTGTTTATTTCAATGATGTTCTACAAGCCAAAACATCAGTAAAACTGCGGATATTTTATGCTATGTAATAAAAAGTACTGTTCTTCACTTATTACAGCCTCGATCTCTTTTTGAGACGGCAGAGATAACTCGTTCACGAAAGTCAGATCGAGTAACGAGCTGCGTCGAGTATGCTAATACCAACGCAGCAGTATAACTCGAGACGAAGTATACTCGCTTCATCCTAATCCAGTATGAAATTGCAGACTTTCACTGAAGTTCAGGATGCTAGTAGACTGGTAAACTAATGGATGCACGGCGAACTTGAAGTTGATAGATGCATCCTCCTCTCTCTTCATACTCCGCTTCTGCCTTTGTTCCCCCTGCCCGGACAAGAATAGAAGAAAAAGCCGCTTCATTCCATCTTACCAGGACCACGGATAAAATAACAATTCACACTGTCTTGACAAGTTGTACTTTTTTTTTTTTGCTACCTTTTTCTGCTCCTTTAAGTTTTAGAAAGTCATAAAAAACAGCCGCGGGGATGTGCGAGCATGCCTGAATGTTATTCCAGGAATTAGTGGGGTTCTGCTATTTGATTTTAATCAAGCAATCATCCACAGCGATCGACTTTGGTTACGCATCGGATAACGCCCCGCATGTTTATGCACCCCCTAGCAGACAGCTATTGCTGCCCCTGCGATAGTACCCAAAGCTCCAGCGAGCAGACATCGGCCGCCGCTGAGCGCGGAGGAATAGAAAAAATATTTTAAACACGGCTTCTCTGATTCATCATCGAGACTAACAATGACCCAGCTGCAGCTTAGACGGCAGGCGAAACCCTTGGTTGAACAGGACTTATTTGTCCAAAACAGTAATTAGTAATTAATTATCACTCGGAAAGGAATTCTCTTTTTAGTCATGCCCGGAATCTTAATGGAGTCTCTGCTCGCTTGCGTTTGAAATCATTTCTAGGAGATTCCGTTAGCCAGAAATCTGAGAAAGTGTGGAGACAAAAAAAAAGAGTGATATGGTCGCGTTGCTCTAGACATACTGATTTCCTGTCCTTTGAGCAGCAGAAATAAGAGCGATGGCATTATAGAATTCCCAGCAATTTCACGACGCCAGTCGCTCGAATGGCCGTAATACCGCTATCCGAATGCCTGTTTATCAAAAGAGTACGTAAGAGGGTATCAAAGATATTCGCGAATCTTGTGCACGCAACACGTTAGGAGGACATCTCATTTATCTGTCCTTAAAGGGAAATCTGAGCGTTAAAGCGTTTAAATAATAGTGCATTCCTTCACATCTAGCATCTACTATAGGTCAGATGGTAAGGCATGCAACAGCCTCACCTCTCGGTGTAGTGTCAGACAAGGTAACTTCAAATTAGTTTCTGAAATGAGCCAAAGATGCGGTGGGGCTATTTACGAAGGGACCCGCGCCCGCATTTCCATTAATTATGTCCAACGCATTTCCAAAGTTTTCCAACGTTTCAGGGATCGCGACCGCCGGGGGGGGGATTAGCATCGCAACACGATCGCCCATTTTGGCCGCATAGGGACACCGCCGGTCCACGACTACACAGAAATCGCGCGGAGGCATAGCCTCGGACGATCCAACGGTTCGGAACAATGCTTAAGGACCCAGAAACATATCTAAATTGTGTCGCTAATACCAAGCACGTAATCACCGGGACGGAAGAAGAAGCGTGAATCTCAGGCGGACTGAGCGGGAGCGACACATGCAGACGCACCGGTCTCGAGGCGAGGCAGCACGATCTGATGAATCGACGGCCGACGTCATCCTCGTCGGACAAACACACCTCGGCAAGGGATTGCACCAGCGGACAGGTAAGCTAAATGATTGCCCCAGTGCTCTCAGCTTCGCATGTCCGGCTTCCTGTTCATCCCAAGAGCTGATCTGCTGGTTAGTTTGTCTGGATGTTGGTAATCCTGGATGTTGGCCACTATACGGCGGCTATGAGCGGTTCCAGTAATGAGTCTGATCTGTTTGTGTCTTGCGGTACGGAACACTGATTGTGGGTTTACCCTTTAAATGCCAGCTGGTGACTTATGCACGCTACCGTTTTAAAGAGAATCGTCGCTTCCTTGATGAAGCCACACGGAACGTGGTGATTCTAGAAAATGCAACCATGTAAGTAGTGCTCGGACGTTTAAAGAGTTTACCAAGTTTTTGGTATGTTTCTGTTGCAGGCGCACACGTCTTGACTTGAAGTCTGAAGACCGGCATGGACGACAATTGGAGGCTCAGTTACTACCCGGTCCAGTTCACGATCCCAAGGCGCGTTGTCTGACGAGGATTTCACAAGGTGTGCGCCCCGATATCCACAATGTGTCGACTTCTGCATGCCAAGGTCCCGCCCGGCCAGTTCACCCCTCTCTTCCTCGGTGCATGTAAGTGCTTGATCTTGCCACACAAAACATTTTTTAAATTCCGCGACAGTCTTCTCCGCAATACAGATGCGGTTGCTCCGCGATGGGCCACGATACCCCCCGCCATTTCTGTTCGCTAGTGGGAAAGCCCGTAGTCGAGTGCGCCAATCCGGGCATCGAGATGTAAAGCCCAAAATCCCGCGGGCCAATTCAGCGCATCAAGAAATCAGTCGCGGAAATGCAACGAAAAGTGCATCCGACCGACCCTTAACAAATGAGACCCCGTTGAGTACTGCTCATCACTTCTTAGGAAAGTTCTACAGCGAGTTCTGAGTATAGAGCCTGACTGCCTCTAAAATTTATTATAGAGAGAAAGCCGGGAGAAGAGGGCAGGTCCTAAGGGGTGTTGAAAGGTGGGCCCATGGATAGAAAGACAGGTTGTAAGATCCTGGAGCAGAGGAAATTACAAATTATGAGTCTGGAAAGGAATCTTGTTGGAGTGGACCAGTAAGCCCTGATCACCCTAAGCGGTCATACTAACCTGTGACGTTGTAAATCATATAGCCCGAAGTATAAGCAAGAGTTAGTCACCGCCTACAAAATGCGATACCAATGCAGATTTCACGTAGTTTTCAGAATCCAGCATTCCTATTACGACGTGATGCAATTTGTGTGTCGAACCCGGCGCATGCTGCCCCATGACAATTCAGAATATTAATGCGAGCATCACAAACAACCTAGCCGTTAGCAATTGACTCTGCTCTTCTCTATCCAAAATTTAAATGCTGTTAACGGTCAGTTAGAAGTTTCAAGTATATATAAACAGCACTATACTGGCACCCCCCCCATAAATCTGGCGCAGCCCAGAGAATAATTCAGACATAAAGATAGATCATGGCCACGTACTTAATACGCATTACTTACATATGTGAATAGATACAAACGGAGACGTAGCTAGACTTAAAGCGGGTAGGTCCAGTAGTAATCAAAGTTTATGAGGTATGCAAATCCCTTCTTCAATACATCTTTACCCTGGGCTTCCTGGAGGGCCAATCCATGCGTTCTCATGTGATTTACCGCCAGCTGTTTTGAGACTTCCAGAGATGTCCATGTCCTGCGCTTTCTAGGGATCATTACTTTATGCAACATCCCATCCAACCTAGTGCACCACAGGATGAGGCGTAGATTTAAGTAATATGGAAGGCTTAGCCCTCCACCTAAGCTGTTAGTCGCATGGGTCGTTTCGTGAACAAAACGCGCACTAAGCCCCAGCTCTATTTAGTACAAACAACAGAGACAGTGAGCAGAGGCTCACTTACCCCACCCCTAACAGCTAACAATGCCTCTAAAAACAATAATATATCACGGAAAAGTCGGAGTGGTGCGCGAAGGAAGCCATCAGGAGCAGAAGGCAGCTGCCCTCTTTTTAGTGAGCCTTCCCTGCGGATGTCAGTGTTCAGCACCCCACTACATACAGCCAGCTGTGGCTGCTTCTATGACTTTATGAGGCACGCGACATCTATCGAGGACTTTAAAGAGAACCGGTCTAAAAAAAAAATGGTCCTAATAAACTATTACAGTATGTGCTCTAGCACCGAAACAGGGTCTAGATACAAAGCAAAGTGTGTGAAATCACCCAGAAAGCAACTTTTAAGTCAGAAGTAAATTAGGTTGCTATTGGTCGTCTGGTGCATTAAGAAGTGTAGAAAAACATCCAGCTGAAGCACGGCAGGTCGGAAGATATGCGGTAAAAGTAGTAAATTTATTTTGTCCTTTTAAAAAGCTCGATATGTGCCAGCACAGCGACATTAGGCATTGAAAAAAACAGAACATAAAGGTTACAAGCCTACGCGTTTAGAGCTACACGGACCGTATTCATGGCATTATGCCATTACTTCTGCACAATCGCACTATGTACGTCACTTCCAGATCAACATGGGTTCACAATCAAATTTAACTCTGCTATACTGAAAAACATGATATACAATTTTTGTTTGTATGCTAAAAACATATGCGGGTCATTTACTAAGCCCTATTAGCGGTTTTCCCGAAGTGTTACCGAATATTCCGATTTTTTTTGTTTAAGCCGTATTAGTACACAACCAACCTTGAATTCCCCCGCGGATTGTGTCGCACGCGATCGAGATTGTGGCGCAATCGGCGCAGGATGGCGCGCGGAAATCGATTGAGGGGCGTGAGTCGAACGAAATACCCGACGTATCGGAAAAACCGCCCGATAAAACAGAAAAAGCTGTCGCTTTAGGCGAGCGCCTTACCTTCACATGCGTCCGAGGTGGTGCATTCCGCGGATGAAGATGACTTCAGCCACCGCCAGCAGCGCAACTGGTGGACGGCGCAGAGGAACTACCTTCTAAATACCTGTCGATACCAATCCAGAGCAGAGAACGCGCCGCTGGATCGCAAATGGCGCCGGGCTAAGTAATTTGCCCCCATTATGTTTCTTCTGCAATGCATAATAAATGTTAGTCGGGGAACTCATTTTAACAAAAGTGGATCAGATCTTGTTTTTTTTTTAAACCATGCTGGGACTCTCGCTTTGCAACGTAGAAGATACCCAAACGTAACTCACGGTTCAGGAGTATACGCTGAGATCTCCACCCCTCCTATAGGGGTTTAGTGATTTTTCTATCCCCTTGCATTTACGAACATTGCAATCGCCTGCATAGGCCCGTCTTAATGTGTTTCGCGATACTAGCCCGGAAGTATGAACCGCACCCACCATCTAAACTAGCATCAGATAGATGTATCTTCTACTGCGACGTCTTTAAGCTGTAGTCTGGTACAACATGATAATCAGACAACACGCTGAGTTACAAAGGATTATATGCCGTATATCACATATTTAGTATTCAGTTGATAAACTGTTTTATGTCTATTCTGGGCAAATTACTTAACCCGGCCCATTCTGCGATCCAGCGGCGCGTTCTCTGATCTCGCGCATTCGAGGCTCGGCAGGTTATTTAAGAAGGTAGTTCCTCCGCCGTCCACACGATGGCCGCTGCTGCGCTTGAAAGTCATCTATCGCGCCTGGAAGAGAACCACTCAGGCCACCAGGATGCAAGGTAAGCACCCTCACCAAGCGAAAATTTTCTGGATTTTCAAATGCGGACGGGTTTTTCCCGAATACGTAGGCCGTTTTCGTGTCGGCCGCCCCCCCCATTCGTCGCTGTGCGATAGCCGGCCGCCGATACGCCATAATCCGATCGCGTGCGCACCACAGTCCGAAGGCAATTCACGGTACAATCGCCGCGCAATCGGAAAATTCGGGTAACACGTCCGGGAAACGCAATCGGGCCCTGAGTAATGACCCCTCGTGTACCAATAATGCGGATTGAAACAGTTTTGTCGGGTATCGGCAATTAACAGCATTTGCCCCATGCCGAGCTCCACACGTTTAAAAAGCCTTTGGGACGCAGCCCGTGGTTTTTGTCTTTCTCTTTTTTGTTGAATAAACTTTGGGGATAAATATGCCTTACTTAGGGTGGGAGGCCTTTGTTTGGCCCCTACACATTTGTATGTTGTATATCTACTATTATGGCCAATGCTGGATCTGTGTGTAATTTGGTAAGTTCTCTAAAAATTATTTTCCTCTATTTCTTGTATTGGACCACTGTACACAGTGAAAAATACAATTGGAGAGGTCGATTTTTTAGATGCTACTTTCAAGGCATATATGCCATTATTCCTTACCTACTAGGATTCTTTTATAGATGAGTACAATACATTATCTCGTGGAATATTTTAACATATATGGAGCTCCTAGTGCAGCATCCATTCGGATTCATTTCTGCCGTAAGTCTATTATGTACTTTTTTTCTCCTCTTCTCAAAGTAGCTGACGGGACAATTTATTTCTCGCGGAGTTGCTATAGTTACACCCGTGGGGAGTTTTTAATCACCATGAAATTAGGGGCCTCACAGGACTTAGCCCAACACAGCAATTGCAGTTTGTGATGCTTGTTTCTCATATCGCGGAGAATTGTGTACGTAGTGGGATACTGGTTATTCAATATCCAAAAATTAATTTTTTATCTTGAATATTACTGGGGTCGTGAATTTATAAGCTTCATGGAGTTAGAATTCAATAAGCACAAAATTGTACTAGCATCCAGATATCGCGTACATTCCCATCATCAAGGACTGGGTACGCGCTATAACGACCATACCACCTGATAGTGCGAAGGTAGGGTTGGTCTCCGTGAAGAGTTACAGCCTCTTCATTTGGTCTCCTGTGGTAAATTATCCTAAGAGAGCCCACTTTCTCTTGAAGTGTAAACAGGTCCTATAAAGACGAGGTAGAATTCGTTTACCAATGCCTCTACATAGATGCATGTCCTAAGACGCCGTCGGAGGCTAGTGAAACAGAAGTAGGTTAAATCTCGGGCATACTGTGTCCATATACCAGACCGCTAGTGGTGCTCGTCCCTATAGATCAATGAACTCTGCTCAATTGACTTATGGCACTCTATATCCAAGCCATAATACGCGAAAAGGTAGAGGCGATTTATAATAAACCTGCAGCCACGAGAGCCCCCAGTGTGTATTTTGTAAAGTGTCACCAAATTACACTGAGTCTATACCATCTCAGTAGATAAATCTCTACACTGAAGGAGTAACTCACAAAACGAATCTGAACCCTACAGAATACTGATTCACATGGCGTAGCACGACTTTCCAGACCTTACCGAGATCTCCGCATGGATATTGCCAATCACGCTGCTGACACGGGGACCCAGGCGGTCAGGCTAATTGCATAAACGATGCCTACATATATGAGCGAAATAATAAGCTAATGTAATCAGGGTCATGTTCGCTAGCGTAAATCCTAGATGAACCATTCGAGGATATTGAGATGTTATGTTTCTTTTCTTTCTAGTTCTAGATAATCGCTGGCTGTGTGCGTACGACGAGTAATAACACGATGAAAGATCATTAGTTCCTGGTTTTAACTATGAGCAAATTAATGCGCTCTTGTAATGACTAGGGATCGATGGACTCGGTACTCTCAGCCTATCAGTATGAAAGTATGGATAGATCCTAGTAGCTATTGGGTCATGGAGCTCCGCGGTTTACAGTGACATAGGTACTAGGGTTATATTTAGTGGATTATAATAGTATTTGGTTTGGTGGTAGCCGGGACCCAGGCTTCAGGGGAGCCATGGCACACTTAAAACCATGAACCGATTGTATACTGAGAAGGGCCTTCACCCATACATCCTCATACAATCTGTTTCTTGCTTTCAATAACATGAACATAAAGATCAATTTCAGGCCCTATGAAGGCCCTCCAAAGGTCCTGAAACCACAGATTGAAAGCAGTCAGAGTAGATGAATCCAACTTGTAGGGCTATAACATTCAACAGGCCAGGGCCGTTGGCAGTTTAATCCACCCCTGGTCCTATATACAATGTGGTGCCAGTTTGTTGAGGACTTCTCCTTCTGCTCTAGTAGAGCTCTAGAGGACTGCTGTAGTATCTAACCGAAGCCTGGCTTGAGTGGTTTAAATGCCTAGTACTAGGACCACCAACAGTGTAGGAAACTCCGCCCAGTGTAATTTGGAGGCTTCACAATACTAGAACATTAATATTTCTTTTTCACAGTCCCTGGCTACTATAAACTAATAATGGCTAAATCTCCAGGAGAGATAGCTATGTTTTTGCACAAACGAAAAATAATTTTGACCTTATAGCTCCATCTGGCCCCCCCCCCACCCCCCCTTACCTCTTGTTAAACGGTTCCATAGCTCCTCCACTTTACTCATGGTCATTGCTGTAGTATTCAACCATCTTGCCATCTTTTGCCATCTTTTGTGTTCCCTGTTGAAAGTTCTGGTCTCGGTTTCAATCATTTGTAGAGCAGAGAAATAATGATTGACGTTTGGCGACGATTTGTTACATTTGCATATAGAACACAATGTTCCTGATAATTTTCTGTTTTCGGCCCAGAAATATTCCAAAAAAAGATTATTTTAGGCGTGCAGCAGTCATATGAGTACAAGGAAATAATAGGACCTCTGCCCCTACAAGACCCTGAGCTGTACAAGCAACCTAAACGATGCTCTCTTATTCTCATTGATTCTAGAATTTCAACTTTCTACTTTAAATTTAGGAATTCAGAAGTTTTCTAGTATATTGTGAATGATTAAGGCCAAACCTTCCCCAAATAACTTATCAAGGAGGTCCTGATCCTGGGGTTACTGCGGTGAAAAGAAGAAGTTATCAGTTTTTCTATAGCACTTCCCGAAGAGGAAAATGAGGTATTGCAGTTCCCTTTTCTGTGAGTCCTCCAAGGAGTTTTTGTCCTATAACCTGGCAAGAGACCTAATGAATAGGATTCCAATCCTTAAGTAAAGCTCTGGATGGATAGTAAAACGTTGAACCTGTTGTGTAGTTTTTATAGAATATTATTCATTTTTTATGCTGACAAGGCATGATTTTGCTCACTTTTGACCAGAAATCTGAACTGCCATTGATTTTAAAAATACTGTTCAGCGATCAGACCTTGAATGTAATTAGATAAATATTAGCCGGGCCTTGGGGGATTAAGGTCCTGAGACACATCCAGATCTCATGGCACCGGTCCTGTATCAGGCGAACAAGAGATCCGCAACCAAGAGGGGTCATATCACGTCTGACTTCAATAAAAGCGACTACGGTCAGAACCTTACATTCTCATGTAAGAGGCACAGAGATGAATGTAAAAGTCAGACTTGATATATCTCCTCTATTTTCTTCGAGAGATGAAAGATAAAACTTCTTCAAACTCTGTTATAATGCAAATCAAACCATAAGGCGAGTGAAGGGCTCCTCAATTGTATCCTAATAAAGTGGGCATGAAAATCAAAACTGAGTTAAATTCAGAACTTTTTTGCTCTAGACTCTAGGGGATCTGTTAATAAGTAATAGGGACACCTATTCATAGATCCAGGCACCGGGACTGTGGGGAATCTTCTTATTATGTGTTATCCATGGCCTCTCCTTCTAAAATCAACTTATATAATTATTAATAGCGTGCCAGGTATGGTTTTCAGTGATGGATGATCAAACCAATCAGTGGTTGGGGCAGCCTAAAAAACTCCACCTATACCTGCAACTCAGTGCTGAGTTATACTGGTTATACTGCGCATATGTGGTTCTACATCACTTTCTTTTGCTTGTTCTGTTTTTGATCTTTGCTATGTTTTTTGACTACTCTTGTCCTCTACACCCGTACCTCATCGCCATCTTGGTTTTGACTTGCTTATCGGATGTTATTTGTGTTCTGTCTATCATATTGTTTTGTCATTGTTCTGAGAACATACTCAGAGTCAGGGACTGTCGACCAGTTACACCTGTGGGTTAGTGGTAGGGACGGCAAGTGGGCTAGAGATAGGGTTTGCACTGTTTAACTGTCTTGACACTGCATAGTGACATAGTGACACTGCTCACTGTTTTTGGCTTAGTTACCAAGTATCACGTAGAGGAAAAGTTGGGAGAATTGGACAGTGTATAAGAGGCATAACTGGCGGTTCAACTACAAAGAGTTGTTTGTAGTCTGTACCATAGAACAAAATTTTTTGAATAGGAGCTGTAAACGCAATATAGTATAAGATTTTCATAAGATTATTTGCTCCGTATTATAGATGCTGTGGAGCAATAAGAAGTCCTGGCTTCTCTCCTGTGAGTTGAGTATCGTTCTCACATTCTCATGTCTCCTTGTTGCTCTTCAGATTTAATTAGAGATTTTCCAATTAATTTTCTGGATTTGTTGTCTGGCTGGCAGGAAGGAGGTGATAAAGTAGAATGTATTTTGACACATATACAATGTCAAGATAGGCGATTTATGAAATAAAGTGCCTGTGAGCCTGCGGTTCCTCGGCGCCTAGAAGTGATATAAGATACTGTCCTCTAAGAATGACCATGTGTGTTAAGGAGATTTCCTATTACTTCTCTTCTTCTCTCTTCTTGTCACCGAGTGATTTAATAAATGTGTTAAAAAGCAGAAGAAGGAAGAAGCAGCAGCAGCAGGTTAGAGAATACTCTCAACATCCGACAGCCCGTTCTCTTATTCTCCACGAATACAGGATTCTTGTCTGATATAAAGTGATGTTCACTTGTTATCATCATGGGTTCTCTGCTGCACAAATGGTGTGCTACATTTGTACTATTTTATTATAACCCTAGAGCTCACATGTTTTTCTTATAAATGCTTAATAATAACCTTCTGGTGACTAATGCTACCACTAGAGGGAGCTAGTGTATACTGCATACAACAGTTTCATTTTGCAACAGAAAAGGTCAAAGGGATACGTTAGTAATATACTAGTAATACGCATCAATGTATTAATTCTGAGTGACATTATTAACATACTGTTTCCTCATTCCTTAAAGGGTATTCTCGTCTAGGTAATCACATTCAATTTCATTAATCTTCCATATATAAACATTTCTTCAATTAGATGTTATTTAAAAAAAATTGCCCTGTGTGAGATAATTTCTCATAAATGTAGTGATATGGTCCTTGAAAACAAGACTGTGTCCTTGGATAAAGCACCTCTGCTGGAGTGTTATCAAAGACACAAAGGGTGTTGTATATGAAATGTCCGGGAGTTACTGCAGGTCCCACAGCCGTCCTGTGGTAATGATCGCTGCATCCAGTGTAGGCAGGACTCAATAGCGCATATCTGGCCACCGCTGCCAAAAGTGAGTGGTTCGTATCTGAGGAAGCCATCTTGTTTCTAAGGACACATGACTATTTATTAGAAATTATCTTCAAACAGGAAAACGTTTTTAAAATCAAATTGAAGAAATGTTTACATATGGCAAATGAAATAGATAAATGATAAGTAATGCCCAGATGGCACTACCCCTTTAATATAATTCAGCTGGTTGGAGGGACCAGGACCAGTGCCTTTATACTAACTTCCAAGACGCTCTGTCTCTGGCTCACAGATTCCCCCTCCCAAAATTGGAGGCTTATTGGCATCATGAGACCGGAAGATGGATTCTTGCTGATGTACCAAAGAAATCCATCCCCATCAGTTCAAAGCAGGTTTTACTGAGTTTCCAAATGTCAGTCATTTCCTGTGACTGAGGGGGCTGGATCTCTTTAGTACATCAGCAAGTATCCAGCCCCGGTCACATGATGCAATGGTCCTTAATTTTTAGGAGATGGGGACAATGGGGCACATTAATTAGGGTCGCTGACCGCGATTCTGACGGGTTTACTGAATTTTTCCTTTTGTGCCGAATTGCCCCGGGATTTTGGCGCGCACCGATCGGATTGTGGCGCATCGGCTTGCATGCGACACAATCGGGGGGCGTGGCTGATCAATCTTATGAATCGCAGCAGACCTGAATCCTCATCAGAACCCCTCAGTGCCCCTCAGGTATCAGTATCGCCATACTCCTTCGATCAAACTGAATTGCAATACTAGATGCAGTCTGTAGACCGAGTGGCGCTGTTCCTGGAAGACACCTGTGATTCCTTACTATTCCTATCCTTTACAGCTCTGGTTTTGCTTTCCTCTCCCTTGCTCTATTCTTCATCAAGTTTGGATGCAGAGCTCAGCGCGGCCCCTAAAAGCTTCGAAACCCTCTGACTATTAAATATGATACAGTCGGAAAGTGATAAAACATCTCAATAATCAAAAGGCCTATTCCTGGGCTTCTCATCTGTCAGGGATAATAATCAAGTGAATCCATCACACGGGAATTGTGCCGAGTCTTTAATTAGGTGGGATGTTCTGGCCGCTCCTCTGCCCCCATGTGAGGGGTACGGAGACAATGAGAACCTGTTTAGATGAATTGCATTGCATATGTATTAGGCTCTTCACTGCCAACATCTCATGAGGCCTCGGCTGTGCCTCCTGATTATCATGATGGAGGTGCGATAAAATCACTAGCAAGTCACTGATTGTGATCTCTTCTCCTCTGCCACGAAGGCGAGACTCTATCCAAAAATTTTTTTAGGAGAGAATAACATAAGGATGGAATCAAAGAATGAAATAAGTCAGTATACGCCAAGGGGTCTGTGTGCCAAGAGGAAGAACAAGGACTGGGTAATAACAACTGGAGACCCAACTATGACTTTTCTCATTGTTTGGATTGTTTGCCTAAAGCCACCACTAGGGGGAGCTAACAGCATACAGACTAAAGCCAGAAGATACATTACTTTTGGGACAGTCTAACAGATTGTACATGATCAGCAGGCATTGTATAGATGACAGGGTGAACCGAAACTATATGCTGCCTGAGGCGAGATATAGAATGGCAACGCTTCAGCCCAACCGGTAGTAATAGAACAGGTTTGTTTTTAGTAATGCTGACATTGGGTGTAAAGAGACAGGAGGTTCAACTCGCCTTAGGATGGTGCATCCCTGACAGGAGGAGCTGAGCAGATTGTACATAGTGTCCTATCTGCAAGCAGCATGTTATAGAGCAGGAGGAGCTGAGCAGATTGTACATGGTGTCCTATCTGCAGGCAGCATGTTATAGAGCAGGAGGAGCTCAGACAGATTGTACTAGTGTCCTATCTGCAGGCAGCATGTTATAAGCAGAGAGGAGCTGATCACATTGTACATAGTGTCCTATCTGCAGGCAGCATGTTATAGAGCAGGAGGAGCTGAGCAGATTGTACATAGTGTCCTATCTGCAGGCAGCATGTTATAGAGCAGAGGAGCTGAGTAGATTGTACATAGTGTCCTATCTGCAGGCAGCATGTTATAGAGCAGGAGGAATTGAGCAGATTGTGTATAGTGTCCCATCTGCCGGTAGCATATTATAGAGCAGGAGGAGCTGAACAGATTATGCATAGTGTCCTATCTGCAGGTAACATGTTATACACCAGGAGGAGCTGAACAGATTATAGATAGTGTACTATCTGCAGACAGCATGTTATAGAGCAGGAGGAGCTGAGCAGATTGTATATAGTGTCCTATCTGCCGGCAGCATGTTATAGAGCAGGAGGAGCTGAGCAGATTGTATATAGTGTCCTATCTGCCGGCAGCATGTTATAGAGCAGGAGGAGCTGAGCAGGTTGTATATAGTGTCCTATGTGCCGGCAGCATGTTATAGAGCAGGAGGAGCTGAGCAGATTGTACATAGTGTCCTATCTGCCGGCAGCATGTTATAGAGCAGGAGGAGCTGAGTAGGTTGTATATAGTGTCCTATCTGCCGCAGCATGTTATAGAGCAGGAGGAGCTGAAGAGCGTATGATAGTGTCTATTGCCGGCAGCATGTATAGAGCAGGAGGAGCTGAGCAGGTTGTATATAGTATACAGAAAGTAATCCGAGCACTCCAGTATGCTGAAAAGGGTTTTTATTAGGACATATGGCCAAATTTCATGTGAACGTTTTCGACTGATGCAAAGCCTTTATCAAACACTAAAAAGGCTTTAGTGTTATTATTTTACCTGGTTCTTATGACAAACCAACTTTTTAAAATCCAATTGTCACAGAGACCAAAGAAATTTGACTGGGGTTACAAAAAAAAAATATACAGTTCCGACTTACATACAAACTCAACTAAGAACAAACCTACAGACCCTATCTTGTATGTAACTTGGGGACTGCCTGTATATAATAGACCAATGTGGAAAGACCAAACACATTGGGCCACATTTACTAAGGGTCTGTACGCCGCACTTCGTCGGGCTTCCGAATATTCTCTTGTGCCATGAATTGCCCCAGGTTTTTGGCGATCACGCAATCGGAATTGCACACCAACAGAAATGGGGGGGATGGGGGGGGGCCATTAGACAACCCGACCGATTCGGACAAACCATGGAATTTAAAGGAAGTGTGTCGCAAGATCAAGCATTCACATGCACCAGGAAGAGAAGGTGAACTCCGGCGGACCTCGGCGCAGCAGCGACACAGGAAGGAACTCGGGCGCACGACCTAAGCACATTTACTTACCCGTCCCATGACCCCGCCGACGGAATGTCCGACGAGTATTCCGGTCTGCCGCGATTCACTAAGATGTGCGTTCGATATCCTGCATGTGTCGCTTCCCCGCTGACGTCCGCGGGGTTCACCTTCTTCTTCCTGGTGCATCTGAGTGCTGATCTTGCGACACAATTCATTTTAAATTTCGCCGTTTGCCGAATCAGTCGGGTTGTCCGACGGCCAGCCCCCAGATTTGTGTCGCATGAAAGCCGGCACTGATGCGCCACAATCCGATCGCGTGCGCCGAAAACCTGGGACATGCAAGCGAAAATGAAATATCAGGAAACCTGAGGAAATGCGTTTACCATCAGACTCCCACCCCACACGAGGGCTTTCTTTTTACGTCTGGCACTCATATTTGATCTTACACTAGGGATTATTCTCACAATCTTCTTGCTGTTCACACTCTCAACATCTTTAAAAAACAATTGCATGATGGGAGTCGTCATTTCATATCCTTTATCCAAGATTAGAGTATCATCATCCCTCATTGATTGTACGGTGTAATCTGATGCCCAGGGGGGCGGCGCTGAGCCTAGGGAACTGGAGACCATTAAGAATAATAAAAAAATAATAATAATAAAAAAATAAATAAAAAATCCCGTCATAATTGAAAAGCTCATTTTATTCCAGTAAGGATCTCTCAACGCAATCAATTTCCATCACATCATAAATAATGGAGGTCAGCACAGAAGCGTTACAGCCCCGGCTCCTCTGACAGTGTAAAGCCGTATAAACAGCGCCTCGTGCCGGCGCCGCAGGCGTGGGTGGACATTAAAACACCTTTAAGGAGATTTGATTGGCAGTGCACACGGCTTTCCAGAATGCACTTTATTGCTGACATAATAGGAAGGAAACACTTAGGACGCGGCCGAGCTGCGCTTGTAATGGATGGGGAGAGCTAGAAGACACAATGTACGTCGCCATCATACAGTAAGTACACAAGGAGCATTGTATGTGCCCACAAAGGGGCCGCAGACTTTCTCTTTTTTGATGGCGGATAAGTGCCAAGTGCTCCAGTGCATCACACTACAAACATGAGCAGCGCCCCTGCTGTATATCTTATAGTATAAGGGAGAACCAGCCGTGAGGTGAGTTGAGCCTCTCGCCCAGGCAGCACAAACTGCAGTAAACTGGGGGATGCAGTACACTAATAAAAACAGGACCTGACTCTTAAAATTGAGTTAAGGGGAAGGTAACCTTTTATTTTCTGGAGGCGTGGCAAAAATGGCATGTAAAAAATAGTCAACGCCACTTGTCAAATTTAAACTTTATAGTCCGTATCTGTTGAATCGGTGAACACAAATTAATCAAGAGCGCTGCAACAATTGCTGCGACTGGAGAGAGACCGAAACTAGAAGCCGTTTAGGGCTAGGGAGACATGGAATAATCAGGTTACCGCCCACTTGTCTAATCCCATTTAAACTTCATGGGCATATCTTTTGAATAGGTGGACGGAATTTTATAATCCAAACACCATATTGATTAGGGGGGCAGTGACAAGCGCTTGGGATTTAGTATTCGCGGCAGAAATCGGATGCGGTTTAGGTCACAAGGACGGATAATAATCTGTATTATTATTAATGCCAGTGAGAGATGATTTCCCAATTCCGATCCTAAAGCCCCATCTCCTTGAAGTGCCGATCCCTGGCGCACGTTTCGGAGGGCTGTGTTTACAATCTATCGATCTAATTGGATTTTTCTGTTGTCCGGTCGGTGAATTAATCCCGACACAGCGAGAAGTGTTATTACAAAACAATGCATTGCAGATAGTGGTGCGCGCGCGCGCGGGGAGACTGGAGAAGAGGAGCCGGCTCTGAATCATTGGGTTATCTGGGGACTTAACAGGAATTGAAATTCAGCTGTTTGTCTGTACCCCCGAGCTCGCGGAGTCCTACAACAAAATGAGCGCAGATTAAAGGAGCCAGTTAATATTCCTGACTGCTCCTGCTCCTCTTTTTTTTTTCCAATACAGTTAATCCTCATTGCAAGGAGCGCTGGGGGGAAGGAGCGACGCGGGGGGGGGGCGGGGGGCTAATAAATCTAGATTTGCTCGCTGATATCTATCGGGACAAATAAGAATATTAAGGAGCCTCGGCGGAGGAGAGCTGTATGGTGGTGACGCTGACACAGTAATTATTATGAGGTCATAGAATAAATAATATATAGGATGAATGTATCATAAGCAACACATTATAATATAAAGTAATCATAACTAATAATACACTATGTATAACTCGTCAGCTGTATAAATGCTGCCTGCAGATAGGACACTTGTACAATCTGCTCAGCTCTCTTGCTCTATAACATGTGCCTGCAGATAGGACACTATGTACAATTTCCTCACCCTCCTGCTCATAACATGTGCTGCAGATAGGACACTTGGACAATCTCTTCAGCTCCTCCTGCTCTATAAACTGTGCCTGCAGATAGGACACTATGTACAATCTCTTCAGCTCCTCTGCTCTATAACATGCTGCCTGCAGATAGGACACTATGTACAATCTGCTCAGCTCCTCTGCTCTATAACATGCTGCCTGCAGATAGGACACTAGTACAATTGCTCAGCCCCTCTCCTCTATAACATGCTGCCTGCAGATAGGACACTATGTACAATCTGCTCGCTCTCCTGTCTATAACTTGCTGCCAGTTAGGACATCGTACAATCTGCTCAGCCCCTCCTGCTCTATAACAATAACATGCTGCCTGCAGATAGGACACTATGTACAATCTGCTCAGCTCCTCCTGCTCTATAACGTGCTGCCTGCAGATAGGACACTATGTACAATCTGCTCAGCTCCTCCTGCTCTATAACATGCTGCCTGAATTTCGACATACTGTAATACATTTTTATTTCTCTTCCCATTAAAAAAAAACATTTTTTCGTAAAAATGTATATCGCAAAGATGTAAAAAGCTGTAAAATTCCTGAGAATGTTTCATCCCATCAGTTTAGTTAATGCAGTCGCCACATTTGGAGCTGTTCATGTCGCTGCTATCACTTTCCTCGGACTGAGGCTGCGTCTCTCCTGGTCCATATGGGCCGCTGCTCTCTAACAATATACAATAAGCCTCCTGAATGTCAGGACATTATTACAGGAGATGGACAGACACAACAACAACATGGCGGCCTATAATTATTCTATACAATCTGTCAGTCGTGCGCCTCCCCGTATACCGCAGCTGCTTCTCCCTGATATATACACGTCCATCCCCCATACAATGTATATGGAGCGGATAACATGCTACATACGTCTAACTAGATTGCCTGGGCTGTCACTTACCCGCTGCACCCACCCGATGGAAATGAACTTTGTTTTAACCCCGTGAGATCGGTGGGGAAGGGATTTTCTTGGCATTACTGCAGCCCCAGCAGATTTCGGCGCGGCGTGTCAGTCTTACACTTCTATTAGTGTTCGGAGAAGGATCGGCTCTGACAAATCTGTCAGTCGGCTATATTTGCCATGCGGCGTGAAAGCGAATTTTTTTTTTTTTTCGGAATAGAACGCGTCTGTGTCAGATGATTTTGTTTGAAAGCAAAACAGACCGGATTGCTTTTCACTTTCAGATCTAACTTTATCCAATTTAGTGGTTTCTGGTGAAGTCCCCGAGTCTGGAGCAAAGGAATTCGGCACGAGCCGCGCGTCTCCTCCAAGGCTCCGCAGTCTCATCTCCTTCACGGCCTTTGAAATCCATCCTCCTCCCTTATGTAATTAATGGATTCACGGCAGAGGCGCGTTTTATTCGCTAAGTAACTGGCGCTTTTATGTCTAAGAAGATTTAAGGAATATTTGGCTTTTATAGGAGGCGTTTGAATTAGGCGATTTATATAAAGTGCAATTATTTAGATTTGGGTGCTAAATAGGACCCCACCTACCATGTTCCATTTTATAGGCCCCCTCTGGCACGTATTCCAGGTTTAACAAATTATGCAAATGAGCCTGAGGGGCTCCAGGCTCCATTAACATCTATGGAGCCCGGAGCTCATTTGCATAATTTTTACAGTTTTTTTCATGTAAAAACCAGGGCATAAGAAGCTGAAAGAAGAGCAGATCCAGGCAGAGGGGACACACTCCAGGATGTCAGTGTGCTTGGTTTACAGTCCTTCATCCTGGTGATAGATGTCCTTTAACAATATCCCCTCATTTTAGTTACATTTTTGGTTTACTGTAATGAAATCTGAGAACATGGGCTTCCCCTACCAGGTCCTGTCTTATTAATATAACCCTGGGTCCCTGTTGCATTGTTGTTTCTCTGTATGTCTCCCTGTTACCAGATCTATAAGCTTCCTAATCCAAGAGAAGTGCCAGTCAGCAAACTACTGACAGGAACCAGTCAAAGGTAAGTGTAGCAGGAGACTGACAGGACACCCATGACAAAACCTTATCAGTAAGATACTGGTGGGCACCCATCATCTGGAACAATTAGAGGTGGGGGTTTGGCAGCAAGATACTGACATAACCCCTGTAACAGTAACAGAGACCCTGGTTAGGCATCAGGATAGAGAGAGGACCTCCAAAGCAGATACAGTCAGAGACAAGTGATCTGAAAGGACCTCCATAGAAGGAGCAGTCATAAACAATGACTAGGGAGCATGATACTGATAGGACCCCCATAACATAAACATCCAGGGATAGAGGCTCAGCAACAGTATACTGATAGGACCCCCATAAAAGGAATGGTCAAAAACAATAAATACCAGAAAAAGGATATATGGGACTTAATTATCAAACCAATCAAAGACAATGATACTTCCAATGTTATAAAATATCCATTACAATCTTTATTTAAACATGGCAATCAAAAACAACTAAAAACATATAGTAAAATCAACAAACAACTAACAATGTGGTGGTGTCCCTATTAGTAAAACCCATGCATACCTACTATGGGTAACCGAGTGTACATACATCACAAACAACATATTCAATACAACCAGTAACTTTACCCACCCGGGCGTTGCATGGTAAAAATATGTAGAGCAAGGTAGATGACCACCACCACAGCACCCCGACTTACTAGGCAGCAGGTTACTAGTAGGACCCCCATAACAGAAACAGCCAGAGACAAAGGGGCTCATTTACTTACCTGGTCCAGTTGCGAACCAGCGGCGCGTTCTCCGCCAAGGATTCGGGTTCTGCCGGGATCCACTAAGGTCCGTGCGCCCGATGTCCACCAGGTGTCGCTGCTGCGCCGAGGTCCGCCGGAGTTCACCTTCTTCTTCTTCCCGGTGCATGTAAGTGCTGATCTTGCGACACAATTTTTTTTTTTTAAATACCGCAGTTTTTCCAAATCCGTCAGGTTTTTCAACCGCCACGTCCCCCGTTTTCCGTCACATGCAAGCCGGCGCCAATGCATCACAATCCGATCGCGCGTGTCAAAAACCCGGGGCAATTCATCGCAAAACGGTAAAATTCGGAAAACCCGACGGAAATGTGCGATTCAGGCCCTTACTAAATGTGCCCCTTAGGTTCGGCAGCAGGATACTGATAGGACCCCCGTAACAAGAACAGTCAGAGATAAGGGCTGGGCAGCAGGATGCTGACAGGACCCCCATAACAGAAACATTCAGAGATAAGGGATGGACAGCAGGATTCTGACAGGACCCCCATAACAGGAACAACCAGGGACAGAGGCTTGGCTGCAGTATACTGATACGACCCCCATAACAGAAACAGTCAGAAACAAGGGCAGGACAGCAGGATACTAATAGGACCCCCATAACAGGAACAATCAGAAACGAGGGCAGGGCAGGAGGATACTGACAGGACCCTAAAAATCCAAAACCAAGCATATACGTCTATATTTGTTCATGTTGTGCTGAGCTTTGTACCCCTGCCCTCTGTGAAGGACCACATACAATGAGGTGAGATATTTGCTTTTATATATTTTTTTGCCCTTTTTCAGTCTTGGTTGGTTTAAGTAAAGCTTTGACATCAAAGAGCATGAAGTGAGTGTATATTCAGTGGTTTTTATTCTTCCTCTGTGAGGGAGAGGTCACCTTGTGAGAACTAAAGCGCCTCAGCTAATTGGACAAAGTTATGAGAAAAGCTATGTAAAGAAGCCTCTCCTGTAGCTCCATCCATCCCCCGGGGGATCCCGGCACCTTTACCCTGCAAACAATATAATAAAAAGTAGTGTACGCCTCATGGCAAGAATCCACACTGGCGGTTTTATTGCTCCGAGCCCCCAGAGGTAATGACACTTGTGGCCCCGAGTAAGTAATGTTATTAAGGAACCTTAAATTGTATCGCGAGCAAAAGGCAGAAAACTATGAATAAAAGAATAGCACAATGCAAGGTGAAATCTAAGGAGATGCCTCGGCACAAATTCCGTCAGACATCGTTGACCTCTTACTAGACTAAAGATTAAAGCCGCTGCGTCCTGAGGTTTTGGGTCTCTTCCGTCTGATCTTGTAAGCATTTCAGATGTTTTTTGCAAAAAGCTTTCCATCAAAATGAAAAGCTGATTGGAAAGTAAACCAGGCTGATTATTTCCCGTCCTCGCGAGCGGCGCCGAGAAGGTGAAAGTGGCAAAATATATTGTCCCTGGAATCCCATAAGATACATACTTTATGCTGTTATTCATTGTTAGGTATTGACCCTGGATGGGTTGAGGACCTGCGCTGTCTAAGGTCAGCGCAATCGGGAGATCAGCCCCATGAACCCCTTAAAACAAGGTATATTTGAGTCTATTTGGGTAAGAACACTTACTATATCAGTAAATAAAGGGTCCACGGACCGCAATTCCGTCAGGTTTTCCCGTATATTTCCGTTTTGCGCTGAATTGCCCCAGGTTTTTGGCGCACACGGCAGAAATTGGGGGGCGTGGCAGACGGACAACCCGACGAATTCGGAAAAAACACGGAATTTAAAAAACGAAATGTGTCGCAAGATCAAGCACTCACATGCACCGGGAAGAAGCAGGTGAACTCCGGCGGACTTCGGCGCAGCAGCGACACCTGCCGGAACTCGGGAGCACGATCTTAGTGAAATGCGTCGGACCTCAATCCATGTCGGACAATGCACCGCGGGATCGCGATGGGACCGGGTAAGTAAATCTGCCCCTAAAAGGGTTTTCCCGGGAAACAAGTTAGGCCCTATCCACAAGATGAGGACCTTGGACCCCCCCGATACTCGTGATCTGTGGGGGTCTCATTACTGATCAGCAAGCTAGGCCCTATCCAATAGATAGGGCCTAACTTGTTTCCTGGGAAAACCTCTTTAATAGTCAGTGGACCCAGGGTGAGACATTTCGGAATTACTATGAGTTTCCGAACTCTTAGTATATTCTTGGCCTCCTTTTTTCTAAAATCAACTTTGTAAGTTAAGCTATTCTGCTTCACAGGCTGCTACACTGCACAAAGGACACTTCCCTCTCCCTCTGGTTACTGTAATCTCACACAGTGGATGGGGGAAGTGCTCATTTGCATAGTGCAACAGTCTTCCCCCTCCTACTGTGTGAGATTACATCATGCAGTGGGAGGGGGTAAGTCCCGTGGGAGCAGGGGGGCATGTGCTCAAGCACAGTGTAATGGTCCTAAATGTGCAACTTTTTGTCAGTCCCCTACACATTTTACTTCCTAATTTATCAGGTGAATTTATCAAATGTATCCAGAAGAAAGAGACAGATTTATCAAGTGCAATCTTTCAAAAAGGCACAAATTTAGCAACAAATCCACTGCGGTCTTTCAGTGGAGCAGGAAACTTTGTAATTGGTTGCACCGAACAGCGCTGTTTCGACCTGGTACAGTGTGAGGAACTGATTTGGCTGAGTGAGAGGCTTTTGACTGGGATCAGGAAGTAAGAGTTCTCCTTACAAAGACTTTGCCAATTAAGGCTGCCTTGCAGGCATGTGGAGACTTATTGCCATTGATGCTCCACTAGGGAATTCTATGAAAATATGCAAATAATACATTCTAGTAATATAACACCCTGTAAATCAACATTCAAATCTAAAAATACAAAAAATGCATTCAGATGCCTCGATTGCAATAGATCTGCCCCAAACAGTATCGTGTAAAAGATGTTCAGTCCGTCAGGATATTTGCACAAATTTTGATGGATTTGTATGAGTAGACCTTCCACAATGTTTTGTGAAAAAAGTTTTTGTAAAGTCAGGGTCAAAAAATTTTAGCTTACACGTTTCACATATCTGCCAAAACCTTGACCCTGTCTGTGATCAGGTTGGGTAACAAGTTTGGAAGAATGCAGTCATGTTTTTATAATTTTTTTTTCATGGTTAACTAATAAGTAAAATGTTTAGAAGTCTATGACTTGGAGGCAACTTTTTGTTAGATTACGGTAAATCTGGGGTTTATGGAAGTCGCCGATGACTTTGATTTCATATATTAAGAAATTGGAGATGAAGCACTAAAAGTAGAAGAGGCGGCTGTGGGAAGCCCTTAAAATTAGCTGAGAAACCTTTTGTTGTGAACATTCGGAAAGTGCAAGCAATGGAAAAAGAAAAGCAGTGAATAATGCAGAATACATGAAACGCCTTGTGTAAAGCAGACGTCTACACAAATCCCGGATTTTTAGAAGTAACTTGAAGATTGCTGCTTCAAAGCCGCACAGTTTTTGGCCAAACATGAAGCGTACTTCTCAGGTAAGGATTGTGTGAAGTCAAACACCGTCACTAATATGTAGATCTGCTGCCGGTGCAAATCCCATCTCACCAGCAGTAAGTCACTCTCAGGGCAAAAGCAAAAAGTTGCAATATTTACTTGCAGATGGGGAAATTTTTCCAAAGTCGTCACAAATTTTTCATTTACAAATAAGAGTTTGATCCCAAACTGAAGAAAAAGGCCTTGTGTGCCATGAGTAATGGCCTCATTCTGTCTCTGTACTGTGACATCACTGTGGATTATCCCTGTATGTGGCATCACTATGTGTATTATCCCTGTATGTGACATCACTGTGTGTATATCTTGTACTGTGACATCACTGTGTGTATTTCCTGTACTGTGACATCACTATGTGTATTATCCTTGTACTGTGACTCATCACTGTGTATTATTTTGTACTGTGACTCACTGTGTGTATTATCCCTGTAATGTGACATCACGTGTGTATTATCCTCTGTAATGTGACATCACTGTGTGTATTATCCTGTACTGTTACACACTGGTGTATTATACTGTACTGTGACATCACTGTGTGTATTATCCCCTGTACTGTGACATCACTGTGTGTATTATCCCTGTTACTGACATCACTGGTGTATTATCCCTGTACTGTGACATCACTGTGTGTATTATCCCTGCTGGTGACATCATCTTGTGTTGTATTATCTGTACTGTGACATCACTGTGTGTTATATCACCTGTACTGTGACATCACTGTGTGTATTATCTCTGTTACTGTGACATCACACTGTGTGTATTATCCCGTACTGTGAAATCACTGTGTGTATTATCCCTGTACTGTGACATCACTGTGTGTATTATCCTGTTACTGTGACATCACTGGGTGTATTATCCCGTACTGTGACATCACTGTGTGTATTATCCCTGTCGTGGACATCACTGTGTGTATTACCGTACTGTGACTCACTGTTGTATTATCCCTGTACTGGACATCACTGTGTGTATTATCTCTGTACTGTGACATCACTGTGTGTATTATCCTTGTACTGTGACTCACTGTGTGTTACCTGTACTGTGATCACGTGTGTATTATCGTACTGTGACATCACTGTGTGTATTATCCTGTACTGTGACATCATGTGTGTATTATCTCTGTACTGTGAACATCACTGTGTATTATCCCTGTACTGTGACATCACTGTGTGTATTATCTCTGTACGTGATCAATGTGTGTATTATCCTGTACTGGACATCACTGTGTGTTGTTATCTCGTTACTGTGACATCACTGTGGTATTATCTCTGTACGTGACATCACTGTGTGTATTATCCCTGTACTGTGACATCACTGTGTGTATTATCCCTGTACTGTGACAGCACTGTGTGCTGCACCCCAGTGCATTAGGGAGACCAAAATATTCTGCAGTTAATGGTCTGAACATGATATGAATGTTGTTATATCAATGACTAAAGTAATGAATCATCAAATATAAAACGTTATATAATTATATATAGTAATTTTTATCTATTTTCTGTATTTCTGCTGGCGGGGGGGTTGTTGTGTATAAATGACGCTGACAGTTCTATGGATTTTCTTGACTGATATTTCTGCCTTTAGGTGTAACTCCTTAGAGCCGGGTGCGTCTCCGGTACAGCGCTATTACTATGTGTCTGGTGACTGGATAACACGGAAGTTTGTTTTCATTTACCATAAATATAGTCGCTGCGCACGTATCCGGGCAGTCGCCACAACAGATGGCGGCATAAATCACACGACAGAACTGCCTCGCGCCTCATGAATATTCAGCAGCCAGTGACACCGCTCCTGGGGAGTGATGAACGGGGGGTCCGACATAAAGGCTCTCATCACCCCCATATATGTGGGATTAGGGGGTTACTTTATTATACCTGTCCTGCTCCCCCCAATCGCCCAAAATCCATCATATATTCAGTATCTGCATCACAGAAATATCACAAAAGTTTTATGTCGTGGATGGATAAATAAAAATCAATTACACTTGAGAGACGCTCCCACTATTATTGTGCCCCCCTCTATGCTACCCTTTTTATTGTGCTCCCCCTCTTATTGTACCCCCCTTTCTGCTCCCCTTCATATTGTGCTTCTTCTTATTCTTCCCCTTCCTCATTGTGCCCCTCTTTCTGCTCCCCTGCCTTATTATACCCCCTCTCTGCTCCCCTTCTTATTGTGCTCCCCTCTTATTGTCCCCCTTCTTTCTGCTACCCTTCTTTATAATGCCCCCCTCTCTACAATCCTTCTTACTGTCCCCCTCCTTATTGCCCCTCTTCTTTATTGTGCCCCCTCTCTGCCCCCCTTCTTATTGTGCTCCCCTCTTATTGTGCTCCCCCTCTTATTGTTCCCCCTTGTTTCTGCTACCCTTCTTTATAATGCCCCCTCTCTACAATCCTTCTTACTGTCCCCCTCCTTATTGCCCCTCTTCCTTATTATGCCCCTTCTCTGCTCCCCGTCTTGTGTCCCCTCTTTTGTTGCATAAAAATAATCTGTACTCACCCTTCCTCGCTCCCCCGCTGTCTCCCTGCCTATTTCTCCACCGCGTCTCTACGGCAGTATCCTGCAGGCGCAGAGTGATGATGTCACTGGAGCTGCCAGACTCTGCTGTGTACAGACATGGCAGAGACACGGCTCATCGCTCTTTGTATCACCATAGAAATCCATCCAACTCTATCGGTGACCAGATGACGCTGATATAGTTGATATCCAGGGCCATTCCTCCCTCTGGGTGGGACAGCAGGATGGAGCCCGAAATCCGGGACTGTCCCACTGGATCCTGGACAGTTGGGAGGTATGCCTATACCCTGCGTCAATGGGACAATTCTACATCGGGTCAGACACAGGGCATCGCTGAACTGCCCCCACCAGGATTTTGCTAGATCTAGCATGTGACGGAGGGCAGGGGCAGCATCATACCTTTACCTTTTAAAACCAGCCTATACCTTTATCAAACTATGTATAATCCTCCATTACCCTATCTATCTATTATCTATCTATTCACCTTTCTATAAAACAACCTACCTGTCTACATACCTACGTATCACACTATCTATCTATCCATCTATCTCTCTATCTTCCTTAATTTCTATCTGTCTGTCTAACTAACTATCTTCTTGTTAAGCTGCTGTCATAGAGGTCATAGAGGAGCCCATAGTAAAGAGATTTGCAGTATATTAGAAAATAACTCATCAAGGTAAACTTCAGCTCCCCCTAGTGGTGGCCATAGACAGGCAGAACTATTTCTTTTGATCAAATCAGTGTATCAGAGTTTCCATGTTGAAATTTATTATATAATTATGACAATAAAGCAGTTTGATTGTTGGCCCCATCTTATTAATGGGGGCTGACATCTGCTTCCTGCTCTGGGTGTGCGCTCTTATTTTTTGGGGTATGGATATTGGTTTCCTCGCTGACCACTGGTTTATTCTGGGGATATACTACCAATATAAATTCATTAAGACCCTGAGACTTGGTCTCAAATTTTTGCCTACTCTGCATCTCAGCCTTTGTCACTAAACACAGCGCCGCATATTGCATAGTGGCTGTGTTTGGTATTGCAGCTCAGCAAAATTGGTGTAGGCCTCTAATTAAATCCTGGATTAGTCTTTAAAAATGCTCTGCAAATTTCATCCTGAGGGTTTTTTAGGGACATTCTCTACGATTACAGGGACTGTGACACAGTTGTCACCTTATTATTTCCACAATACCTTTTTCTCAGAAACTGAATCCAGCGATTGTTATTTAATGCCTCGGATAAACAGAATATTAGATCTATTGTGAGGGTGAAGACAAAAGTCTCCGCACAGCAACCTTCACCTCAGGCAGAGACACGGACGGGGAGAAGAAAGAAACCAATTATTTTCTCCCTTTAATTGCCTCTTTAGCTTTGTAAACACAAGCGACGCTTGTAACATCACAATATTTGCCAAAAATTCCTCCGGAAAACCCTTAAAGGGGATGTAACAACTTTGCAAAATATCCCCTATCCATAAATCATTTTACATTACGTTTAGGCACCAGGAGGCTCAGGATGAGCAGTCCCATCTAATGAGGTAATTCTATGAAAGTCGTGTATATCGTGAAATTGTGAGAAGACAGATAAAGTCTAATTGAAATGGAGAGATAAATATTTGATACAAAGTAAAACATGATTAGCATGGGGAAGACGGCGACATCTGCCGCTGCGATCCTTGAGGGCCTTGTGGAATAGCTCTTTAAAACCTTCACCATCCGGATCATCCATCTTCACGGGAAGCTGAGAGCACAGAGTGAGATCTGACTACGCGTCTATGAGCTGCACATCTATGCTCGGCTCAATTGTTGTATGCTTTATATATTGCTTTACAACAGAAACAGCGCCACATTTGTCTATGGGTCGTGTCCGGTACTGCAGCTCTATTAACGTAAATTTGTAATACCAGACACCAGTGGACTAAATATATGCTATAAATCAAGACCTTTTACTTGATTCAGGAACAAAACACACAATTCTTCCAATACAGGCAGTCCCCGGGTTACGTACAGGATAGGTTAAGTAGGTTTGCTCTTAAGTTGCATTTGTATGTAAGTCGAAACTGTATATTTTGTAATTTTTTTTGGTCTCTGTGACAATTGGATTTTAAAAATGTTTGATTGTCATAAGAATCGGGATTCATTGTAGACACCTGTGATAACGGTTACAGCTGATCATTGTTGCCTTAGGGTGGTGGCACACGTGGCGCTTTGAACCCGTTTCTAAGCAGTCCGTTAAAAAACGCATGCGTTTTAAAAACACACCCATTTTTCTCAATTATATTAATTAGGATCATTAGAAAATGTCCAAAAACGGATGCAGTTTTTTATCAGACTGCTTTAAAACGGCCTAAACTCGGGTTCAAAACGGCACATGTGCCACCACCCTAAGGCTAAAGTGCATTAAATTTCCAACATCCAGAGGTCCGTTTGTAACAAGGGGTCGTCTGTAAGTTGGGTGTTCTTAAGTAGGGGACCGCCTGTACTTATATACTTTACTGTATGTCTTATATTTCATATCATGTATTTCAGATGACCTCAGAGCTGAAATCTCTAAAGACTCCCTGCAAAACATTTCTCACAAATTAATTCTGGAAATTGATGATTTAGGACACATTCTGGTTGCAAATAAGAAAATGAGGTCTGCTGTGCAATAGGGGGTTGTGTCAGACAACAAATTTGTTGACTTTTACCACTGACTTTCAGTATAATTGTTAATACAGCTATGTTATATAGTAGCTCGGTCATGTATCAGTGACTTCACCAGTAGAATAGTGAGTGCAGCTCCGGAGTATAATACAGGATGTAACTTCTGAAGGTGATTTTCCGGTGGGGTCTGGGAATGTGGGAGATCAGGACCATGTCGAGGAAACTCTTCAACAAGAGGGTTCCGTTGACCCGTTTCCAGAAGCCTCTGGCCCTCAGGGATTGCCCAAGTCAGGAATTTTGAATTGCTTTTCTGGGACGTGACTTGGCGCTGCTTCCATGGAAAGCTGTGTGTGAGGGACAATCTGAAGTGTAGGAGCTCTGAGGAAAGGGCTGGGAACTGGAAGGGGTACTTGCTGTCCTTGGATCAGGAAAAAGCGTTTGATCGGGTTAACCACGAGTACCTCTGGTCTGTCCTTCTGAGGTGTGGCCGGCCGGGGGAGTTTGTCAATTGGCTGAAAGTTTTGTACGCAGGGGCAGAGAGTTTCCCACTTGTGAACCGATGGATTGGCCGCTCTTTAGAGGTTGGGTCTGGTGTTCGCCAGGGTGTGAATGGGGCTGGACCAGTAGGTGAGTTGTTAATATTTTGTATATATTGTATATAATGTTTGGTTTATGTTTTGTATTATTGTTATATTATATTTTTATATTTTGTTTATATTGTTTATATCATATATTTTTTTTTAAAAGATCTACAGGATGTAACTCAGCACAGGGTAAGTAATATCATGTATGTACACAATGTACACAGTGGGTGGTAAATTATCATGGCTAAGGCAGATAATGTGACAACTCCGTCCTTTACGGTATTTGGACGGCCGAAGTCAGAGCCCGGTGTAGAACTGAGCCGGACACATTGGGGCACATTTACTTACCCGTCCTGTTGATGCCGCCGATTCGGAATGTTCAACGAGGATTCAGAGCTGCCGCGATTCACTAAGATCATGCATCCAATTTCCTGCATCTGTCGCTTCCCCTCTGAGGTCCGCCGGAATTCACCTTCTTCTTCCCGGTGCATGTGAGTGCTGATCTTGCGGCACAATTTGGTTTTTAAATTCCGCGGTTTGTCCGAATCAGTCGGGTTGTCCGACGTCTACGCCCCCTATTTGTGTTGCATGCAAGCTGGCGCCGATGCACCACAATCCCATCGCGTGCCCCAAAAACCCAGGGCGATTCAGAAAAAAACGCGAAACCCGACGGAAATACGTCCGACAGACCCTTAATAAATGTCCCCCATTATATGCCTGAAAATCGTGCCCATGCCTCTGGAAACCTTTCAGATGCCCGAAGCCTCCTAATAGATCCGGCGGTGCCTTAGTTAGCACAATACGGATCATGGTAACAAGGCTGAGGCTATGACTGTAGAAAAAAATGTTCATGTTCTAATAATCACATAAAACTTCTTAACAAAACTGTAGACTCCATTATGTTAATGTGAATGTCTGACTTCATAAAGGGATTACTCCACTAATCCTCCCAAAATTACAGAAGGAAAAAAATAAAAAAAAATCAGATTTTGGATTAGAAAAGAGACGCGGTATCGCTGCTGTCATTGCAGCAATGTCTTGAACTCAGTGCCCAAGATGCAAAGTCCTGGCGGTGGCGGAGATTAATAGGTGCCTGGTGTCGCCGTGTGACTGCTTCCTGCCCTATTGATCAGCGCCGCGCAGGAAATTCAGATAAAGTCATTTGTTCAGGTCAAGCTGCATGAATGGAGCCACATGAAAATGAACACATCACCTCTCCCCATTGTCCTCAGCCATCGACTGGTTTACCAGGTGAGACTGTAACAGTTCTGCATCTGCGAAGTGTCTCTCAGCTGAGATGATTTACTTCCAGTGAACGGAACATGATACAAAGAGATATAGATTTTCTTACAATGGGATTTAAAGGGAATTTCCATTTAATGTATATACAGCTTGCTGATTGTATATGGTTGCTAATTAATATTCTGTAGGTTTAAATATGTAAATTTGAGATCTCTGCGCCATCGGCGCACACTATGATGTCAACAAGCAGATGATGTCCTAATGTATGCGACGGGACCATGCGGGGAGCCGGAGCTGTAGACAGAAGAGGACCTGTTGGGGGCGCCGGAAAGGTGAGTACAGAGTTTTTTTTAGGCTGAGAAGGAAGCTTCTGGCTATATACGGGTGGGAAGGCAGGCACTGGCTATATACTGTGGGGCAAGTAATGGCTATATACCGTGGGGCAGGCAATGGATATATACTGTGGGGCAGGCACTGGCTATATACTGGAGAGCCACCACTGGCTATATACTGAGGGGCAGGCACTGGCTATATACTGGAGGGCAGGTAATGGCTATATGTTGTGGAGGCAGACACTGGCTATATACTCTGGGGCAGGCAATGGCTATATACTGTGGGGCAGGCACTGGCTATATACTGTGGGGCAAGAAATGGATATATACTGTGGGGCAGGCACTGGCTATATACTGTGGGGCAGGAAAAGGCTATATACTGTGGGGCAGGCACTGGCTATATACTGGAGAGCAGGCACTGGCTATATACTGGAGAGCAGGCACTTGCTATATACTGGAGGGCAGGCAATGGATATATACTGTGGGGCAGGCAATGGATATATACTGTGGGGCAGGCACTGGCTATATACTGTGGGGCAGGAAAAGGCTATATACTGTGGGGCAGGCACTGGCTATATACTGGAGAGCAGGCACTGGCTATATACTGGAGAGCAGGCACTTGCTATATACTGGAGGGCAGGCACTGGCTATATACTGGAGAGCAGGCACTTGCTATATACTGGAGGGCAGGCACTGGCTATATACTGGGGGGCAGGCACTGGCTATATACTGGGGGGAAGGCACTCGCTATATACTGGGGGGCAGGCACTGGCTATATACTGGGGGCAGGCACTGGCTATATACTGTGGGTAGCACTCCTATGCTATATACTGAGGGGCAGGCACTGGCTATATACTGGGGGACAGGCACTGGCTATATACTGGGGGACAGGCACTGGCTATATAATGGGGGCAGGCACTGGCTATATACTGAGGGGCAGGCACTGGCTGTATATGGAGGGGCAGGCACTGACTATATACTGGGGGGGCACTGGCTATATACTGGGGGGCACTGGCTATATACTGGGGGACAGGCACTGGCTATATACTGGAGGAGAGCCAACTTCTTATATACTGGAGGGCAGGCACTGGGCTTATACTGGAGAGCAGGCACTTGCTGATATTGGAGGGCAGGCAACTGGCTATATACTGGGGGCAGGCACTGGCTATATACTGGGGGGAAGGCACTCGCTATATACTGGGGGCAGGACTGGCTATATAATGGGGGCAGGCACGGCTTATATCTGTGGGTCAGGCACAGCTATATATGAGGGGCAGGCCACTGGCTATATACTGGGGGGCACTGGCTATATACTGGGGGACAGGCACTGGCTATATACTGGGGGGGCACTGGCTGGCTATATACAAAGGGGCTGCTTGCTATGTACAGGGGGCTGCTGGCTATATAAAAGGGGGTAGGCTGGCTATATACAAGGGGGCAGGGGCTGGCTATATACTGGGGGCTTGCTGGCTATATACTGTGGGGCTATTGACCAATGCATTTCCCACCCTCGGCTTATACTCAAGTCAATAGGTTTTCCCAGTTTTGGAATGCAGAAACTGCGTACTGGTGGTCCCCGACTTGAGAACACCCAGGAAATCCCTGATTACAGACGGACCTCTCTGCCCCCTGTGACCTCTGGATGTTACCATAGTCCCAGACTGCAATGATCAGCTGTAAGATGTCTGTAATGAAACTTTATTAATAATCCTTGGTCCAATTACAGCACAAACTAAATAAAAAATATCTGGAGCTACAATTATAAAATATACCTGCTCCAACTTACATACAAATTCAACTTAAGAACAAACCCAAAAAACCCATCTATGTTAAAGAGGACCTATCAGAAAAATAATGAAACAGATAAATACACACCTCACGTGATTGTTGGGCCCAAAAAGTTTATCTGAGAATTTGCTCAAACTAGCCAAGGAGGTGGTAGAGAAATACACAGAGAGGTATGTGCCCAGCCAAATTTAAGGTGACCGCTCACTTGACTGGTATGAGAAAGTCACATGTGAACTTCAGGGGGCCATATTTTTTGGTGGACCTTTTTTAAAATACCTACTTGATGAGGAGAATCAGGACAATCACAACACGTCTCTCCTACTAGGTCTCCTTTACATTTTCTGTATTTTCAGTCTGCATAACTTTACACAATCCGTCAGTAAAACTCAACCCGTGTATCTGGAGTACAAAGTACAGCCAGTCCCCGGGTTTGTTCTTAAGTTGAATTTGTATGTAAGTCAAAACCGTATATATTTTATAATTATAGTTCTAGACAATTTTTTTTTTTTGCTCCCTTTTTTTGCTGTAATGGGACCAAGGATTATGAATAAATCTTCATTACAGACATATTACAGCTGATCATTGCAGTCTGGGACTATAGTAACATCCAGAGAGCTTCACCAGAGGTCACAGGGGGCAGAGGGGTCCGTCTGTAACTAGGGGTCGTCTGTAAGTCGGGTGTCCTTAAGTAGGGGACTGCCTGTATTGCATTGAGTATTTGCTGTTACTATGGCAAACGTATATTATTACATTGACTTAGGAGGTCAATAACTTATGAAATGGGTTGCCAAGTGCCAGGTTGCCAACGGGCCAAGTATCTCATCAGGGTAAATCCTGTAAGTGTACAATTTTTCACATAAATTACAGATATTTAGTCAAAATAACTAAAAAATAAAGCCAGACGCCTTCCAAAACCTTTTTTGTTTGTGGACCGTAAAACTTTTCCCCGCTCCATAAATCATGCTAAATGCCGAGAGTTAATTTTCCCGACTATAAAGTGCATTCAATAAGTGTAAAAGAAAACTAATTGCTTCTCTCCCTTACAAGTTTAATCATTCCATAAAGTGAGATCAATGTAGAGGAAAGCAAAAAAAAAAACAAACACAATCTATACAGTAAAGCGTTTAGCCAGCACTATCGCCGCGCCAGACCTTGGACACGTCTCCATCCGCAGATAATTCTTACGCCTCGTTTAGGTGCCAATTAGGTGGAGTGTTGTGTGCGGAGCCGACAGTGGAAGAGCGAATATTAATACTCCAACTTGTCGGTCGCTGCTAAATGGACCCTTCATCATATTGGAGGTATGTCATTTTATTTAAATCTTGGCTTCTTTTGATTGTTTTTTTGCTCCGGCAGTGCCAGACTGGCATGTGTTAGGCCTACCAGAGGTGGTGATCTTGGGGCGCCACCCTTCAACCATACAATACCATAAATTATATAATGTAGGATGTATCATCAAAAAGATCTAATAATCTATAATATATTGGAATCTTTTTATATGAAATAGATCAAAATAACCAATGATTACTCCATTAACTTCCAAATGAAGATCTTCGGGGTCCATTATAAGGTGTTAAAACCTGGGGCCCACCGGAGGCTTCTCTGATGCTCTGGTGGGCCAGTCCGACACTGGTGGCGGGAGTGTATTAACACTGGCACATAGGGGGAGATGTCCCATATACAGGCTGTCACATCCCTCTGTGCCCCCTCCATGCCCACACGATGTGGAGGTGGCATAGTCGCTGTAAGAATCGCTAATTTGCAATTCTTTCACTACTTCTACGCCAGAAAACGGCCATAGAAGCAGTGATAAATATCCCCCAGAGTACATATAAAGTAACTAGCGGAGGCTATACTAAATAGGGCAGACCACGCCCCCGCCCAACCCCCAACTTCCGTCTGACTCACTTTCGGATTAGGTGGCACGCAGGGTGAAAAAAAAAGACAAAATGACGAAAATGGGGCTTTTTACAGAAAACTGGTGGGCAAGGCATGTTACTGTATATATTACCCCACTATATCCAAAACATTATGCAACCTTACAAATTTACGTCTTGGGGAACGGTTTTAAGACATGTCACGAGCTGAACCCTGTCCAATCTTTGCTGGAATTAAAACCGCGGGATTTAACTTTAAAATTGTGTTGCAAGATCAAGCACTTACAGACATCGGGAAGAAGAAGGTGAACTCCGACGGACCTCACGGGGGAGCGACACATGCAGGATATAGGGCGCATGATCTTCATGAATCGAGGCAGAGCTCATCCTCGTTGGACAGTCCAGATCGGGGATTGCGCAGGGACCAGGTAAGTAAATGTGCCCCATTATGTCTTATATCCATCTCATTTCTGATCATCTCCTTTTTCCAATACTAGTAGAATGTTTAGAAACCAAATGAAAGTGTATATAAACCTGTACCCTGATAATCTAAGCACATTGTCAGCACACAGCATCTCATAGCACTAGAGGGATCATGAAGTGTCTGCTTAGAGAATCCCCACCCACACTCTGGGATCTTCCACTGACATCAGTATTGTTACAGGAGCTAAAACAGCAATAAAACCGAGTAAAATTGTAAAGTAAGGGGGTAAAAACAATCTTTATTGTGTAGTCATCACTAGGGGATTAAAATTTGATGGGCAAAACTCTTTAAGAATTTTGGGAAGATATACAATATATTGGAACCTCCTGTGTTTGAGAACTTACAGTAAGTAATATCTGGTGTGGAATCTTCTGTAGATTGACTTGATGGTAACCCAACTTTTTTTGGGCAGGAAACTAGTTCTATGACCCACACGTGGATGAGATGCTGCTGATTTCCACCATTGTAATGTGAATTAAATTAGAGTCTGTGCCAGGCCCCCGACTATAATTTATATATAGTAAGACTATAGTATGGGAAAGTGACACCATAAGGGCCCCCTAAACCTCTTGGGCCCGGATGGGACCGCAACCTCTGCACCCCCTCAAGTTACACCCCTGGTGATTCCATAGAACATTATTGCCTCCTCTTTTATCTTTGTGACTTGTTAAGGTCACGGGTGGTGCTGCGCTCCTCTGCTGTATAAATTTGTAGGTAACACTTTCTGAAATATCTCCTGGTGCTAATGATTTCACCTGGGATCCTGTGAACAAAACAGTGTAACCAGGAAGTGTTATCTGTCCCAAGGAGCCGTGACCTACATGGCACCTCCAGGACCTGGGACCAATTACTGTACAGGAGGTCACAGCATTGCTACATGTACAGGCGTGACACTGACTGACACAGGTCAGCTCCATGATAATAATGTCCTCCCATAAGTTATTCATGACTTATCCTATATACTATACTATAGTGTCAGAATGTATGTAGGTGATTGAGGGGGGGGGGGGGGGGGGGGCAGGACCCGTTATTGGATTTTCATCTATGCTCTGTCAATGATTCTCACCCATTTCATATACAAAGTTCCTCTTGGAGTGGTCCTGCACAAGTCCTTCTCATTACTGTCCAAAAGGTAATGGGGGTCATTTACTAAGGGTCCGAATCGCGTTTTTATGTTACCCAAATTTTACTAATTTGCGCCGATTTTCCCTGAATTGCCCCGGGACTTTGGCGCAGGTGATAGGAATGTGCCACTTCGGCGCCGGCATGCACGCGACGGAAATGGGGGGGCGTGGCCGTCGGAAAACCACACCACGGATTCTGAGAAACCACTGTATTTTTTTAAAAAAATGTGTCGCTGGACATGCGCTTACCTGCACCCGGCCCGGCTTGGTGAACTTCAGTGCACTCCGACGGAATTCAGCGCAGCAGCGACACCTGGTGGACATGGGGGGAACTACCTTAGTGAATCGCCGGAAGACCTGAATCCTCCGCAGAGAATGCACCGCTGGATCGCGACTGGACCGGGTAAGTAAATCTGCCCCTATAAGACCAACCAGGAGGGCCTGAGCTCTATTCTCAAATGCATTGCAGCAGCAACATGGTCTATCTCAATGGAGCTGTGTACATAGTGTCCTATCTGCAGGCAGTATGTTATAGAGCAGGAAGGGCTAAGAAGATTGTACATAGTGTCCTATCAGCAGGCAGCATGTTATAGAGCAGGAGAAGCTGAGCGGATTGTACATAGTGTTCTATCTGTAGGCAGCATGTTATAGAGCAGGAGGAGCTGAGCAGATTGTACATTGTGTCCTATCTGCAGGCAGCATGTTATAGAGCAGGAGGAGCTGAGCAGATTGTACATAGTGTCCTATCTGCAGGCAGCATGTTATAGAGCAGGAGGAGCTGAGCAGATTGTACATTGTGTTCTATCTGTAGGCAGCATGTTATAGAGCAGGAGGAGCTGAGCAGATTGTACATAGTGTCCTATCTGCATGCAGCATGTTATAGAGCAGGAGCAGATGACTTTGTGTTTAAAGTATAGTGAAGGTTTTCCTTGAAGAATTCTACACACAAAGGGTTACTTACTGCACTTATTGGATGTCACACTACATTAAGCCCAGTAAAGAAGAGAGTAGATACTGGACGTAATAGTGGCTCCTGCTACTTGTGGCATAATTGAGATCTAATGAGTGTGAGGTTTTCCTCTAGAGACTAATTAATGTGAGTGTCATGACCTTCCAGGTGAGACCCGAGGAACGGAGAGGATGAGGCAATGCTGTGTGTAGGTCACATCTGGATACATCCAGCGCCTCATCCAAAACATCCAATGCCCCATCCCAAAAGTTCCCCTCCACCTGTACACCCCCGCAGCAGTGACTGGAGACCATAGAGGGGATGCGGTGCATGTGTGAACATACTACACGTGCAATGTTTACGTATTTTCAGGGTTAGGGGTTACCATGGTGATACTTGCAGAAATGCTTTGAGGCCTGCGCCAGAGAATATCAATGAGCCTAAAATCTGTGATATCACACAATCAATAGTGTGACTTCAGTCAGACCTTAAAGGGTGTTTTTTTTGTGTGTTTTGAAACGGCGCCCCCTGTGCATGTGTGGTATTACAGCTTAGTCTCATTCATTTGAAGGGATTGAATTTAAAAACTAGGCCCAACCATTGAGGATTATGGATTTAAGATGTGCCACAGCTTCACAACCGGCGGCCTAGGTCACTGGCTCTATGGGCTCCTTGTACATTGTTTGGATATGTTTCCTTTCTATCTCATACATTTTTGTGACTGCAAATCCTCAGTGACCCATCTGCTTTGTGTGGACCCCACCGAAATTAGTTTTGAAAAGACTTCAGAATCATAAGGAACCGAACCAGATAAATTCCCCCCATAGTTCTATACACAATCTTACACACATTTATGCACAGATACATACAGTATATACACATCTTATATACAGTACGCGGAAATTTATCATACGTTTCTGAGGTAAAACTGTTTTAGTTGCCCATGGAAACCAATCAGAGCTCAGCTTTCATTTTATAAACAACTGTGGGAAAATGAAAGCTGAGCTCTTATTGGTTGCAAAGGGAAACTAGAACAGTTTTACCTCAGACACTTCTTATAAATGTATATATATCACATAAACACACACACACACATGTAGAGCATCTACACATCACATATACCAGGGTCGGCTCCAGGTATTGGTAGGCCCCTGGGAGATAGAGCCTCAGTGGGCCCCTTTGCAGTGAACTCACACTCGAAATTAAAAATTCAGAAACTAAAACAGTCTCCTGTTCCCTAAAATAATCCCTAGTTTATCATCCCAAACAGCCCCCTCATGGATATTTTAATTAAACCCACATGGATTTCTTATGTACAGCCTTATGTGGGCCCCCAGCAGCCCTGGGCCCTGGCACTTGCCGAGGTATGCCCAGTTCTGGCACTGGCCTTGACATATACCCATATACGGTACCATTTACAGACATATAGCATATACGTATACACACACATACAGGGTGAACATAGTAGACAGTAGGAAGTAAAGATGCGATTCCAGGCCTGTCATTCTACTGTCTCCTTCACCTTCCTCAACATTTCTCAATGTGGAGTAATATGTATATAATGGTGCACATCCTCCATTGATTAGTGTGTTGGGCCAGATTTTGGGGCCCCCTGACACTGTGGACCCCATAGCTGCTGCTATAGCTTCTACCGCTGTAGTAATACCCCTGTGTCTATCTAGAATGCATCTATCTATCTCATATCTATCTATCTATCTATCTATCTATCTATCTCATATCCATCTATCTATCTATCTATCTATCTATCTATCTATCTATCTCATATCTATCTATCTATCTATCTCATATCTATCTATCTATCTCCTATCTATCTATCTCCTATCTATCTATCTATCTATCTATCTATCTATCTATCTATCTATCTATCTATCTATCTATCTCATATCTATCTCCAATCTATCTATCTATCTATCTCCTATCTATCTATCTATCTATCTATCTATCTATCTATCTATCTATCTACCTATCTACATCTTTATGTATCTTTCTATTATCTGCCTACATCATATTTATCAATCAGTCTACCTATATCACATCTATTTATCGCATACAAGTCATATCTATTACAATATATATGTCTATCTAAAATGTTGGACCCATATTAATCCACAATAGTCTAGCAATGTGTATGACGGAGCTCAGCCCCTTCTGTATAACATGTAGAGTGAGATTTAGAAATGAATAATTTATGATGTTCAGAATTGTGATTCACATGGGGGCTGACAGCAGAAAAACTCCAAAACCACCAGCTGTTTCATGCAGAAATTCTGTGATTTCACAAACTATATTGGGAATTAAGAAAAAACATTAAATAAAAATCAAATGTCATTTATCAGCTCGTTCCTAATCGGGACTTGTGGTCAGAACAATACATGCACAGATAATGTCAGGGGTATAACACGGTGTCCAACAGGACCCTCCCATATGTTCTAGGTCCCTGCATTTCAATTGGGAAACCACTTACTATGGCTCTTATTGTTCTTTCTCCTTCTTTTATAATCTGCTTTTGACTTTTAAAACTTTTGCTAAAAATCTATCTTGCTAAAAAGACAGAAAAAAAACTGGTGTATAGGATTATATATAATTCTATGGAGAGAGAAGGAGGATGAGTCACAGCAGCTAGGTCTCTGCCCAACTGTACAGAGAGGACTGTAAACCAGAGACACAGACTGCAGGGAGAAAGGATACCAGAAAATAAAGAATATAAGACAAAAAAGGGTCAGATTACATATAAGTCTATGGAGAGGGGAGGGGTGAGTGACAGCAGCTATGTCTCTCTCCAACTGTACAGAGAGGGCTGTAAACCAGAGACACAGACTGTAAGGAGTAAGAATACCAGAAAATAAAGAATATAAGCCAAAAAAAGGGTCAGATTACATATAAGTCTATGGAGAGAGGAGGGGGTGAGTCACAGCAGCTAGGTCTCTGCCCAACTGTACAGAGAGGACTGTAAACCAGAGACACAGACTGCAAGGAGAAAGGATACCAGAAAATAAAGAATATAAGCCAAAAAAGGGTCAGATTACATATAAGTCTATGGAGAGAGGAGTGGGTGAGTCGCAGCAGCTAGGTCTTCACATAGAGTATTGTAATCCAGTGATACAACGTACAGGGAGAAAGCTTCCAGAAAATGTAAAATATAAACCAAAAATGGTTAGATACATATCAATCTATGGAGGGGGTGGGGAGTCACAGCAGATAGGTCTTTACAGAGAGGATGGTAAACAGAAGATACAAACTACAAGTAGAAACGCTTCTTAAAAATGAAGAATATAAACCAAAATTGGTCAGATTACATTAATCCATGGAGGGGTGGCGTCACACCAGCTAGGTCTTCACATAGAGGATTGTAAACCAGTGATACAGACTACAAGGAGAAAATGAAGAATATAAACGAACCCATATTTAATATATATAAGTCTATGGAGAGAGGAGGAGGGCAAGGAAAAAGGAGAAAAGCTTCCAGAAAATGAAGAATATAAACCAAAAATGGTCAGTCTACTTACTAGTCTATGGTGATGAAGGGGTAAGTCTCAGCATCTATGTCTGCACCCACTTGCAGTGATAGGATTGTAAACCAAAGATATAGACCATAAGGACAAAAGGTTTATGGAGAGAGGATGGTGATGAGTCACAGCAGCTATGTCTTCAGAGAGATTTGTTTCAGCCTGTGATACAGACTGTAAGAAGAAAAGCTTCTAGAAAATTGAAGATATAAGCCAGAAAAAGAGTCAGATTACATGTAAGTCTATGGAGATGAGAGGGAAGTCACAGCAGCTAGATCTTCACCCATCAGCACAGAGAAGATTTTAAACCAGAGATACAAACGGCCAGGAGAAAAGCTTCCAGAAAATAAATATAAATCAAGCTTAGACGGAATAGAAATTTATGGAGATGGGGGGGGATGAGTCAAAGCAGCTAGGTCTTTACAGAGAGAATTGCAAATCAGAGGTACAGACTGCTAGGAGAAAAGCTTCTTGTAATGTGACTTTTCTTTAAAAAAGAACAATTAAAAAAAAATGCAAGTTATTTCAAGGAATATTGTGTTGTACAGAAGGTTGCCATCTGGCTCCATAAAACCTAAACGGGTTCAGCCATTTTGGGTGTTTTAGCAATACAAAAGGAGATTTGCAGTTCAAAAACGTCTGAGCTGCTCATAATAATCTGCAGCCATCAATTTCCCCAACCTGCATGATACCGGCGAGCGACTTTAACGTGATTTTATTTTACATCTACATTACAGGACAAACTGATGTCAAAGTAGAATTACGGCGCGGATCTCCCGCACGCTGCTGTATTATTCAAATGTTTCCTTTATTTATGGACCGTGCTATATAGACGCTGACCCGCAACATCAATCACAATGCTGCAGCGGTACAACACGCTCAGCCTCGTGAGATAAAACCGGCGCTGCTGACATGTCCCCATGCCAAATTCATGGTGTGCTGCACCCTAGAAAAAATATATATTATCAATCACATCATGTAGAACCATAGGTAGAAACTTAAATATTGCAGATTTTTTCCTCTAAACTAGTGTCCCTCCAGTATTGCATGAAGTTAAAGGGGTTGTCCATTTTCCAATAAATCTTTAGCACTAAGGGGCAGATTACCCGGTCCTGTCGCGATCCCGCGATGCATTGTCCGATGAGAATTCGGGTCTGCCGCGATTCACTAAGATTGTGCGCCCGAGTTCCTGCATCCGTCACTTCTGCGCCGAGGTCTGCTGGAGTTCACCTGCTTCTTCCCGTGCTTGTAAGTGCGTGTCTTGCGACACAATTCTAAATGAGAAATCCCGCGCGTTGTCCGAATCCGTTGGGTTTACCACCAATTTCTGTCGCGTGCAAGCTGGCGCCAATGAGCCAAAATCCGATCGCATGCACCAAAATCCCGGGGCAATTTGGCACAAAACGGAAATCGTCGGGAAACCTTAGTAAAAGTGTCTTTTCTTCCTTTTTTTATATTTATGATTGATAAGAGGCTGGGGTGCCATGTGCCAGCTGGGGGAATATTAAGAGTGGCGTACAATGGGGCACATTTACTAAGAACAGTGCAGTGTGTACTATGTGCAGTGTCCTATGTAGTGTGCAGGGGGCGCCAGATTCAGGATTTCTGGTGCTAGTTCCGCATGAATCTGGCATCCTCTGCACTGCCTGGACAGAGTGAACCACGTTTTTTGGTGCACCTTTAACATGGGGCTTGCAACATATTTCTGTGGGACTTAGGCTACATTCACACGAATGTATGGGGGATGCACAAACGGCCGACGTATATACGGCGTATATATAAGTTCCCTATACACGGAATGGGGCACGGCTCCCTATTGAAGTGGTACGGTGCAGCACACGTGCAGCACCCTACCCTTCAGTAGCCGGGAGAAAGATAGGACATGTCCTATCTTACCCAGGAATACAGCGCCGTGCGCCATATATTACTATGACCTCTCCCCGGTGCCCGCCGTACTTCGGTACAGCGGGCATACATCGTGTGAATGTAGCCTTAGCATAATAAATCGGGCGTATGGTTCGACTGAGCACCGGAACGCCCCTTTCAGTACAGAAGTTTATGTCGCATGGAGAATAGTGCAGCCGCACCACAAAGCAGTCGCGCTCGAACCATTTTTGTCGCGCGCACTTCTTACATACATGTTCAAGCTATTTGCACTAGAAAGAACTAGCAAAGTTCCTTAGTAAATGTGCCCCATTGTGTAAGTCTAATATATTTCACCCATTAAATGATGCATGGGTTAAAGGGATTGTCCCGGATTGCTAATTTTTTTTTCACCGTTCCAGGTGGAGTCAAAATAAGAATTATCAGTCACTGCCATCCACGGTGGCTGAGTGAGTAGCACTTCTGCCTTGCAGCGCTGGGGTCCTCGGTTCGATTCCCACCCAGGTCAACATCTGCAAAGAGTTTGTATGTTCTCTCCGTGTTTGCATGGGTTTCCTCCAGTTTCCTCCCACACTCCAAAACATACTGTTAGGTTGATTAGATTGTGAGCCCCATGGGGACAGGGACCAATTTGTCATGCTTTGTGTAATCTGTCTGTGCTATATGAATAAAGAATTATTATTATTATCAACTGTTCGTATGCAAAGGCTCAATGCAGCCTGCAGCAGCCATAGACACGACGTCACGGCTGAGCCTCTGTATAATGTTTTCTCTTGATGACTGGGGAGACGGGTCATGGGAGGGAATGAGGAGAGGTTCTTACTTTATGTCGTGATTTCATAAGTTTTATGGGAGTCCATGAAGAAGAGTGTTATCACACCAATACGATAAAAGGGCGATGAAAGGGACATTAAAAATTGGCGCCTGGTTTCACTACTTCACTGTGACTACAAAATCGTTGCTAAGTCTGTCGCTAACTGGATGTCAGATGTTGTTGGACTTGCGATGGCAGAAAACCAGACGTGTGCGGAACCAGGTGGGAGGGTGACTGACAGTTTTCTGCTAATAAAGGACACAGTTTATTGCCTGAATCTTTATGTTTTTGTGTGTTTTCTGTGGGAATCATTCATGTTAAAAAAGAATATGATCAAATCTAGTTCATGTTTGTAGAACTTGCACATCTAGGAGCCATCAAAAAGTTGTTGCAGGCCATCGTGTGTTCTTTACTTATGTCCCACAATAGGGTTTGTAACTAAATGTGCTACCAGGAGGGAGACATGGGTGACAGGTAGATTTAGATTTTCATCAGTCATTTTCCCATCAGGAAACCAGGATCCAGGATAAAGAGAATTAACCTGGTAAAGTGCAGACATTTTTCAGAAATCAATAGCGCTTGAGCAGCAGTACCTATTATGTCCAGCAGTTTATTGGCTATCCTTGACAGTTTAGCTCTGTGTATAGCTAGCAGGAGAGCCGTGACTGTGCAGATCTCCTCAGAAGTCTCCTCAGTTTTTGCCTCCTATATCCAGATGTTTTGTGCTTGTGCAGCAGTATCTATTATGTCTAGCAGTTTATTTGCTATCCTTGACCGTTTATTTCTGTGTATAGCTAGCAGGAGAGCTGTGTCTGTGCAGATTTAAGGATGCAGACATCTCAGAAGTCTCCTCAGTTTTTGCCTCCTATATACAGATTTTTTGTGCTTGTGCAGTAGTATCTATTATGTTCAGCAGTTTATTTGCAATCCTTGACAATTTAGCCTGCCCATGAAGAAGCTGTATCCTCTGGCTGTGCTGCTTATCACTGCTGGTGGGGAGGGGCTGTTGAAGGTCATGTGATGAGCTCTCTGTATAGCTAGCAGGAGAGCTGTGACTGTGCAGATCCGTGGAGGCAGACATCTCCTCAAAAATCTCCTCAGTTTTTGCCTCCTATATCCAGATGTTGAACTGATATCAGATTATAGAGTGCTATAAAATAGCGAAAAACCATGACATGACCTTTAAATGAAATGAACTTTCAGGAGCCCCTGGGACATCCCTATCATCATCATCCTGCCCTTTATAGTATTAGTAATGACCCTATGGTGGAGCCGACAGATAATAATGTACTGTAATAATCTTCTAGATGTTTGTTAGTTTACGTTATTCTCCTTAGTGAGTCATAAAGCTTCTACGTGGTGCTTTGTAAAGCAACCAATAAAACACCATTAAAGGGGTTGACTCATTACAGACAACCCCTTTAATCTCTAAGTCCATGCTACAGTCCTATGATCCTCCCCAGCCGCCTCCTGAGACCTTCACCAAATAGATGATTTTGCAGGGGAAAGTTGCACATTCCTGGCACAAAGCAAGGAATTACGACCCCTCCGTGCTGCAAAGTACACCGTAATGGGACTGGGATACTCCACATGAGGCTGATTCCATCACCTTATACCATGAATAGCAACCAACTTACTGGGTGTGCTATAGAAGAGGAGTCCTCACTTGTAGACTTGATGAAGCGTATAGACTTTTCAGGAAGTAAGAGTTCTCCTTACGGAGACTTCTCCAATTAAGGCCACCTTGCGGTTGTGTGGAGACATAACCATTAATGCTCCACTAGAGGATTCTGGAAAATATGCATATAAGTTTCCAAGAATACCCTAGTGGAGCATCCTTCACCAACCATGGGTGTAAGTGGTGGGTATTTGCAGCAATATTCAGAAAATACCTACCCTGTGTGGACAGGGCTCAGTCTGTGAGCCCTCAACATATACCATCCCCGGTTATGCATCGGAATAGTATGGCGTGCGTTGGAAAGGGCTTTTTGGTATTATAGCTACAAGTTTCAGAAAATTAAGGATTTTCTAGAAGACATACCACCTGTTATGCTCTTTTTTTTATATATTTTGACTCACCGAGCTCAGACGGTTGGCCATCGCTGGTCGATATGCTTTGCTATATTCTTGCTTGTAAAGATGTATATTAAACATCCCAATATTATAATGTGAGAGCGGAGCTCGGGTATAAGTAGTCCTATTGATTGGGCGAATTGTGCGGGTTAACAGCAGCTCAGTGTGATTTCTTTCTCAGAGTTATAGCTATGATTTTCCAATAATGTCTATTCATCTTCATTAATGATGTGTTAACATGGTTCTGCCGTCGCTCAATATGGCAATGTAGAAAAATATCGGAGCTGTTTAGAGCCTATTATAGCGCCATATAACTAGCTCATTAGTAAACACAATCAGGTACTGAATGGGGGGGTGGGGGAGGGGAACGGTTGCAGAAAAACGGCGCGCGATGGCTTCTTCTAATCTATCAAATTAGGATGTAATCACAAATATACAATATTAGAATGCACATTGGGAACATGCCCGAAGTTTTCTGTAAAATGTTTCCAACAAAACTGTATTTATACAGAGAAGTAATTAGGAATTATGGATAAATATGACATTAGAGGCAATTAGAAAAAAATCAAGCGCTAATGAGTGCGGTAAAGAGCGGAATACAGACGTCTTATGGAGACACGTACACATCCTTCTAGTTTTCATCAATATACGGATTGGTTTCTTTAGGAATATTGGAAAACTCCCCAAATTTCCATCATACGCCCATATAGATTAAAGTTAGATGCCCACAACCAAGACGATACTCGACCCATAAAAAAATGTTGAGTCGAGTCGCAACTTTGTGGCATCTGTTCCCTGCGGCTGAAGTTACAGCTTTTGACCACAGCTAATGCTTCCTGTACTATGGGTAAAACAATTATTGATGTGGGGGTTAGGGGTCAAACTAGATGAATAGAAAACCACATTAAAGTTAATGGGGCTCATTTTACTTAACCAGTCCAGTCATGCGTTGTCCGATGAGGTTTCGGGTTCTGCCGGGATTCAATAACCTCGTGCGCCCGAAATCCACCAGGTCTCGCTGCTGCGCCGAGGTCCGCCGGAGTTCACCTGCTTCGTCCATGTAAGTGCTTGATATTGTGACACATTTCGTTTTTTAAATTCCGCCTTTTTTTTCGAAACCGTCGGTTTGTCCGACAGCCACGCCCCCGATTTCTGTCCCGTGAAAGCCGGCGCTGAAATCCAATCGCGTGCGACAAAATCCTGGCGGAATTCGGCGCAAAACGGAAAGATTCGGGAAACCCCACGAAAGTGCGGTCACAGAGCCCTTAGTAAATGAGCCCCTATGTGAATATTTTAACTTAATGGGGCATATTAATTTACCTGTCCTGCGCGCTATCCCCGATCCGGACTGTCCGACGATCCTGCATTGCGGCGCGATTCAAGTAGCTCGTGAGCCCGATTTCCTGCATCTGTTACTTCCCCGCTCAGGTCCGCTGCAGTTCACCTTCTTCTTCCCGGTGCATTTAAGTGCTTGGTATTGCGACACAATTTAAATGTTAAATCCTGCGTGTTGCCCGAATCCGTCGGATTGCCTGACAGCCCGCCCCCTGATTTGTGTTGCGTGAAAGCCGGTGCTGCTGCACCAAAATCCAATTGCGTGCACCAAAAACACCTTCTAAATGCGGCGACACATTGGAAATCGTCGGGTATTCCGACCCTTAGTAAGTGAGCCCCAATGATGGTATTAGATCAAATATTCTGTAATCATTTTTTAATACATCTTTATAATGATTTTCTCGTTGATTTTATGATGCACAGCTAAAAATTCATTCAAAATTCTGACTGCCGGCAGCCACCACTAGGGGGAGATTCTGTATACAGATCATTGAATTCGATGTATGCAAGTATCCACATTGATCCCTGTAGTGGTGGTAAAGGGCATCCATAGGGAGAATTTCTTATAGCTCCAAAGTACCAAAAATAAAAGATCTACTATGGCAATTGTTTTAATTTTAAAAAACAAGCATACCATTTGTAGCGCCTGTGTCATGTGTCCTTAGATATCGTCCACCATCAATATGTCACTTCTTCAAATCCGTAAGTTGTTATTTATTTGCACTTTTTCTTTGAGAGACAAAAACGAATGTATTATTCTACAGTATATAACATTTTCAACTATGGATGAATCATTCCAAAAAAATTGCCATTTAGAACTCTAAAATTCTCTAAAATCTTCCTCACTCGGAGTTAATAGCTGAATTCTGTGGATTCTTTAACTGCCCTGTGTGAACCCTGCCATATTCTATTCTACTCCGTTCTTGTGCATCTGATGCAATTTTTGGCTTTAAACAGAAAATCCTCCAGTAAGTAGCGCTGCTCTTTATTCCACTGGAGGAGATTCATAATGGTTAATGGGTACAAATTACTAGGAGAGAGGAAAAGAACGTGGGTAGGGAAGGAGGGAGAAAGGAAGGTATGGTGTAACATCTGTGCCAACATTCCTAATGTGAACAATGGTTTTTGATAATGGGTGTGGTTTTTGCACCACACCCATAAGGCCCCTTCTACACTCGCGAGTGTGAGGCGATGAACTCGCATCACACTTGCAACGCGTGCTGCTCCGATCGCACGGCCCGAACACTGCAAACCGGAACTGAACTAAGCATGTCAGTTCAGTTCCGGTTTGCAGCGTTCGGGCTTGTGCGATCTGAACAGCACGCGTTGCGATTGTGATGCGAGTTCATCGCATAACACTCGCGAGTGTAGAAGGGGCCTAACTCTGCAACTCTGCTCCACTTCATCAGCTGTTAATCAGCTGTGATAGACACTGGGGGGGTTTATCATTGTTTTTTTTGTCTATGTGTGGGGTTGTTTTGGCGCATTTGTGGTACAAATACTGTTTTGCTGCTTTCCGTTGCGCCAAATGAACATAGAACAGTGCAAAGTCGTTTAGACGCAAAATGATTCCAGTAGAAAAAGTACAAAAACCACTACCAAATTTATCAAGATCCCTTGCTTCCTTAGAGTGACATGTACCCAAAGAAAAGAACATTTTGTGACAAACGCTAAAAAAAACAATATTATGAGACAAACCAAAAAAAACCCAAATACAACAACATACATAGACTCACATGATGAATTCAGATAAAACAAAAAGGGAATGGGACATAGAGAACCAGGTCAAAGACAATTTGTAATGATTCATTCCCCCCCAGTGTCCTTATTCTATCAGCAATGAACCAGGATTCTGACATCACATAAAAGATCGTCGGAGCCTTTAGTCATTGCTTGACCAGGCGAACTTGTAATCCGTCTGCTTAATTCAGATATCCCTTGGCTTGTCTCCTGGTTTCCCTTTTGTCTATCAATTTGGTACTTCATGTTCTCTCTGTTGTGACCTGGCTCTGGTGACCATTCCTCTCCATTTGTATGGTTTTGTTTGTGTGTCCAAATTTGCACTTTGACGTGGGGAGGGATCGACGCCCAGTTACCGGCCATCATTTAGGGTCATTTCTAGTAAGTAGATAGGGCCAACCTGGTGGGTGCAGGATTAGGGATCATTTTCCTTATCTGTATCCTGTTTGTTCCCAGACCCTGTGTTACATATGTGCAGAGGAATGGAGAAAGACAGAAAGTATGGAAAAAAGAAAGATGAAGGAAAGAGAAACAGGCAGCAAGGAAGGATAAAGCAATGGACAGAAAATGAAAGAAAAAAATTGGAACAAAGGAAGGAAAAAAGGAACAAGGGAAAGGTAGAAAGAAGGAATAAATGAATGAAAAGAAAGGAAAAGAAAAGAGGAAAAGAAGAATAAAAGATGGGGAAGTGACCCCGAGTTGGAACCAACCAACCCACTGCCTTCAGAACTGCCCCCTACCTCTCTCTCCGGCACCCTTGCTGGAGTTTACTGCCCCCCCCCCCCAAATAAAAAAAAGTTCCGTCCCATGCATCAGAGACAGAAGTTGGGGCTGACTTTACTACACAGACAAATAGCCAGACCCCTGCAAGGATGTCAGAGGTGACCCAGTTTAAAAATCAACTTGAAGGTTTTAGGTGTTAAGAAGAATCAGATTTTAGTTCCATGGATAAGCAATCACTTACATTTCTGCTCTTTAAATTCCCCTAAATTTTCGGTTTGTAGCCTCTTTCCTCATTAAAAAAAAATAGCAAAAATGTGATTATTACTAGTTCACACATTGAATTAAAAAAAAAAAAATCCACCCTCCTATTTTATTTTTACATCTCGCTGTGCAAACATTTAGAGGGCAGACAGCGCCAAAACACTTCCAAACACCGGGCTAAAAATATAGCAGAGGAGCCGGCAAGCACTTGCCTCCGCGTCATCCGTATTCATTGTCACTGATAAAATATGGGAGCTGGCGCCCGATAGTCATCGATAACGTGCGCTAAAGATCTGCCGATTTTACGTTCAGCCAAGAATTTGAAAAAAACATAAACAATTTTGAATTTTTTTGGACTGTTGTAAATGGGATAACAGCGTGTGCGAGCATCCGCTGCATCGGGTGCCGGGAACATAATTTGCATAAACAGACATTTTTACAGTAAACAACATTTCAGTCAGTAAAAGTGCATTACCATAGAAAACAGCTCTGTCAGAGCGCGCTGCACCCCCCCTGGTGGGACTCAATGTCAAAACATTTAAAAAGCCTTCAAATCATTCTCCACATTAACATTTTTCTAAATTGGAATTCTAAACTTTCCCCCCGTATTGGCTTAGGGTGACATGAGCCTGTATGTATGGCAGACAGATCCTCACATCCTGGCTGATCACACACTCTCTTACTTATCTGCACTCCCATTCTGCCACAGTCGCATTATCCTCTGATTTCGCGACGTCTTCTTGTCCGCTTTCATCTGCGATCTTCTTGTGGCTTTCATATCTTTTAATGTTAACTCATCTTTATCAATTACTTTTCCGCTCTCCCTGGTATCAAAAGTGATTAATGTCACATCTTTCTCTGCTATATATATATATTTTTGTCATGTTGTTGATGTGTTTACGCAGATGGATACATCTCCCGTCTCGGTTACTTGTATGTTATGTTTTATGAGGAATTTTGTAGATTTTAGAAGGATTTTTGGAAACAAATAAGTGGACGTAATATTATTTTAATTGCATTTCTAATGTCAAAATGAATGTCAAAATGAATATTAAAATAATGAAGTCGTGGTTGCAGTACCATGCCTGACCTCATGGTGTGCTGTTAAGTTGAAATACAGGCAGTCCCCGGGTTACATACAAGATAGGTTCCGTAGATTGTTTCTTGAGTTAAATTTGTATGTAAGTCGGAACTGTATATTTTATAATTGTAATCCCAGACAGAATTTTTTTCAGTCTCCGTGACAATTGGATTTTAAAAATGTTGGGTTGTCATAAGAACCAGGATTAACAATAAAGCTTAATTGCAGACACTTTTTATAACTCCTACAGCAGATTATTATAGTTTGAGGCTAAATTACATTGAATTACCAAAATCCAGAGGTCTGTTTATAACTAGGGGTCGTCGGTAAGTCGGGTGTTCTTAAGTCGGGGGCCGCCTGTAGTTATTTGTGATAATATTCATCATGAAATTAGAACCTTCCTTTACCAATGGAAGTCTCCGTACAGATAAAAATGGGAAAGTGGAAAATATTCTTTTCTTTATGTTGTGCCTCATGCATTTTTTGTATAAAAACCCATAGTTCAGATCGAGCTAAAATCACTTTTAAAAAGTTTGCCAGGAGACTCACCAAGTCAGGCTGAGTTCAGATTATGTTTTCTGTATACGCTTAGTACCCATTGACAAATATGGAGGCATAGTTGTCTGACCATGTATTTCCATCCCGTTTCCTCCTGCTGAGCGCTGTACATGCTCAGCGCAAGAAGCCTAATGGGAGTGGATTCAACATATTACATCCCTCCTCCATGACTAGTCCATGGCTGAGTTCTGGACACAGGAAACAACCATATACCCCTTAGCTTAACCACCCACCTAACTAATAAAATACAAAGAAAGGTGAATGGTCACAGCTTTATTAATGTTCTTGAAAAACAATCTGAAAGATAAAATTCTTTATTAAAACATAACATCATTTATTATAACAATCAATTCTTTGGTAGCAGAGCTCTTGGCAACAACCAAAATTATCCTGTCATACTTAATTGTAACAAACTCACCGATAAACCAGTCTCCATAAAAACACCATTGCACGCTCAGCGCACGAGGACCACACCCCCAGCTCCACTCGCCGCCAACCTCCTAGCTGAGTGTCGAACGAAGATGTGGCCCCAGACCAACCATTGGAGACAGTAAACCATACCTTCCTCCCGGTTAAACCCCGGGTAAAACATGTCTTGTTTTAAACAAGATCACCATCTTTGAATTATAGTGGCTACATAGTATAACCACAGCTTTACCTTTCAACTGGCTGTTGCCAAGAACCCGCCACCTCACAATATGCATCGTAACTAACCTGACTAACCCATACCTAACAATCATTATTAATGCTTCTTGTATCCCAACTCCCACAACAGCACATTGGTGCACCCTGTACAAAACAAAAACTAATGGGAGGGAGGGCGGGACCAAATTTTTATAGCCAGAATGAGGCTTAGCTTCCTGACTACCACTTATAAAAACTTCCTAGCTCCACCCCCTCTTCTGACACCCCCTATCCGCCTGGTCTACATTCTCCACCCCCCAATAAGTCCACCCACAAATATATGGCTCCTTCCAGCGCAGACGGTCATGCCCGCTCTCCGCCCACCTGCAGCAGGCTCCGCGCTCACAGCCCCGGTGAGCAGATACATCATTCAGCAGGAGAGGGGGACCTGGTGAAATCACTTGGGGAAGCACCCTTTACATCGGCACCAGCCAATCACTGGCTTCTGCCATTTTTCAATCCTTATTGTACACAATGGGATACACCTGTGCCATAGATTGTAAGGATACATTGGGATGTGCCGGAGGTGTCCTTACAACATATGGCACAAAACATGAGGTGAGCCTAGCCTCACAGGAATGTGTTTTCTTTTCAGCCGAGTCACTATGTGACTGCTCAGCTCCCTCTTTCAGTAATGGGGAAGAGGGGATGAGGGAACTGAGAGAGAAATTGCTTGTGTATTATCACTAGAGAATTCCAGAGGGAGGAGGGATTGAGGGAGCTGAGTCCCACACAGCCAACATCTCTCTCAGCTCCCTCATTCCCCACTTCCTATCAATAACAATGGTAAAATGAAGAAATCTGTAAAAAAAATTGTAGTTCCTATAGCTCAGCTACTGGTGCAATGAAACATTACACATTTCTAAATTGAGATGAACAGTTTCTACTTCCTGTTCACTGCCAGACAGGAAATGACCTCTCAGCCAATCAGTGAGCTCATGGGGACACCGGAAAAGCATTGTAACAGCACGTGGTAAGTACAAGGGTTAGTATCACGTTAGCAATCAGTGCTGTTGGTTTCATCACCTGGTATGCTAATTAGGCTTCATATGGTCAGGTGGGTGGTGCCAGGCTGTGCCCACCTCACAGCAGAGAATCTAATGGCTCTAATTGCTTGGGAACAATGTGGAATAGAAAGAAAATTCCAGCTATAATGGTATTAATTATTAAATGATGTAAAGTTGATGCCTTTGAGATAAGGGTGGTAATAGTTCTTCTATAAAAAAAATCTTTTTATTTCTTGTTTATGTCTGCACAGCACTGATTGTGAGTGTAAGTTTATCGGGGGTAAATTGGATATACAAGATTGAGTAATTGCTTACTTTTTCGTCACTGTGGTATTTGCTGACAACATCATTAATTATGTTTTCCTATTTATATGACTTTAAATGTACTTGAAAGGGTCAAACACAAGAACAGATAGAGGACGCAGGTTACGCCGCAAATAAGTCATTATACCTCCGGCAACATTGAAGCCTGGACATGTAAAGCCATTAGGACGCACATCAATAATGGCAAACAGATGTCATTGTACAGTATATAGGTTTACCTTGATGAAGCTCTAAGCGTTTATTCACATCTAGTGGTCGTGATGCACTTTTTGAGTCAATTTTCAAAAATTGCAAAAATAAATAAGTGAAAAAAAATCAACAAGCAACACACCACAATTGCTATGGAATCTTAATAGAATACAATATGGAATCTTCATGGGATGGAATAATAGAATAGAATAAGGTAAAGTAAATATTCCATTATAGACAAGGATATTGTCCACAGGGTCTTCTGATCAGTTACTGTGTATAATAGGGACCTGGCACAGCCCCTGATTTCAGTATTTACTTGTATTCCCGATACAGGCAGTCCCCGGGTTACATAGAAGATAGGTTCCAAAGGTTTGTTCTTAAGTTGAATTTGTATGTAAGTCGAAACTGTATATTTTATAGTTGTAGATCCAGAGAAAAAAATTTTTTGCTCCAGTGAGAATTGGATTTTCAAAATTTTTTGCTGTGATTGGACTAAGCATTATCAATAAAGCTTCATTTAAGACACCTTACAGCGGATCATTGAAGTCTGGGCCTATAATAGAGCATTCAGAGACCTTCAACAGAGGTCACAGTTGGCAGAGGGGTCCGTCTTTAACTAGGGGTCGTCTGTAAGTCGGGTGTCCTTAAGTAGGAGACCGCCTCTCTTTCTGTTGTTCCATCAACACTTTTTGAAGAAATTGACAAGAGATTTTTATAATTTCCAGGGGGTGTGGCCATATAAAGTCTATAACAATGAGAAGTAATTGGACAGTGCCAGTACGTGTCGGAGAACATCGTTAAAGGGGTTATCCGGGTTTTAAAAATTACTGAGGGCAGGGCTGGGGTGGACCCTTCGATCCGTGCTACTGTTTGTTTACAGGGGCACAGAAGCCGCGCACAGGGAGCTTCCGGTCCGCGATGTGGCCGACTCCACCCATCCGTCCCTATCTCTCAGTGTTGTAAGCGCTGGGTTATGGCAGCTTCCAGTCGTCCGGAAGCTCCCTGTGCGCCCCTGTATACAAACCGGCACACAGAGGAGACCGGCCGCGGCGTGGGACATCGGCGGCGCCGGACGAGGTAAGTACACGTTTATTATGTTTAAATAGGCCTCCCCAGCCCGGCCATCAGTAATTTTTAAAACCCGGATAACCCCTTTAAAGATGTGCTCCGACACGTAACCCCTTTAACCGGAAACACCTGCTTGTGAATAGGCCCTTGTAATTTGTTACATAAACAGAAGTGGTCTACAGTATTCTTTAAAGAGAACCTATAACTTTGTAGGAAATGTCCTTGATAAAATAATATAATATTATATATAATCATTCCGTCACATTGCAAACATGACATTTATCTTAAATTCCAGATACGCTAAATGTCGCAAATGACATTTATCATTTCAAATTGTCTGTTAGGACTTGAGCCACCAAACTCCGCTGTCCCAGGCTGCAGCTCTACTAACTGAGCTATGCAGCTCTCTGGACAGCTCCGGCGCTTATCCTTGTTCTAGTTCTTGATCTCCCAGTTCCTAGTTCCTGTTCTCCAGGTTTTGCTCCACCCCTTCCTTGACTACGATACCTACCTGCCTCTCAAAACTGACACTGATCTTCTGTGCTACGACCTCTGGCTTCCTCCTGGCTATGCTAAATGCTTCTCCTCTGTACCGCTAAGCCTCTCCTGTATGCTGACCACTGGCTTCACCAAGTATGATTCCTACCTGCAATTACCCAAGTAATTTGCAACACTTAGACTGCAAAACCGGACCCAGATCGTTAAATTGTCTAAAATTTGCAACCTTTTCTTGTTAAAAAAAACTCCAGAAGAAACCATATTTAAGGAAAACTTAGAAAATGGGAAGAAGTGACTTGAGACATTTGTGTGACATTTTTGAGACAATTGTAACAAATGTCTCAAAAAGGGATCTGAAAAAAAAAGCAGTTTGAGATGTGTTTCGCAGTCCAGAGCCACACCCTAGGTGGTAACACCTAACTGGCTAACTACTCATAAATTGCAAAAAAAAATAATAAGACACAGAAAGGAGTAACAGAAGAATGAGTCTCACTCTGTCCAATACTGAATCTGGGTTGGAACACCCTATGGATAGTCTCAACCATCTTATCCTATAGAATCCACCAACAGTTGGGTATCCTTTGTTGTGTTTAAAAAGTAGACTGTCCCATTTCCTTACCTCCATATTTGCACCATATTGAGGCTCACAAGTCTTAAAACTTAAGTCAATTCCAAATTTTATTTACAAAAATAATGGTTAAAAGGGCAAATAAATAGACAAGTTCTATTCCAGTGGACATTTTATAGCAAGAACCTCATAACTTTTTATACCACCAGGTGGATGTTCTTGAACATCTTCTAAAGAGAAAACCTAGGGGTATCCTTTGACTTTGTCAAAAAGTTGGCCATCCCTTATCCTTACCTACAAATCTGCCCTACAAAGGTGACCCAGAAGTAGGGATGAGTGGACCCGATGAGGGTCGTGTTTGGTGGGTTCATCCGAACCTTGAAAAAAGGTTCAGTTTGGGTACCTGATTTTCTAACCCAAACTTCTGGTTGCAGTCTGGGTTCTAGTACCCAAAATCTCAATATTTGAGTCTGTGCCAAACATTGAAATTTTGGGTACTCCCTACCCACAAATCTTTGGTTTTCAGACACCTCTCCATTTTTTACCAGGAAAAATTGCTAAAAGAGTAACTCAAGAAACGCTACTTTCTTGGAAATTATACAGTACAGGCGGTCCCCTACTTAAGGACACCCGACTTACAGACAACCCATAGTTACAGACAGACCCCTCTGCCCACTGTGACCTCTGGTGAAGCTCTCTGGATGCTTTAAAATAGTCCCAGACTGCAATAATCAGCTTAAAATTGTCTGCAATGAAGCTTTATTGATAATTTTTGGTCCTATTACAGCAAAAAAATTTGAAACTCCAATTGTCACTGGGGCAAAAAAAAAAATTGTCGGGAACTACAATGATAAAATATACAGTTTCGACTTACATACAAATTCAACTTAAGAACAAACCTACAGTCCCTATCTTGTATGTAACCCGGGGACTGCCTGTATAAATCCCAGTGTGTTTAATTACATTCTAGCTTTCCATTTACTCATCTACGCCAATTCCCTGTAGAGTTGATTCTTGCTTATCAACACAATGTTTTCATTTGTCTCAGTGCACGAGGAGTGAGGACCCCGGGGACTCCACATCTTAAGACTTTGGAGGTTATGACAAAATAAACCAATAATTGCATAAGAGAGGTTATTAGGACTTTTTTCTACTATTGACATTGCTCCTCTACGTTTTACACACGACAAGTAATAACATCCACGCTGATTACCAGAGCGGTGGCCCCTAGACCCCTATTTCTGGTCACTGCACAGCTTGACATTTCACTGCTCACCTCGCTCTCTCCTTACTTCACTGTGACTGCTTGCCAAAATTACCTAGTGCCAGCCGTTTTATTAACAAACAACATATAAAGCATTGTACTCCAAGTGCCTTTTTATTCTTCACAAGACTGCCATGACAAACAACCCATCTACCAAAATAAGGGTGGGCAGACTGAACTCCTTCTCCAGTGGCCTAAAATGGCTGAGCTAGAATCTCTAATGCAAAAGTAATCCCCCTTCCCCTAACAACTAATGTTGCCTACCTATGGTGTACCCCATAACTTCTCATTCCCTCCCATCAGGCCACGTCATGACGACCTGTCACTTTTTAGTTTGGTCTAGCCTCTTCCGCAGGGAGAAGTCGTTTGAATGGAATGACAATGGAGTCTTATTGTAGTTACCAGACACAGACCCCATCTTTTTACACATTGGAAAGGTCCTCAAAAAATCTAATTAGTTACAGTGTTCATGAACTAATATAAATAGACACTAGGGAGGAGGGCTTAGTTTCATGTCCTCAAGTCATGTCCTCTCAAGTCATCTCCAAATGAGGTTGTGTTCTGCTAAGTGTTCTGGGTTTAGTGGATAATCCACTGGTCCTCATTGTTATACCAGTTCCTCCTTGGAGCTGCTCTTTCTTTGAAGCCACTCTCTATTATTGAAATTGACTTATTTGGATCAATTACTTTTTTGTCATATCCTCATTATAAAAAAGACTATTGGACCTTCCGGTTGATGAGTGTTGTATATGCAAGGACATGACATCACCTTCAGAGATCAAGGACCCTCAGAGTAATTTCTTTTTGTAGGCCCAAAGAATTCAAGGGTCCAAATCTTTTACCTGATCTTTTGTTCCATGTTGCAAACTCCAAGACTTTGAGCCAAGTGTTGACCCAACAGCAATTGAAGTTGTATGGCAGAACATGGGGCCAACTGGAGCAACCTCTGGTACTGTGCAGCCAGATCAACTAAATCAAAAAATGAAAACATATGTAATAAATTAACTGAACAAGATGAGGACTAGTGGGGGTTATACACGAACAATTGGAGTAACACAGGTTTGCACTGAATAGATTTGTTGAAGCTTCTACGAATTGAATCTTGTCTAGTAAAGATTTAGAGAAAACCTTTAAATTTAGATGTAGAACACCTTAAGCATCTGTCAGACACCTGGTTGGATGATCTTACTATTAATTTAGTAAGTCATTTATGTCGTAAAATTACCCAAATCAATCAAAATATAACATTTTATATCTGATTTAGTTACTTAAATTAAACTTAAGTCTTTCTTCCCAATTAGAACCAGGGGTGAATAATATGCTAAATCATAGAAGAAATCCTAATTCTGAGATTAAAATTCATTTATTCTATTATTTCTTTAACTAAACTTTTTGAGTAATAGCTATGGAAATTGTGTGACTATATAAAGCCATAAATAATTCTATGAATATTAATTACAATTAATCGTGTAATTTAATGGTTATACAAGATTCTGAAATTCTCCTCTCATTCCCTTTTATTCTAATCTCATCCACAAGAAAACCTACTTTACATTTTGATCTGAAACTTTTGACAGTGTCAGAAAGGGTAGGTTTATAGTGGGGGGTTTTTTTTTTGGGGGGGGCAGATTTTACTACTTTGGAAATTCCTCTAAAAACATGGGGGCACATTTACTTACCTGTCCATGTCGCGATCCCTGATCCAGAATGTCTGACAATCATGGAGCGTGCGCCCCATATCATGCATGTGTCGCTTCCCTGCTCAGGTCCGCCGGAGATCACCTTCTTCTTCCTGGTGCATGTAAGTACATTGGTTGCAGCACAATTTGAATATTAAATCCCGCGCTCAGTCTGAATCAGGGGGATCGTCTGGCGGCCCGCCCCCCTCATTTCTATTGCATGAAAGCCGGCGCCGATGCGCCAAAATCCGATCTTGTGCGACACAGACCCCTTCTAAATGCCTGTCCCAGTGGCCCGATCACCGAAAAGTCGGAAAACCCAACGGAAATGTGGCCGTGGGACCCTTAGTAAATTATAAATTATATTTTGAGTCTGTGAGGGAGGTGTATTACATTGTGCCACTGTTGAATCAAACTTCGCCCCTTCCACTGCATCGCATATGTCGGGAGGCTCTGAGCTAGCAATTCTAGGCCAGGCCCTTCCTGTTGGAGAGTTTGTGCCAGAACCTGTGTCTGAATTGGCAGTGCAATGATCCACTCTGACTACTGGCATAGCCCCCTTCATTCCCCTCATGCTCACTTGGAGAAAATAATCTAAATTCCTGATGGTGCGTAAGGAACTATGATCATTTAAATATACCGTATATACTCATGTATAAGCCGAGTTTTTTAGCTCAAAAAATTTGCTGAAAATCCTCAACTCAGCTTATACAGGCGGTCTTCTACTTAAGAACACTCGACTTACATACGACCCCTAGTTACAAACGGACCTCTGGATGTTGGTAATTTATTGTACTTTAGTCCTAGGCTACAATGATCAGCTGTAACAGTTATCACAGGTGTCTGTAATGAAGCTTTATTATTAATCCTGGTTCTTATGACAACCCAACATTTTTAAAATGCAATTGTCACGGAGACCAAAAAAGTTCTGGCTCGGATTACAATGATAAAATATACAGTTCCGACTTACATACAAACTCAACTTAAGAACAAACCTACAGACCCTATCTTGTATGTAACCCGGGGACTGCCTGTACACGAGTCAATACACGAGCCCAGCACTTAAAAAAAACTTATATACTCACCCTCTGGCGGCCCTGATGCGCAGCACAGCTCCCCGATGTCAGCGCGGCTCCTCTTCTGTCTTCCGCGCCTGTCTTCTTTCTTCTGTAGCAGCCTGCAGGGTGCCACCATGTTTCTTCCCGGTCGGCGCGTAGTATGACGTCGACAGCGGCTGCGTCATAGTATGCACCTGCCAGCCGGGAGGAGACATGGCTGCGCCCTGCAGGGTGTAGGTATATACTTATACGAGTATATACGTTATTTCATATATATTTTATGTTTGTTTAACCAGGTTTTTCAGCCTTACTTTGATACTCAAATATGGAACTCGCACAGAACCCTTTTCATTCTTTGCTGCAATTTTTGACCGGTTGTGGCAGAAAACAGCATCTTTTTCAACAGAAAATGAGTGGCATGGTTTCCCACAGAAGACTTTCAAGTTGGAGACTTTTTCCTAGCTTTCCACAATGATTTTGGCACTGAAAAATCTCCAAAGCCTCGCCAATAGCTTAATTTGCAATCTTTTCTACCCTCATTATGGTCATTTGAAGTCCACTTTTATATAGACTTTATGATGCAAAGGTTGCAATTGCACCTGTGGCCCAAATGGCCATTCTGCCCTACATTAGGAGTACTATATGTGAGCTTTATGTTATAAATATTATTTTTCTGAAGCTTCAGGACACTATAGATTCCTAATGATCATTGAACCGGTCCCTTATATGATGTACTTTGTGTTCAATTAACCCAGAATAGAAGACGTGAAGACAGATGCGTCAAGAAACATCTTTGTCTCCTTTCCGGACTACCTAGAAGTCACTCACAGCCGGTTATTCCCTCCTTTACATCTGTTCAAGCAGCTGGAAGTCCACATGACTTACTCTTCGTGTCTGGATATGTCCAGATATATGTGTCATCTAATGAGCTGCCTTTAATGATGTGTTGTCCACATTATATGTGTAACCCAGTCATTGGGGTTTTAAGGATTTTGTTAGCACACATTGATACTGGATTGAATTGGTTACATATGAAATTGGGATCTGTAACCAAGACTTAACTAAGACATCGATATCAGATTGAATTGGTTACAAAGGAAATTGGGATCTGTAACCAAGACTTAGAGTTAAGTTTAGGTAAGATCTGTATGCCTTGTAATTATATGTAAACCATAAGTATGTAAAATATGTGATTTAGAGGAAAGATCTAGAAAAACTCTGGTCACACATGGTATCTACTGTATAATATTTGCCTTGTCTAACCATGCAACAATTACAATACTACTCCCATTAACAATTATAGTATTTGTATATTATATAATATAGGAACCATTGGAGCCTTGGTCCTGATGCTAGGGTGGTCCTACTAGAGTTAGACCCTGCATTTGTGGTTCGGCACTTTCATACATTTGTAACTCCTATCCATGTTTAAACAACCCAAACATTGGAAGAAATTATCACTAAATGTCCATCTGAATAAATGAGTCAGTCCATCAATGCCGGTAGGCCCTGGCCCCTGGTTCCCGATGCTGCCGTCGACCACACAAAATTGCTTCTGCTGCAAATCCAGCTGCAATGTCATCCTTCCTCCGTATGATAGATTCCCAAATGAGGCGCCAGCACTTACATGTAAATTATTATTGCCGAACATCAATCAGGACAACAGGATGAATAATGAGGAGTTATTATTGACATCCCCGGGCAGCTGGAAGTGGTTAGAGCAGGAAGCGATGGAGTCATATGCACCAGCCCTGTATATTATTGGTAATCACCCGGCTTTCACTGCAGACATCAGAAAGCTTGACCTGCATTGTTTGTGTCTGCGAATTCAGATCCCCAACGATAATCAATGAAGATACCTATAAATAAACCTTAAGTAGACAATACGTCAGAAGAAGATGGACAACTTTAGCTGCGTTTGCGTGTGGCTTCTAAATCATAGCCAAAAATGTAAATGAGCGACCTCAACTGGGAAATGAATCAATTCTGCTAGGACTGGAAGAAGACAGAAGTTTGAACTGAAAATAACCTGAAAGCCTCCCTTCTAGAGAAGTTCTGAAGATGCTGGAATAAGAGCTATTGTTACATAATGACCCATTTGATTGGTGCAATGCGGTCTTTTTGGTTCGGAAAAAATTATTTTTAATATATTTTTGTGAATTCTGAGTTAATACAAAGACACATGGCCCCTGAAGGAACCATCATGTCCATATATTACATTGAAAACCTATTGAATGTAGTCTTAAAGAAGACCTGTCCCCAGAATTTTAACTCACACTGGTAATACCTGCTGCTAAAGGGTTAAAAGTCCTCCCCATATACCCTAAAATGATCAGCCACTGAGGCACTGTAACTTAATTACAGCCACTTTCTGATATGTACATGAGTCAACTACTGAAGAGAAGAGTCAGGTTTTCTTAAGGCTGCCAATGAACCACACCTCCTTGTTTTGACTGACAGCTTAGTGTCTCTTCAAATCTTGGCCTGAGCAGAGCAAGTCCTCTACCTGCCCTGACCAGAATGCTGTCCTTCTTGTATGGTGTATTTAGCAGTGAGCATCGAGTGGGAAACTGCAGCTCTTTTCACCATTTGAAGCACCCAGCGGTGGGTGGAGTCAAATAACATGGGCGGGGCTGCATGGTAGTAAGAGGGATCAACATAAGCATAGGGAACAAAAGTTTGGGAAACGATTTTAAGGTGGGAGGTGACAGATTTAAGTTGGGACATCTACAGTGCACTTTTTAAGAAAGGCACAGTGTGGGGGTAAGGTTTACTGTGCCTGTTCTTGATGTCAGGTTCCCTTTGAAGTATTATACACCTGTTGTGGCAGTGTAAGGAAATGCCCCCCCCCCCCCAAAAGGCTGATCGTTGATTGATAATCAAAGATTAACTTTTTGTATGGAAAACGAAGAACATCCCAAATTGTCTTGGAGTTTCTGCAGGGGTGGACATAGAGGTGTGGCCACCTAATCAGGGGTGGGGCTAGCAGGAGACTTACATCTCACAATTTGAATGGGATTCTCCATGCATCTTCTATTCCATTTCACTTTTCAAGTCCTGCTGTGTATATGGAACCTATATATCTGGATCAGACAAAAAGAAATTCTCTCGGGTTTAATGCAGTCATTGGAAAAGAAGTATGAAGATGCTAAGTACCTGTCGCCTGCCGTCATGGATTTTATCACCCTGAATCACAGAATACTTGTATGTTTAAGTCACTTTTACAGAATAAAGTAATGTGTCATAAGTTATAACAGCTGATATTATTTATAGCCCTAACCTAAAGCCACGTGTGTGACACGGGTGAAGATGCCTCCAGTGTCGAGAGTCAGGAGGTGGTAATACCTTCTCGACGTCTCCTCTACCGTCTATAAATACTGTAACTATACAGAGGTGAGAATTATTATAGAAACACCTAGGGGGAACGCTCTGTGATAACCCATTTTTTTAATGTAAAATCATCTGAAGATGACAGGAAATTGGAGATCATTAGACATTTTTTAGAAGGAAAGTTTGAAAGAACATGAAACGAAATATCTTACAGGACTTATTACCGGCCACTTAATCACTTGGAGGAAATTTAATGCGGAGAAAGTTCGGATTCATCAACATTGAATTAGACTTTATTTTTTGGCAAAGTAATAGAAGTAATGATTGTGGGGGGTTGATGTATAAATGTGACTATGCGTCATGTACATAAATAACCTTCACTCAGTAACAGTTGTATCACATACTCAATGGGGCTCATTTACTAAGGGTCCGAATGCCGCAATTTTATCGGGTTTCCCAAATATTTCAGTTTTGCGCCGAATCGGATTGTGGTGCATCGGCGCCGGCTTTGACGTGACAGAAATCAGGGGGGGGGGGCAATCGGACAAATTCGGAAAAAACGCGGAATTTAAGAAAGGAAATTGTGTCACAAGATCAAGCACTTACATACAACGGGAAGAAGCAGGTGAACTTCGGCGAACCTCGGTGCAGCAGCGACACCTGCTGGATATCGGGCGCACGGACCTTAGTGAATCCAGGCAGACCCCAATCCTCGGCTGACAACGCACCGCAGGATCGCAACTGGACCAGGTAAGTAAATGTGCCCCAATGAGCCAAGTGGACAGCGCCTTCCCAAGCCAAGACAAGCCATAGATTCCCTTGTATGGACCTGTACAAGCACCATCACATATACAGCAATATCCTGCCCTGGGACACTACGGTGGTGCTGGTCTGTTGAAGTCCAGCCATTTTTTTTACCAAACGGTCCTACTTGCTTCCAGATGAGAAGAGGACAGACAATAAAATCACATATGTAGGATCTGACCACATACAGATTTTATCTGCATCGTTATTCTTAAAGGACATATATCACCAGGATGAAGGATTGTAAACCCAGCACACTGACATACTGGTGCTTGCCCCCTCTGGCAGGATCTGATCTTCTTTAAGCATCTTATCCCCTTGGTTTAAAAAAAAGGCTTAAAAATTATGCAAATGAGTCTTAAGGGCTTCAGGCACCACCTTTATGAGCCCAGAGTCCCTCAGGCTCTTTTGCATGATTTTAAAAACTTTTCTTTGTAAAAAACAGGGCATAAAAAGCTAAGAGAAGAGCAGATCCTGCTAGAGGGGGCACACACCAGTGTGTCAGTGCGCTTGGTTTGCAATCTTTCATGATGGTGGTAGATTTCCTGTAAAGGCTCATACTTTCGCATGTACAAATGTATACACAAAATGGTAAAGAATCATTCAATGGGTATTTGAGGCTGAGGTGAGGATACCTCTACCTTTAGCTATTTGAGATGGTTGGACGTTGTGAAGACAGACAAAATTGTTTGTTTCCATGATCTTACTCTGCTATGCTGTTTCCATAACTCCCGACCTTTGCTCTGCTGTTGTGATTCCATAAGTCTGGATGCTTTTCTCCTACCCAGTTTCTGTAACTTCTGAACTTCTCTCCGTTATTTGTTTCTGTAACTCCCAAAATTCACTCTGGTGTTCTATTTCCATAACCTGTAATCTTTTTGCTGTGATTTAGTTTTCGTAACTCCTGAATATCGCTCCGCTGTGCTGTTTCCGTACCTCCGGAAGCTTACTCTGCTATCCAGTTTCTGTAAATCCTAAACTTCTCTCTATTATACTGTTTCTGTAACTCCCAAAATTAACTCTCTTATTCTATTTCTTTAAGTCCTGATCTTCACTCAGTTAACTATTTTGTGTAACTCCAGAAATTCGCTCTGCTGTTCTGTAAATCCTGAACTTTGCTCTGTTATTCTGTTTCTGTAATTTCCAAAATTCATTCTGTGATTCTGTTTTCTTAACCCTTAATCTTCACTCTGTTATCTAGTTTCCTAATTCCTGAACTTTGACCTATTGTCCTGTTTCCATAACACTGACAGACAATACTGCTACGCTATCTAGTATCTGTAACTCCTGAACTGTTATGTTATCCTGTATCTGTAACTCCTGTACTGTTATGTTATCCTGTATCTGTAACTCCTGAACTGTTATGTTATCCTATTTCTGTAACTCCTGAACTGTTATGTTATCCTGTTTCTGTAACTTCTAAACTGCTATGTTATCCTGTCCTGTAACTCCTGAACTATTATGTTATCCTGTATCTGTAACTCCTGAACTGTTATGTTATCCTATTTCTGTAACTCCTGAACTGTTATGTTATCCTGTTTCTGTAACTTCTAAACTGCTATGTTATCCTGTCCTGTAACTCCTGAACTGTTCTGTTATCCTATTTCTGTAACTCCTGAACTGTTATTATATCCTATTTCTGTAACTCCTGAACTGCTATGTTATCCTGTCCTGTAACTCCTGAACTGTGCTATGTTATCCTGTTTCTGTAACTCCTGAACTGTTATTTTATCCTATTTCTGTAACTCCTGAACTGCTATGTTATCCTGTCCTGTAACTCCTGAACTGTGCTATGTTATCCTGTTTCTGTAACTCCTGAACTGTTTTGTTATCCTGTTTCTGTAACTCCTGAACTGTTCTGTTATCCTGAACTGTTATTCTGTTTCTGTAGCTCCTAACTTAGCTCCAGTCTAGAACAGCCAAGTTTTGCTTAGTAACTCCCATTTCCACCATCTGTGGTCGAAATTTTAATCTCCCTTTAAGTCTATTTGCAAAGTTTCTCATTTTCTTAGATGCACTGGAGCAATAAAATCCTCACACTCTTTGATATGATACATTATAATTCTTTGAATTTATACACCTCTTACATCAAGTTTTTCTCTGAGTCTCATCACAGCTGAATAGTTATCATCACTTTAATGGTGTGTAACACCAGATTTTTCTTTTGAATGTATGCATCGCTGGATATTTTATTTTTTGCTTTTTACATTTACTAATGTGATTTCCTTTCTTGCAAATCGGAGCTTAATCTCCACGATCAGGTCTCATATTAATTAGAGGTTAAGTAATGCGGTGATATTGTGTAGAACTCAGGCCAACAACCTCGGAGAAAGGCGCAGCTCGGAATTAATTTCACACTGACATACCTATGTCCGTACCTCTCCCTGCATACTTTATAATAAACACAATTCTCCGAGCTGTTCAATTAACACAGAGAAGAAGTTCCATTAATTTTTTACTGAGGCATTCCATGGTAATTACGCTTTTCACTGCTTTTTACTGTTAACTGCTACATTGCTGGAATATGTTGTATGTGTAATGTAATGCTACAAAACAATGGGGAAATCTGTACAGGCAGTCCCCGGGTTACGTACAACATAGGTTCTGTAGGTTTGTTCTTAAGTTGAATTGTATGTAAGTTGGAACTGTATATTTTATAATTGTAACTCCAGACAAATCTTTTTTGGTCTCTGTGACAATTGGATTTAAGAAATGTTGGCTTGTCATAAGAACCAGGATTAAGATTTTTTTTAAGTCATGTAAAGGAAATTGTAGTGGAGCTCAGTCCCATTGAAAGAATCTGGGAAATGTGAAAGGGGAAAAATGTAAAAAAAGGTGAAAAAAAAACCTAATATAAAATAAACTTAAAAAAACTGTTCATTAGTGATGACCTGTTATAACACAGGCTCGGCCGAATTCGACTGAACCTGAATTTTTAAATTCTGTTCGGATCCAGGTTCTGTGCTGGCACCGATTGCAGTTGTCAGCTGCTTTTTTATTATTATAGCCACGCAAGCAGCGGCACTGCGCACCGCCATTTTGAGGAGGGTCATCATTACTGATGACATCATCAAGAAACAATGTTCCTCAATAAAACGACAGGTTAGTGCCCCCTATAGGTGCCAGCACTGATCATGAGCATTAACAGCTCATGGCTGTTGGGTTGTTGGTGAGTTGAGCCTGGCACAAACTTCTAATGAAGTTCAGGGTCGGATACAAAAGACCCAGATCTACAAAGTTTGGTACAAACCGGAACTTATTGGTTTGTGTCTGCTTAACACTACCCAGGGGTTTGGTGCTGTCCCTGATCATGAACATTGCTACCAGGTCATTGTATAACACATTAGTAACTCCTGAGTGGGGCACCAGTCTCGATCAGTCTTGTTCACGATCAGTGGCTGTGCCATATGTTGGATTCCAACACAATTTATATTGAAGACCTATCCTAAGGTTATATCATCGACAAAATAATAGATTTGTCCAAAGCAAATACTTACAGCATTACATTAAAGCATGGAAATGTGGCAAAAATTGTAACAGATCACTCAGCGGATGTACCTACCGTACATAGAGGGAGTGACGGGCAGCATAAGCAATGGCTCCCCTTCCCCGCTGGCCACATTGCTGACTCGTGCACACTGGCCTCTTTCCAGCCATGTTTATTCACTGAAGAGCTGAGCACTTAATTTTCTTGACCCTCGGATGGATTTATAGATTTATTGATCAGCACAAATTGTGATCGGCTCCATTAGCTGACTGTTACCAGCATAAAAAATGTGTCATTTAATCTTTATCAAGCCGCCAACCTTGTGACGGAGACCACAGGAGTATTGAAATGGTATCTTATTTTCTGCTGCGCCGCAGCACAGAGCTCATAAAGCCTTCGATCGCTGGTTTAGCAATTTCATAACTGAAGCGTCTCTGCTTGCCAGGACAGGTGTTTCTGGGGTGTCGGAAGAACAAAACCAAAAGCTTCATGTTTAAAGAGATAGAGACATAACCCTTTAAAAGCCAATGGGGATCATGTACCCATTTGTTATTATGGCATCCACAGCAAAAATGTGGCCCTAAACCATCCCTGTGGTCACAGAAGGGTGAGGGTTATCTGATAAAACCCACATGTAGAGAATACTGTTTCGGTATATTTGCTTCTCATCAGCAAAAAGTAGAGTTACTGAGGGGGCAAAGTGAAAGTTGTGGTGCGATAGTTTGGTGGTGGTTGGAGAGTTGCCTGGTTGTTGGAGCTTCCACAGGAGAAGGAGGTGCCAATGCTGCCGAGTGAGGGTTTGGAGGAGATGCTTGGATGTGACTCTTCTGCTCCTCACATTTTACACTGCCTGGACTACCAGTACAACTGTACGTATAGGGAAAGTTACCCAGGCAATATCCCGGCACCTACCTGCCTTCAGGAGTTGATCAAACCTCAGCCTCCTCCTATGGTCCAAAAATAAATAATTCCACACCCAGTATTGGGACATGGGTTGGTGGTTGGGTAATACCGGCTTATGTTGAGCACTGTATCAAATCAATGTATTCAGACTTATTTTTCAGGCAATGCTCCATTGGAAAACAAATGCAAATTAGCGAACATCGGAATATATGAGCCACCATGAGCTATTGCCTGAAAAACAAGTCCTCATTCACCTTTTGAATCTTCTTCTCTTCGATATTGTGTCACCCTTAGCTACATCTGAAACATCTCAACCAGCTATCCAATAGCCCTTCTCAGCAATTATAAGTAGCAACAACCCTGAAAAATTGGGGAGAATATATCAAGACTGTCATTTTGAAGGCCAACCTTAAAGCTCCCCACGCGGGCGCGCCAGTGCCCGTATCCGCTAAGTGGCTCCAACATCTTAAATACGGGTGCAAATTCTACCAGTTTGAACCCATAGTCTAGGTCTGATCTGGCGGAGCCTTTTGCTACATTCTCTGCCTGTTTTTAGGTGGAGACTATAGCAAATCTGACCGCCCTCTGACCACCCTGCTCCCCTACACAACTAAATTGGCATTTCGGTTGGGGAACCAGGAAACCTGACAGGGAGAGGAAGATTCCCGTGCCATAGGTAGCATAATGAGTAGAGATAAGTGAACCTGATAGACCACCAAACCCGAACGCCGAATCCAACTAGCAGCCAAACTGGCAAATTAACGCCCCACGGCTGTGATTGACCATCGGTCTGCTCATCTCTAATAATTATTCTCCCCATCGTGTCTACTGAAGATGGAGTTTGGATTGAGCTAATTTGCCTCCTCGTTTTGACACAATAAAGGAAGCCATTCACACACATGCACCAACCTAACATCCGCAATAATTACATGTCGCTAACGTGCCGCCGTTGCGAAGAAGTGCGACTCTTCCTCTGTCTAGAGCTGAAGAAGCCATTAGTGACTACACATGATAGATGGCTCGATACGGAGGAAGCTGGAGAGAGAGCGAGAGACGGCCTTGAGAACAAGACTTTACCAGAATCGGGAGCCTGGGTCGGGAGGGGAGATTCATAATTGATAAGAATCCCATCAAAGACTTGTGTATTGTGGATGCTATTATGTTAATGCTACAAGTCACAAACAGGCCATTAATCTATACGGAGCGGGAATTAATTCGCCAACGACGGCTTGTACATACGCAGAAGTAGTTATGCAAAGTATTACCCTCATCGTGCATTGAATATTACCTCTGTCATCATTAATAAGCCATGAGAGTCTGGAGACATTTTATTTTCCAATTAAACAGCGTGTTTTATGGTCGAGTCGGGAGACTGCTTTACGATATCAGGCGCCGGTGCGGTTTCGACACAACTAATATTAACCACTCCCGAGTCGCCCGTAAGATCGGAACATCCTCTGGTATCTCCGTCTCTGATTATACAATGAGATTAATTGATCAGCCCTCAGTCGGGAGACGCCAGGGATCAGGGAAATAAATATATAATCCGCAGGAGCATTTCACGCAATTACCGTCTCCTGTGTCACGCTGGGAATCGTAATCAGGTATTTGCATGGCCCAGACTAATGAGAAAATAATAGATTAGAGCTTTTTGTATTTAGCAACAAAATTCACGTAGGGATTTTTCCAAATAGAAAAGGAGACAAGGAGTTTAACCTGTTAGAGATATTGAGTTCGGAGCTTAGTGGCCATTAGCTGGTGGAGAAATGATGCAAGATGGCGGGTACAGTAATGATTTACAGTGTACTATCTGCAGGCAGCATGTTATAGAGCAGGAGGAGCTGAGCAGATTGCAACAAGTGCCCTAAGCAGCTTCTATTTCAGTCGATTTGCCCCGGGTTCCTCGCATATTGATCTTTCCTACTCACACCTTCTTACTGATTTTCCAGCTCAGACCTGAATCCATATAGTGTCTGAGCAATGGGGATTGATGACTTGGGATTGTTGTCCCACATAGGCTAATGGATATGTATATATTTATATCCAATATACGCCTGATAATAACCAATTACAGAAATATCGCACATTGTTATCCCCCTACCAAAGCATTTAGAGATAATGATACTGTCTTATTATAGAAACCTGGCTAAAAGCCAATAATGATGATGTATGAGTTGATTATGAAATATTAAATGATCATCATTACAAAAAAAGATAATTCATCTATACCTCTATAAATATCTATAATGTATTGTTAAAGGACCTACCCACCAAGATTGGTAGATCGGGTGGTAGGTGGATGTAAGGGACATGAGGATAGCTCTTTTAGAGAGCTATCATCACTTCCCCGCTAACATTTTGGTACACTTTATGGAACTAATATGTAATTTCGTTATGCGGGTACGGGCATGGAGTGCACGACCGAGCATGAGGCTACACAGCGCGGCTACTCACGCCCCAGTAGCCACATTACTCCTCCTACCCTGTGCGTTGCGCGCGCAGCTCCTCGTAGTGCGCGCCCTCATCCGTCAGCCCCATGCAGCCCCAGCTCCGATGCCAGAGTACTGGCATACTGCGCAGTAGCAGGCCTTGTCGGACGAGGGCACGCAGATACGAGAGCTGCGCGCCGCACGCAAACGGTAGGAGGAGTAATGGGCTACTGGGGAGTGGAGTAGCCAAGCTGTGTAGCCTCGTGCCGGCTACTCCTCGCCCCAGTAGCCGCATACGAAATACATATTGTTCCATAAAGAGTACCAAAAGTTAGCGGGGACGTGAGATTAGCTCTAAAAAGTGTTATCCTCACGTCCCTTACATCCACCTACCACCCGATCTACCTTTGATAGGTGAATCGTGGTGGTAGGTGCCCTTAAATAAAGCCATTAATATTCTTTATTTGTTTTCTGATTGAAGCGTTTTTAATATCTTCCAGCAGTCCAAGGGTTCAGAAATCTGGGGAAGTTCAATGGCCGCTGATATGTGATATAGGTGATCGTTAAAATGTAACTAAACTTTAAACAAGGTGAATTAACATTATGAGAAAAACAAACTTTTTGGCTTCAATAAAACAAAGAGTGAAAACATTTAAAGGGGTCAGAAGATTTCTGTACCCAATGTATAGGTATAGGAAGAGTTAATTAGTGGCTTCTATCTGTCTGAATGGAGTTCCAAGCTTTCAGATACACTGCTCACTACAGAAAAAGAAGAGGAAAAAACCACAGAGAATCTGCTTTATTAGTATCCTCAGAAATAAAGAAATGTGCTTCAAGTTTCGTTACACTTTATTAAATGTAAGAAAAGTTTTGTTTGTGGATATGTTTTGTAGATCAATGCCATCTCATTTCATTATATACACTTTCCTGTATTGATCCTAATTATAAGTGTTGTATGATAGCCTAGAGCCACTAATAGTTGTTCATAATACAGAGCTAGAATCTTAGCATAAGTGCAACTTTGGAGTATAATACAGGAGTCAGGTTCTTCAAGAAGGGAGAATGGCCAGAGTTGGAGACGAGGATGAGGAGGCAGGACTGGATCTGCCCTGAAACATCAGAGGGGCGGGAGATGGACCCAAATAGTCTAAAAAGGGGGTGTTTCATTTCCGAGGGTGGTGGTAAGATGGGTAAAAGAAAGCCGTCTAACTCCAACCAATCCTGATGGCGGCACCCACTTTGTTGACGATGCGTCCATTAACGTCGCAGCATTAAGTCTGATGCGGCTAGATTTGCGGCCTTTGATTTCTCGGCCGTGGTGAATTCAACATTTATTTTTGCAGGAGACCAGGCTGCCAGATTGGCGGCCGTGTTTAAAGCTAAGGGGAATGGAGACACGGGCCTTCCTATTGGTCTCTTGCGGCAGAGCCGTATAGCAGAGTGGCGGTCCTTTTTACCGCACCGTTAGAATTGCCGACGAGTTATTGAGTTAGAAATGGGAGGAGGTGCCTGATCCTGGTTGTCCTCATGAAGGGACAAGAAACTTTGCCTAATTAACATCTATGGTCCCAGTCCAAGTGGGACAGGAAGTGTCTCTATGAGGATCAAGCCCTACCTTTTACAAGTCGGCAGGTGGTCTTTGGAGGGGACTTCAATGCTGTACGAGGTCCAGGATAGGGGAGGTTCCAGAGACAAGATGACTTATGATAGCGTCGCTTCTTAATAGCATAGCTAGTGAGGCTCGCCTGGTGGATGTCCACATCCGGCACACCCCAGGCACGCGGGGTTCACCTATTATAGGGGTAGCTGCAGGTCTAGAATAGACAGGTTTTATTTAAGGAGGAAGCCATTTCTTCACCAGTTTCTGTTGTTGAGGTGGAATTCTCCGACCACTGTCTAATTTGTTTTCTCTGAATGTTACAGAGACCCCCCAGATGGGAAGAGGCTACTGGAAGCTCAATTCGTCTCTCCTGGAAGAAGCGGAAGACAATCCTTTGAGGACTTCTTCAGAGACAGGTACCATGGCTGGCCTTTGTAGCAGTAAGTCAGAGTTGGTGGGAGATGCTCAAGAAAAGGGTGACGAGATTCCGCCAGCTCTCGAGCCTCAGGAGCCTGGACAGTACCGCCTGTATCAGGGCCTGAGGAGGAAACTCGAGCATCTGTCTCGAATGGAGGTAGTTCGTGAGTACATCTCCAGAGTGAAATCCTTGCTGAAGAGGTGTCAGTACGACAGACACGTCATCTTTGCTTTTTGAGAGGGATCACGGGGAACTACCGCTCGCCCAAACCCTACAGGAACTGCAAGATGTCAGTGAATGGTAAGTTGTCACAGGACTGGTTGACAGTACAGGATCCTGAAAAGGTCCAGATCAGGATTCTGGAGGTCGTCAGATCCTTCTATCGCACCTCTTGGGCAGGAAGGATCTAGATCGGGATGTGATGTCGGCTTTCGGCTGATGAAACTGTCCCTGAGCCGGACTAGACCCCTCTCTTGAGTTTTGACAGAGAAGATTAGGAAAAAGAGGAAGATCAGCCAGGCGATTGGAAGGGCTCGCCCTCAAGAATTCGCCAGGTCCGCCGAACCTGGGCTTTTTGTGGTTTGAATGATGTTGTTCAGATTTTATTTGTATTATGTTTCTTTGATATGTTTTATAAATACTGATATATTGTTATAGTGGGTTGGGGGCTAGTGTTAGGTTGGGAGGGGGTGATGTGGTGTGGGATTTTGGGATTTATGAACTGACCTTGGACACTGGTCTGGACTACTTAACGCAAACTTTGACGTTAGACCAGTGGGGAAGGGGAGGGTGCGGGCGAGAGATCTAGTGCAGTGTAGGTTGAATGTGGTGGACCAGCAGGTAAGTTAATGTATATATTGATATTATGTTTGGTTGTGGTTATGTATTGTTGTGTCTTTTAATTTTATAAAATAAAAGATCTACAGGATGTAACTCGAGTTTGAAATAGATAACTTATAATATGTGATTACAATGTTACTCGGCTGTGTGTATTAGTTATGTATGTGTGTAAGTGGTATAAGAAGGTGCAGATGCCCTTTATATATTAGTTTCTTGAAATCAGTTAATTACCCTACTAATTATTCAGCAAGCATCTACGTGTAGTTCCTTCCAGTCCTTCCTACGGGTCTGCATTTCTCCTACTCATTATGTTCCTGCATCACTTATTAAATTAGTGAACTTGGGTCCCGCCACATTCTTGCGCTGTGACATTAAATACCATATCACAGCTTTCGCCTGATTACTGCGCCACCACACTTAGGGGTTTTTTTTATTTTTTTACCAACTTTCAAGAGTTTAATTGACCTCTCGCTGGTGTTTATTCCATGGAATTCATTTCCTCATGCTAGTGTTATATTTTATTCTTTTATGTGAGCCAATTTGCCATTTTTTTATTATACTGTATCTGCTTGGTGTTCCTGCACACAGTATTTTTTTTAGAATATTCACTTATAGTTTTTAGAGAATATTGGATGCTTAGTATCATCCAATATGGTTAAAGAACTATATTAGGACATACAATGGGTAGGAAGTTCAGACCCTTTAAAGGGCATCTACCACCACATTAGGGGGGGGGGGTAGACTGTCACCAAAGGAATGTTCATTACTTGAGGGTTAAGTGGGAGCCCTTTGTCTGCACACCGATATAAAATACTTTATAGATTTTTATATCCTGGTTCTGCCCGAAGATAAAATATGCACACCCCTTTTATTGATATTCCCTCCGTCAGCCGACGGCAAGCGTTGCGACAGGCGTCGACATCACCCAGCCGTCTGCACCTTGCGCATGCGCATGAGCAACATACCTTGCAACAGCAGTCACTAGAGAAGTGCGGCCGCACAAGGCGGTCTGCCCCCAGAGAGAATAGAATCACGTGATCTGTACTACATTGTACTTCTTGTTGGTGCCATTTTAAAAATTGCGAAAGAAGTTCCTAATGGGGTGAATTGAAACATTTAACAAGGTTGTTACAATTCTTTTAAACAATTTACTTTGGTTCAGAGTGTTCATGGATGGAGAGAAAATTTTACGGTTGGTTGAATGGCAAAAATTGGATCATTTGTTCACAGTTTGCTGATAATTTTTTTCACACCTAATGAACTTATTGGATTTATGGCCACAACTTCTGGAGAGGGGCAGGGGGGGGGCTTTATGATTACTTTAAACATTTTGCAGCATTTTTTTTAAGAACCATTGAACCTGTCTTGTGAATAACCTGGAGATGCCTGTTAAGGTGTATATAAACATACTGGGCACATTAACTTACCGTCCCGTTGCGACCCGCCGTGGTTGTCTGACGAGGATTCGGATTTCGGCAATTCACATAGCTCGTGCGCCTGGTTTCCTGCCATTTGTCGCTTCCCCCTTTGAGGTCCGCCGGAGTTCACCTTCTTCTTCCGGTTGCATGTGAGTGCTGATCTTGCGACACAATTTGTTTTAAATTTGCGGTTTGTCCAAATCAAAAGGGTTGTCCGACGTCCAGCCCCCCGATTGTGTTGCGTGTAAGTCGGGCCGCGATAGCGCCACAATCCGATCGCATGTGCCAAATAACCGGGGCAATTCAGGGCAAAAAGTCTGGAAACCCGACAAAAATGCGCCATGGACCCTTAGTAAATGTGCCCCCTAGTCTCAAACCAACAGGGCGACTATGGCAATGATTTTCTCAGGCAAGCATACAGTCAGGTGACAGGAAGAAAAAAGGTGTCCTCACCCCTCCCCTCTCCATTAAAAACCGAGCAGCCACTACAATAAAGTCCTCATTTGGCAGCTTGGTTTGCAGTGCGGTAAGACACTATGGATCACAGGCCCCACTACATTTGTGGCATGAGGCCAAAGAAATATTGGAAATCGGGGTACTGGGAATTGACAAATGGGTTCCAAATAATATTTGCATGTAGCTGTATGTTGGCGAGTCCCAAGACTGAATTTTACTGGCAGTTGATACTCCGGACCCGATTAAGTTATGGAGCCATTAAAATTAGATATCAAGGCATGGAAAAAGTACAACAAAATAAAACATTCTGCACCGTTAAGGTTAGATTATCGGGAGAGGGTTGTGGGAGAACACTATTCCTCTGGTAGGATTTGTGTATACCCCCTTCCATTTCCCATTGATATCATTGCCAATCCTATGTCCTACGTTGTCTAGAGATTGATTGATAGCAAAATCATATTGGGAGGTTTTCCAACTTTTCAAACTTTTGATGAAGCATCAATACCCCTTTCAAGATTAAAAAAAGACGTCGTGTGTGGCCTTACTTCATATTTCCCTTCAGTTTTCCTTTCATATCCAACAACCGGATCCTTATAAAACAGAAGCCTCATCTTTAAACCCAAAGAGAAAATAATGGAGGCATAATGAGTAGAGAATAATGAGATCTCGGTCGACAAAGTTTGTGTGTGTCGATTGCCCGAATGCAAAGATAATTAATGTCAAGTTGTTATATCAGTAAAAGAGGCGCGAATATTAAAAGCGCGTTTTCATTAGACGCTATGTGATGTGACAGCCTGCAGTAAAGGCCGGGAACACGCGGGGCCTCCAGTGTTTTGCTATAATTAGAGATAAGTCATTTTGTAGGGGGAAGTATCGTGTGACTCAGAGTCCAGTGGTAGGGTCCTCCGCTTGGAGGAAATATATAGCAGTGATGATAAGAGACTTCCCAGCTTTCCAAGCGGTGCTCCGATGCTTGACATGTTATGATGGGCGCATCCTGCCGGGAGGTCTGTCCTTCCTTGTTATCTAAAATTCTTAATTTAACTCACCATTGGGATAACGAGGTCTACATGTGTATCTGTCATTTCAGAATATAATAGTTGAGGGGTTCAATCGAGTCACCATCAAGGACAACTGATATCCTAAAGTGTTGATCTAGATAATGCAAAAAACACTATAAGCCAGCTGCCCACAGGACCATCATGGGAAAAAGAAAAAATAATAGAAAAAAAAATTGTTTATTAATGTGCCATTATACGAATTGATCCCATAACATGCAATGGTTTTGCTCCTCGAACATCCATTCTCTCGTGAACTCGCCCAGTGTATGATCCCCATATCAAAGACTAGTGCTATAAAACAATACATTAGAGTTGGAGGCCTGGTGTATACCAAGAAGCAGCAAGTTATGCTCTTAAAGGAAATCTACTACCAGGATGCAGGATTGTAAACCAAGCACACTTACATTCGGTGGTTCTCTTTCTTCACTTCTATTTAGCTTTTTGGCTTTGTTTTTACAAAAAAAAAAGTTTTTACAATGATACAAATGAGCCTGAAATGTGCCATGCTCAATTAACAGCTTTAGAGCCCCCAGCCCCTTAGGCATAATTTGCATATTTTTGTTAAAAACAAGGGCATAAAAAGCTTAAAGAAGAGAGAATCCTAGCAGAGGGGGCACCCACCTACATGTAAATGTGCTTGGTTTACCACCCTTCATGCTGGTGGTTAAATGCCCTTTCGTTGTTCCTGGGGGTTGTCATTGTTACACCCACACAGATCTGCATTAGCATAGTAATTGCTTTTACTTCAGTACAGCAGTCCCCGGGTTACATCAAGATAGGGTCCATAGGTTTGTTCTTAGTTGAATTTGTAGTTAAAACTGTATATTATTAATTGTAACTTCAGACCAATTTTTTTTTGCCCCAGTGGACATTTGGAGTTTCAACATATTTTTGATTGGTAATAGGACCAAGGATTATCAATAAGCTTCATTACCGAGAACCTTACAGCTGATCATTGCAGCCTGAGATATAGTAACATCCAGAGAACTTCCCAAGGGCACAGTGGGCAGAGGGGTCCGTCTGTAACTAGGGGTCGTTTAACTAGGGTCGACTGTAAGTTGCGTGTCCTTAAGTAGGGGACAGTCGTGATTCCTTAAATAGGAAATATGTGCTTACTTCATTACACATTCAGAAGAGAAAGTATATCTCTAATATAGGGTATAGAATATCATGATCCCTGTAAAGGAATTGAAGGAGAAGATTGCACCTCTGTCACAACCTGCTGATTTCAACGTGACTTGCTTGTTTTTCTGCAGTTGAATAGTGTTCTAGTGCTGGGCTACTGATTAAGCCTACATCTGGCTCTCTACGGTTTGGACGGACAGGGGTTAACGAACTTTGACTGCCACTTGCGCCAGAAGAGGTTTCTGGCTAACGCATAAATGTTATGGTGTGGCTATGTCCCTTGCTGCTAAAAGCCACTTACCCAGCTTACTTGTCTGTGTCTATTGTTGGCTATTGTACTTCTGTTTTTCAAATTCTTACCGACTGTTTTTGACTATCCTTCTGTGTTAGTGCTTTGTCCTTAATAATCTCTGTTGAGATCTGGGCATGTGTTATTCTTTTATATGTTTTTTGTCTGTTTGTCTGTTTTATGGTCCCCGTCTTCATGGTTGTCCCGAATACTTAAGATATTCAGGGACAGTAAGTGTAGGCAGTAACTCCTCCATTACAACTTTAGAATACGCTAACCAGAATTAGTCTCATCAAGTCCAACTAAAGAAATCCATTTCTAACGGATGTGATAAGTGTTACACTGGTTTTACACCTTTTACCTAGAAGATTTACTTCTGGCACCACTGGAAGTATGGTTTTGCTGCAGAACCTCGGGGGGGAGTAACATACTGGAATGTTACAGTAATGAAGTGAGCTTCATACACATAGTATTAGTTTTGACTGCAGTATACACTCTAGGATTATTTTTAATTAACTTTCATTACAAATTTAGGTATGAAAAAAGTAGTGGATTATATACAGGCGGTGGGGCGATGCCGGGCCCAAGCCTTTTAGGGGGCCCCTGGTCCCCAAACCACCCACCAAATTTTAGGACTCCTCATAATATTTAATGATCTCAATTCTCATTATACAGAGAAATTTCAGCCCCGTTGAATGTCCTCCAAAGGTCCTGAAACCACAGATTAAAAGATGGCAGAAGGGACAAATCCTCCATTCCCAAGAAGTGATTTAGTACCCTATGTAGGAGTGATTTCAGACTCAATATTCATGAAGGCCCGGTTCTGGTAGTCTAATCCACCCCTGTGAAAAATACATGCACATTTCTAATATAGATAACATCAGCTCCGGGCCCTCTAAAGGGATTGAGGATGGGGGGGCGGATTGTACCTCGAATTGCCAGAAAACTAGATAGCCAACCCACAAGTCAAAATAAAGAAAGTTCTACTCTATCAGTGATGTGATAAACTGGTTTACACTGGTTTACCCTTTAGAGAACTACAGTAATGTTCCTACGCAGAACCTCAGGGGCGGAGTAATACAAAGGAATGTCACTGTTATGCACCGCCCCCCTGGATCCTACCCAACCTACAATATAAGTTTTGTCTGCAATATTCCTTTAAATACAATCTAGGATTATTTTCTCTGTACTTTTCAGCACAAAAATGTCAGAATGAGAAATGGAAGCACATCTCTTTATATAAATGATATCTCATGGAAGACTTTTAAGACATTGCGCCATCGTCTCATACTTATGACTCATTATCTTAATCTTAACATGATACCGTATCAGCCCTCTGGTTTGAACTGCTCCTCTAAAGAGATGGAGGCTTTTATCCGCTGAGTGCAGGAAAATCAGGATATTTGCAAGTAACATTTAATTAAAGTCTCTTTGCTTGTTGGAGAAATGCTTCAGTGTCGGAGATTCCCCATCGATCTTTCCAAACTCCATAGATGTTTAATACATTTAAGAAGGATGAAAATTCACGTTCATGTAGGATGAGGCAGTATCCACAATTCTCAAATTGTACTTTAAAGTGTGTACACATAAACATAGGAAACCACGCTACTAGACGAGAAGTAGTGGACCTCCTCGCTGAGGAACCAACGTCTGCTTTCCACCCCATCTCTTCTAAAGTTAACATTGAACAAGAACTGTCAAGAGTTTATTGGAATGAGTTTCCATAGCCGGGCACTACTACGTTCAAGTATTATATCCATAAGTATAATGCCAGGATCGGAATAAGTGAATCACAATGCCACCACCAGGATGTGAACGAGGAGACATATGTGGAGAGAAAAGATCTCTTTATGTCTAGCTGACCAGGCTGGACTTAATAAAAGATTAGAAAAAGTACCTGGTTGATGCATTGTTCCAAATGAAAGTTAATGAAGGGGGAGTAGTATAGGGGTGATCTTCAGGGATCACCCAAATATAATTGCCTGACGTCACAAATGTCATTGGATGCAGAGCAGAGTTAAGTACAGCATAACGAGCTACTGGAGATGTCTCTACATTCAATCAAGCCACAAGAAACCCTAATTTTTTTTTAATTCGGTGTTGGTCCCACTAATCTATACTACTTATTCACTTTTCGGTTTATAGGGGATACATAGTATCGGTTGGCCCGCTCTTTAAGTTGTATATAAATGTAGACCAAACCATATAATCCTAAACCAAAAACCTTGACCCAATTCTATAAAATGTTATGTTCTGTCAATAAAGGGGGATGTAGACCAGGTTACTCCCACGACATTACTCTTTATTTTTTGAAGATTCAACTAGAGCTGTAACAAGCCAACAAAGAAGGGGGGGTTTAATCAGGAGAAACATGAAGGTTGGCCGACCCCTTGGATCGCACTTAAGATCTCCAAAACAGCAAGAAACACATTAGAATGTTTGGTCAGTCCAGAATTGAGGGGGTGTCACCATATAGGATAAAAATAAAACAAAAGGCCACTTTACCATTATTATGGATGAAGGCAAGTACAGCTGGACAGGATATTCTTCAGATTACAGGGATTACAACACATACTCACCCTGTGCCCTCCAAATTCCACACCTTCTCTACCTACACCTATCCTTTTTCCTGAATGGTCACGATACTTCAACCTCTTACCTCCTCTTACAGCCTCCCACTCTAGACCAGACTTGATCCCATTCACCTCTCAGGACCCTTTAGAGTGTATGTAAAACATAGTCCAAAACCATCTAATCCTAACCAAAATTGACCCATTCTATGTGTGTTATGTAATGTCAATAAAGGCACAGTAGGTCAGGTTTACTTCATCCCATTACTCCTTGGCCTCGGAAAATTCAACTAGAGCTTTAACAAGCAAACAAGAGTTGGGTTTTGACTCAAGAGACACATTAAGGTTGGCCAGACCCCTAAGATCTCAGAACACATTAGATGGTTGATCAGCCCGTCATATATAGGGGTGTGTCTAAAATAATCTGCCCACATGGTCACCATATTAATGAACACAAAGCTTCTTGTCCAATATTTATAGGATAGACACAGAATAGTTGGACCAGTGGCACCCAGCGCACTCGAGCTCCCATTCTTATGTCCTATTTTGTTTCCTGAATCGTCCAGATACTCTACCTCATACCCTCCTTACTGCCCTGACTCCAGACCCAGACTTGATCCTATTCACCACTCAAAGCCCTTTCTCAAACCTGGTCCTGTCAAGGCTTCCACCAAGCCCCATTCTCGTCACTCTCCGTTCTCCAGCAGACCACGTCATGGTTGTGAAGCCTTGGGCAGACTTACTTATCGGTCCATTCGCAATCAGTGGCGCGTTGTTCGACATTGATTCTGAGTGCCGGGATTCACTAAGGTCGTGCGTCCGATATCCAATAGTGTCGCTGCTGCGCTGAAGTCCGCCGGAGTTCACCTTCTTCGTCCCGGTGTATGTGAGTGCTATTCTTGCGACAAATTTTTTAAAAAAATCCATGCTTTTTCGAATCCGAAGAGTTTTCCGACTGCCCCGCCCCAGATTTCTGTGTGTGAAAGCCGGTGGCGTGCGGACAAAATCCTGGAGCCAATTCGGTGCAAATCGGGAAATATTCGGGAAACCCCACGAAAAATGCGCGATTCGGTTCTCTTAGTAAATGAGCCCCATTGAGTCTTCACATCGCTTGCAAAAACAAAGTGTGTGAAATTGATTATTTTTGTGACGGCTTCCGATGACGGCTGCTTGACTTGGTCTGAAAGGAGTAAGAAGTGCTACCCTGATACATATTATGTCATACCTGTTAAAAACTTAATATGTTAATTTGAAGCTGAATCCCAAACAAGATATTTGGTGTTCGCACCCGGTAGGATGTGTATGATTCTGCCCATAATCGTGCAATGATACAATGACACGTTGTAAGAATTCCTCTCTTCATCCATTTGCGATGGAATCAAACTTGCTAATCATGTTTCACACATTAACACCCGGGCCAGAGGGGAAATCTGCCGCCGAGCCGACAAGCCACTCAGACGAGTTAAGGGGAAACAGTAGGAAAAACAGACAAACTTTGATTTATCTTGATCTTTATGTAACGGAAGGCTTAACTATCAAACAAATTCTCTGATAAAGTCTTGAAAATACTGTTTTCTGTACAAATTCGTGACTCGGATTATTGTCGCAGCGTTGACATTTCGACTTTTGAAGGACGTTGTCCCGTGGGTCTTCTTGAAAATTCATACACTTTCTTGGCTGAATGTACAAACATACGACTACATCGCTGTATGAGGTTTCCTTCTTGGTAAATTTGGCCTTGTTCTACTAATACCAGCCAATGTAGTGGAGTCTTGGAGATTTGGTGTGATTAGACCTCACAATGGGTCTAGAAAGGAGAGAAAGAGCTGGTGGATATGACCATAAGAGCGTATGTTACATTATAATGTTATCTGTGTGTATTATCCGGTACGTGACATCACTGTGAGTATTATATCTGTAGTGACATCACTGTGTGTTATTATCCCTGTACTGGTGACATCCAATGTGTGTATTATCCTGTACTGTGACTCACTGTGAGATATATCTGTACTGTGAAATCTCTGTGTGTATATCCCTGGCACGGTGACATCACTGTGTGTATTATCCCTGTACTGTGACATTGCTATGTGTATTATCCTGTACTGTGACATCACTGTGTGTATTATACCTGTACTGTGACATTGCTATGTGATTTATCCCTGACTGTGACATCACTGTGTGTATAACCTGTACTGGACATTGCTGGTGTATTATCCTGTACTGTGACATCACTGTGAGTATATATCTGTATGTGACATCACTGTGTGTATTATCCCTGTACTGTGACTCACTGTGTACATTATCCCTGTACTTGACATCTGTGTGTATTATCCCTGTACTGTGACATCACTGGTGTAGTATCCTGTACTGTGACATCACTATGTGTATTATCCTTGTACTGTGACATCACTGTGTGTATTATCCTGTATTGTGACATCACTGTGTGTATTATCCCTGTACTGTGACATCACTGTGTGTATTATCCCTGTACTGTGACATTGCTGTGTGTATTATCTCTGTACTGTGAAATCACTGTGTGTATTATACCTTATGTGACATCGCTGTGTGTATTTATCCTGTACTGTGACATCACTGGAGTATTTATCTTGTACGTGACATCTGTGTGTATTATCCCTGTACTGTGACATCTGTGTTATTACCCTGTACTGTGCATCACCGTGTGTATTATCCCTCTAATGTGACATCACTGTGGTATTATCCCTGTTCTGTGACATCACTGTGTGTATTATCCCTGTACTGTGATATCACTGTGTGTATTATCCTTTACTGTGACATTGCTGGTGTATTATCCCTGTACTGTGACATCGCTGTGTTGTATGTATCCTGTACTGTGACATCACTGTGAGTATTATATCTGTATGTGACATCTCTGTGTTGTATTTCCCTGTACTGTGACATCACCGTGTGTATTATCCCTGTACTGTGACATCACTGTGTGTATTATATCTGTACTGTGACATCACTGTTCCCTGTAACGTAACATCACTGTGTGTATTATCCCGTACTGTGACATCCGTGTTTATCCCTGTACTGTGACATCACTGTGTATATATCCCTGTACTGTGAATCACTGTGTGTATTATCCTGTACTGTGACATCACTATGTGTATTATCCCTGTACTGTGACATCACTGTGTATATTATCCTGTACTTGGACATCACGTGTGTGTATTATCCTGTACTGTGACATCACTGTGTGTATCCCTGTACTGTTGACCTCACCATGTATTATCCCTGTACTGTGACATCACTGTGTGTTTATCCTGTACTGTGACATCACTTGTGCATTATCCCTGTACTGTGACATCACTGTGTGGTTTATTTCTGTACTGTGACATCACTGTGTGGTATTATCCCTGTACTGTGACATCACGGTGTGTATTATCCCTGTACTGTGAAATCATGTGTGTATATCCCTGACTGTGACATCACTGTGGTATATCCCTGTACTGTGACTCACTGTGTGTATTTCCTGTACTTTGACATCAGTGTGTTATTATCCTGTACGTGACATACTGTGTGTATTTCGAGTGAGGTGACATCACTGTGTGTTTCGATGTGAGGGGACATCACTGTCTACAACATCCTGTGCATTTTAGATACCCATCTGTACAATTTGCACAAATCTATTTACGGCCATACTTCGTCTTACATTCTGTACAGAGATGCCAGTGGAAACAACTTTACAAAAGCTGAAATACGGCCAAGTATTCCACATAGTGATAAAAAATCATCGTGATCACATTGTATTCCTGCAAGAGAACCTCCACCTCAGGCAGACGCCCTCTATAACACTGATGAGTTATGGTTGTCCTATGGCCTGGCCCATGCCAGGGCTAGCAGATGGCGGAGGAGTGTCTCAGGACCGGCCGTGGTCCTATCAGCAGGAGCCTTCTCTTCCCCTTTAACAGAACGTTGACTACAAGAGAACGTATAGATATAATTCAGCCGCAATATCCCATCACAACTGAACCACACTGACAATAAAGTAACTGGGATACTTTGCAGGGATGATGGATCGCTCCCCATTTCGGAATATGGTGCGTGAACATTTTTTTGGCAGGTGAGATGACTCCAATTAGTGGTGTTGATGAGTCTACTGCGCATTCTGTCCATGTCCTGAACGAGATAACAGAAGCAGCAGCCACCTCCATAACAAGCACAACAACATGAGCTGCACATCTGCCCCGGGGAGGTCCTGGGAGGCACCGGGGATATCCTCAGAGGGGGTGGCCCCAAAGCATGGAGCCCACTTCCAGTGAGTTCACTGCCCTTTAATATTTTTGCCAATAACAATCGTATTTCATAAACTCGCCTTTTGTGATTTCTGGGCTTTATATGATTTGAAAGTAATGTGATAAAAACATAGAAAAAAAAATTGCTAAATTGGTAAATGCTCCACCATTTAAGGATCACCATTTTATTTCCCTCTTTATTTTTGGATGATCCAACAGCCAGCTCAGCTCCTCCTGCTCTATAAAATGCAGATAAGATACTTGGGTAGATTTATCAAACTGTCTGAAAGTCAGAATATTTCTAGTTGCCCATGGCAACCAATCACAGCTCCCCTTTAAAATATTCATGAGCACTGGTAAAATGAAAGCTGAGCTGTGATTGGGTGCCATGGGCAACTAGAAATATTCTGACTTTCAGACAGCTTGATATATCTGCCCCACTATGTGCAATCTGATCAGCTCCTCCTGCTCTATAACATGCTGCCAGCGGTAGGACACTATGTTCAATTGCTCAGCTCCTCCTGCTCTATAACATGCGGCCTGCAGATAGGTCACTATGTTACAATCTGCTCATCCCTCCTGCCTATAACATGCTGCCAGCAGGTAGGACACTATGTTCAATCTGCTCAGCTCCTCCTGCTCTATAACATGCTGCCTGCTGATAGGTCACTATGTACAATCTGCTATCTCCTCTGCTCTATAACATGCTGCTGCAGATAGGCACTAGTAATCGTCATCTCCTCTGCTCTAAACATGCTGCTGCAGATAGGATCCTGTGTAGAATCTCCTCAGTCCTCTGCTCTATAACATGCGCCTGAGATAGGACACTATGTACAATCTGCTCAGCTCCTCCTGCTCTATAAATGCTGCCTGCAGATAGGACACTATGTTACAATCTGCTCGCTCCTCCGCTCTATAACATGCTGCCTGCAGATATGACACTATGTACAATCTGCTCAGCTCCTCCTGCTCTATAACAGCTGCCTGCAGATAGGACACTGTGTACAATCCAATTCAGCTCCTCCTGCTCTAAACATTCTGCCTGCAGATAGGACATATGAATGCCTCAGCTCCTCCTCGTATAACAATGCTGCCTGCAGAAGGACACTTTGTACAATTGCTCGGCTCCTCCGGCTCTATAACATGCTGCCTGCAGGAGGACACTTTGTAGAATCTCCTCAGTCCTCTGCTCTGTAACATGCTGCCTGCAGATAGGACACTATGTACAATCTGCTCAGCTCCTCCTGCTCTGAACATGCTGCCTGCAGATAGGGACACTATGTACAATCTGCTCAGCTCCTCCTGCTCTATAACATGCTGCCTGCAGATAGGACATATGTAAATCTGCTCAGCTCTCCTGTTCTATAACATGGTGCCTGCAGATAGGACATATGTGCAATCTGATCAGCTCTCCTGCTCTATAAACATGCTGCCAGCAGGTAGGACAACTATGTTCAATTGCTCAGCTCCTTCCTCTATAACATGCTGCCTGCAGATAGGTCACTATGTACAACTGTCATCTTCCTCTGCTCTATAACATGCTGCCAGCAGGTAGGACACTATGTTCAATCTGCTCAGCTCCTCCTGCTCTATAACATGCTGCCTGCTGATAGGTCACTATGTACAATCTGCTCATCTCCTCCTGCTCTATAACATGCTGCCTGCAGATAGGGCACTATGTACAATCTGCTCTCTCCTCCTGCTCTATAATCTGCCTGCAGATAGGATCTGTGTAGAATCTCCTCAGATCCTCCTCTTATAACATGCTGCTGCAGATAGGACAATATGTACAATCTGCTCAGCTCCTCTGCTCTATAACATGCTGCTGCAGATAGGACACTATGTACAATCTGCTCAGCTCCTCCTCTCTATAACAGCTGCCTGCAGATATGACACTATGTACAATCTGCTCAGCTCCTGCTCTGATAACATGCTGCCTGCAGATAGGACACTGTGTACAATCCACTCAGCTCCTCCTGCTTATAACATGTGCCTGAGATAGGACACTTTGTACAATCTGCTAGTCCTCCTGCCTATAACATGCTGCCTGCAGATAGGACACTTATGTACAATCTGCTCGGCTCCTCCTGCTCTATAACATGTGCCTGCAGGTAGGACACTTGTAGAATCTCCTCAGCTCCTCCTGCTCTGTAACATGCGCCGCAGATAGAGACACTATGTACAATCTGCTCAGCTCCTCCGCTCTGTAACATGCTGCCTGCAGATAGGACACTATGTACAATCTGCTCAGCTCTCCTGCTCTATAACTGCTGCTGCAGATAGGACACTAGTACAATCTGCTCAGCTCCTCCTGTTCTAAAACATGCTGCCTGCAGATTGAAGAGATGAAGCGGCACTGTGGATACGGATATATCCGAGGGTAGGGTGCAAAGCTTGTAGAGGTCCGACTCAAGGATCCCAAATAACCAGTAGCCTTGCCCCCCCCACCCGTAGGTAAGGCCATGGATTACTGTAGGGGAGTGTTGCAATAGAGCCGTGATCGAGCATTATAAGTGAGTAATTTCGACGAGTTGCGTCGGTGGTTGCCAAGCAACAATCTGCGGACATGCGCGTTTTTCTATATACAAACACAGCATGGCGTGATGGGTGAATGCCTAGTGGCAATATTTATGTTTATTATTGAAAATTGATGCACTATGACATGGATATTCACCATTGTTATTTGTACACTACAATTGGATCACGATGCCACATTATGAACGATTTATTCTGTGTATGTTCTGATGATGTCACATCCTGCGGGGGATATAAACCAGCCTTGTAACACTGTTACCATACTTGAAAATGGCTACATTGAGATAGCTGAAACGTTGTAATTCTCCACTGGTGAAATAAAACACCTGTTGTCACGGAGTGCTGCTTTTCTACTCTTTGTTACTACATGCTGCCTGCAGATAGGATCCGTGTTGAATCTCCTCAGCTCCTCCTGCCTATAAACATGCTGCCTGCAGATAGGACACTATGTACAATCTGCTCAGTCCTTCCTGCTCTATAACATGCTGCCTGAGATAGGATCCTGTGTAGATCCTCAGCTCCTTCCTGCTTATAAAACATGATGCGGCAGAAGGACACTAGTAGGGGGGGGGGGGAGTGTGGCCACTGGAGGGCGGCCCACGGAGGGGCCCACTAAGGCTCTGTCGCCCAGGGGCCCACTAAAACCTGGAGCCGGCCCTGGCACAGCTCATAATATATCCCTGGTCATGTGATGGCACACAGGTGCCTGGCTCGTTATAACCCTCATCTTGTGATGTCACACAGGTACACAGTTTGTTACATCCCTGGTCATGTGATGTCACACAGGTGCACGGCTCGTTATAACCCTGGTCTTGTGATGTCACACAGGTGCACAGTTCGTTACATTCATGGTCATGTGATATCACACAGTTGCACAGCTTGTTATATCTCAGGTCATATTGTCACACAGGTGGGCGGCTTGTTATATCCTTGACCATGTGATGTCACACAGGTGTGTGGCTCCTTATATTGCTGGTCATGTGATGTCACACCGGTGGACAGCTCATTATATCCTTGGTCATGTGATGTCACACAGGTGCACAGCTCATTATATCCTTAGTCATGTGATGTCACACAGGTGCACAGCTTGTTATATCTTTGGTGAACATGACAGCCATGACATCTTAACATCTCAAAACATCAATCTCTAAAATCCAGTATTCCCCAACCGCTGGTCAGCGGCCCAATGCCGATCAGGGGATCATTTATTCCCAGGTTGACTGAAGGTGTAGTGGTCCCGAGGATCAGAAGAGCTTCCACCAGGCACCTCCACCACACCCCTAGCTGTGGGCAACCAGAGGTGGGAGGAGTAGAAGTGCCTCCTCCTGTCTCACGTCTGGTGGCCCCATTTCATTCCATCATAACTTTTTTTCCCCCTATCCAGGTAAATTTTTACACATAATCTACTGGTCCCCAAGGCAAAAAAGTTTGGGGCCCACTGCCATAACAAATAAATTTGTTTGGGGGCCAGGTGCCGATTCTGCATTGTAACCCTGTAGTGTTGACCTTGGATGAGGACCTTTGCCTCCATGATCTGAGCTACAACTCAACTATCTGAGATACGTCATGTGGCCTTCACCTCAAGACGAATATATCAGCCTCAATCCAGGAAGGTAATCTCATAATGAATGGGCCGAGCACCACCATTAGGAGGATCTCACGTAACACCCCATAACTCACGGACCACGGCCAGCGATGTGACACCAGAGTGTTATGTACATGGAGTGATATATTCTACCTGAGTCCATCTCCGCTCTCCTCCTCCATCTTGCCCTGTCCTTACACGCTTCCTAATCCCTACACCATTCTTCACCTTACACCCGCTCAATGAGAGGATCATATTTTTGTTTTATAGAATTCCTTAATTAAAGGAACTGATCATATTTCGAGGGAGTAAATTCCTGGGTGGTGACTCATGACACGCCGAGCCCCATGATAACGAGACCCTATAAAGAGGCATTTGTTTCCGGCCAATCATCATGGCACTGGCAGCGGGAGATTAGATTGTGCATGAGGTCACTTTCATTAATCCTTTACTTATTTGTATCACTGAAATAACTATCCTCAGGTGACATCAGGTAATGGATCTGCAGCAACAAATTAAATCCAGTGAAATAGGCACAAGTGTAACAGAGCAGACTAGATGTACATGCAGCAGAGCTGAGCCTAGAGTGTGGCTCCACTCACATTGTTACCTTTGTTTCAATGCTTATGATTAATTTGTCACAGTACAGGGATAATATCCACAGTGATGTCACAGTACAGAGATAATACACACAGTGATGTCACAGTACAGAGATAATACACACAGTGATGTCACAGTACAGGGATAATACACACAGTGATGTCACAGTACAGAGATAATACACAGAGTGATGTCACAGTATAGGGATAATACACACAGTGATGTCACAGTACAGGGATACACACAGTGATGCCACAGTACAGGGATAATACACACAGTGATGTCACAGTACAGGGATAATACACACAGTGATGTCACAGTACAGGGATAATACACACAGTGATGTCACAGTACAGGGGATAAATAATACACACCAACAAGTCCCTAAGCAGCTTCTATTTCAGTCGATTTGCCCCGGGTTCCTCGCATATTGATCTTTCCTACTCACACCTTCTTACTGATTTTCCAGCTCAGACCTGAATCCATATAGTGTCTGAGCAATGGGGATTGATGACTTGGGACTGTTGTCCCACATAGGCTAATGGATATGTATATATTTATATCCAATATACGCCTGATAATAACCAATTACAGAAATATCGCACATTGTTATCCCCCTACCAAAGCATTTAGAGATAATGATACTGTCTTATTATAGAAACCTGGCTAAAAGCCAATAATGATGATGTATGAGTTGATTATGAAATATTAAATGATCATCATTACAAAAAAAGATAATTCATCTATACCTCTATAAATATCTATAATGTATTGTTAAAGGACCTACCCACCAAGATTGGTAGATCGGGTGGTAGGTGGATGTAAGGGACATGAGGATAGCTCTTTTAGAGAGCTATCATCACTTCCCCGCTAACTTTTTGGTACACTTTATGGAACTAATATGTAATTTCGTTATGCGGGTACGGGCATGGAGTGCACGACCGAGCATGAGGCTACACAGCGCGGCTACTCACGCCCCAGTAGCCACATTACTCCTCCTACCCTGTGCGTTGCGCGCGCAGCTCCTCGTAGTGCGCGCCCTCATCCGTCAGCCCCATGCAGCCCCAGCTCCGATGCCAGAGTACTGGCATACTGCGCAGTAGCAGGACCTTGTCGGACGAGGGCACGCAGATACGAGAGCTGCGCGCCGCACGCAAACGGTAGGAGGAGTAATGGGCTACTGGGGAGTGGAGTAGCCAAGCTGTGTAGCCTCGTGCCGGCTACTCCTCGCCCCAGTAGCCGCATACGAAATACATATTGTTCCATAAAGAGTACCAAAAGTTAGCGGGGACGTGAGATTAGCTCTAAAAAGTGTTATCCTCACGTCCCTTACATCCACCTACCACCCGATCTACCTTTGATAGGTGAATCGTGGTGGTAGGTGCCCTTAAATAAAGCCATTAATATTCTTTATTTGTTTTCTGATTGAAGCGTTTTTAATATCTTCCAGCAGTCCAAGGGTTCAGAAATCTGGGGAAGTTCAATGGCCGCTGATATGTGATATAGGTGATCGTTAAAATGTAACTAAACTTTAAACAAGGTGAATTTCACATTATGAGAAAAACAAACTTTTTGGCTTCAATAAAACAAAGAGTGAAAACATTTAAAGGGGTCAGAAGATTTCTGTACCCAATGTATAGGTATAGGAAGAGTTAATTAGTGGCTTCTATCTGTCTGAATGGAGTTCCAAGCTTTCAGATACACTGCTCACTACAGAAAAAGAAGAGGAAAAAACCACAGAGAATCTGCTTTATTAGTATCCTCAGAAATAAAGAAATGTGCTTCAAGTTTCGTTACACTTTATTAAATGTAAGAAAAGTTTTGTTTGTGGATATGTTTTGTAGATCAATGCCATCTCATTTCATTATATACACTTTCCTGTATTGATCCTAATTATAAGTGTTGTATGATAGCCTAGAGCCACTAATAGTTGTTCATAATACAGAGCTAGAATCTTAGCATAAGTGCAACTTTGGAGTATAATACAGGAGTCAGGTTCTTCAAGAAGGGAGAATGGCCAGAGTTGGAGACGAGGATGAGGAGGCAGGAACTGGATCTGCCCCTGAAACATCAGAGGGGCGGGAGATGGACCCAAATAGTCTAAAAAGGGGGTGTTTCATTTCCGAGGGTGGTGGTAAGATGGGTAAAAGAAAGCCGTCTAACTACAACCAATCACTGATGGCGGCACCCACTTTGTTGACGATGCGTCCATTAACGTCGCAGCATTAAGTCTGATGCGGCTAGATTTGCGGCCTTTGATTTCTCGGCCGTGGTGAATTCAACATTTATTTTTGCAGGAGACCAGGCTGCCAGATTGGCGGCCGTGTTTAAAGCTAAGGGGAATGGAGACACGGGCCTTCCTATTGGTCTCTTGCGGCAGAGCCGTATAGCAGAGTGGCGGTCCTTTTTACCGCACCGTTAGAATTGCCGACGAGTTATTGAGTTAGAAATGGGAGGAGGTGCCTGATCCTGGTTGTCCTCATGAAGGGACAAGAAACTTTGCCTAATTAACATCTATGGTCCCAGTCCAAGTGGGACAGGAAGTGTCTCTATGAGGATCAAGCCCTACCTTTTACAAGTCGGCAGGTGGTCTTTGGAGGGGACTTCAATGCTGTACGAGGTCCAGGATAGGGGAGGTTCCAGAGACAAGCTGACTTATGATAGCGTCGCTTCTTAATAGCATAGCTAGTGAGGCTCGCCTGGTGGATGTCCACATCCGGCACACCCCAGGCACGCGGGGTTCACCTATTATAGGGGTAGCTGCAGGTCTAGAATAGACAGGTTTTATTTAAGGAGGAAGCCATTTCTTCACCAGTTTCTGTTGTTGAGGTGGAATTCTCCGACCACTGTCTAATTTGTTTTCTCTGAATGTTACAGAGCCCCCCCAGATGGGAAGAGGCTACTGGAAGCTCAATTCGTCTCTCCTGGAAGAAGCGGAAGACAATCCTTTGAGGACTTCTTCAGAGACAGGTACCATGGCTGGCCTTTGTAGCAGTAAGTCAGAGTTGGTGGGAGATGCTCAAGAAAAGGGTGACGAGATTCCGCCAGCTCTCGAGCCTCAGGAGCCTGGACAGTACCGCCTGTATCAGGGCCTGAGGAGGAAACTCGAGCATCTGTCTCGAATGGAGGTAGTTCGTGAGTACATCTCCAGAGTGAAATCCTTGCTGAAGAGGTGTCAGTACGACAGACACGCCATCTTTGCTTTTTGAGAGGGATCACGGGGAACTACCGCTCGCCCAAACCCTACAGGAACTGCAAGATGTCAGTGAATGGTAAGTTGTCACAGGACTGGTTGACAGTACAGGATCCTGAAAAGGTCCAGATCAGGATTCTGGAGGTCGTCAGATCCTTCTATCGCACCTCTTGGGCAGGAAGGATCTAGATCGGGATGTGATGTCGGCTTTCGGCTGATGAAACTGTCCCTGAGCCGGACTAGACCCCTCTCTTGAGTTTTGACAGAGAAGATTAGGAAAAAGAGGAAGATCAGCCAGGCGATTGGAAGGGCTCGCCCTCAAGAATTCGCCAGGTCCGCCGAACCTGGGCTTTTTGTGGTTTGAATGATGTTGTTCAGATTTTATTTGTATTATGTTTCTTTGATATGTTTTATAAATACTGATATATTGTTATAGTGGGTTGGGGGCTAGTGTTAGGTTGGGAGGGGGTGATGTGGTGTGGGATTTTGGGATTTATGAACTGACCTTGGACACTGGTCTGGACTACTTAACGCAAACTTTGACGTTAGACCAGTGGGGAAGGGGAGGGTGCGGGCGAGAGATCTAGTGCAGTGTAGGTTGAATGTGGTGGACAGCAGGTAAGTTAATGTATATATTGATATTATGTTTGGTTGTGGTTATGTATTGTTGTGTCTTTTAATTTTATAAAATAAAAGATCTACAGGATGTAACTCGAGTTTGAAATAGATAACTTATAATATGTGATTACAATGTTACTCGGCTGTGTGTATTAGTTATGTATGTGTGTAAGTGGTATAAGAAGGTGCAGAGCCCTTTATATATTAGTTTCTTGAAATCAGTTAATTACCCTACTAATTATTCAGCAAGCATCTACGTGTATTCCTTCCAGTCCTTCCTACGGGTCTGCATTTCTCCTACTCATTATGTTCCTGCATCACTTATTAAATTAGTGAACTTGGGTCCCGCCACATTCTTGCGCTGTGACATTAAATACCATATCACAGCTTTCGCCTGATTACTGCGCCACCACACTTAGGGGTTTTTTTTATTTTTTTACCAACTTTCAAGAGTTTAATTGACCTCTCGCTGGTGTTTATTCCATGGAATTCATTTCCTCATGCTAGTGTTATATTTTATTCTTTTATGTGAGCCAATTTGCCATTTTTTTATTATACTGTATCTGCTTGGTGTTCCTGCACACAGTATTTTTTTTAGAATATTCACTTATAGTTTTTAGAGAATATTGGATGCTTAGTATCATCCAATATGGTTAAAGAACTATATTAGGACATACAATGGGTAGGAAGTTCAGACCCTTTAAAGGGCATCTACCACCACATTAGGGGGGGGGGGTAGACTGTCACCAAAGGAATGTTCATTACTTGAGGGTTAAGTGGGAGCCCTTTGTCTGCACACCGATTATAAAATACTTTATAGATTTTTATATCCTGGTTCTGCCCGAAGATAAAATATGCACACCCCTTTTATTGATATTCCCTCCGTCAGCCGACGGCAAGCGTTGCGACAGGCGTCGACATCACCCAGCCGTCTGCACCTTGGCATGCGCATGAGCAACATACCTTGCAACAGCAGTCACTAGAGAAGTGCGGCCGCACAAGGCGGTCTGCCCCCAGAGAGAATAGAATCACGTGATCTGTACTACATTGTACTTCTTGTTGGTGCCATTTTAAAAATTGCGAAAGAAGTTCCTAATGGGGTGAATTGAAACATTTAACAAGGTTGTTACAATTCTTTTAAACAATTTACTTTGGTTCAGAGTGTTCATGGATGGAGAGAAAATTTTACGGTTGGTTGAATGGCAAAAATTGGATCATTTGTTCACAGTTTGCTGATAATTTTTTTCACACCTAATGAACTTATTGGATTTATGGCCACAACTTCTGGAGAGGGGCAGGGGGGGGGCTTTATGATTACTTTAAACATTTTGCAGCATTTTTTTTAAGAACCATTGAACCTGTCTTGTGAATAACCTGGAGATGCCTGTTAAGGTGTATATAAACATACTGGGCACATTAACTTACCGTCCCGTTGCGACCCGCCGTGGTTGTCTGACGAGGATTCGGATTTCGGCAATTCACATAGCTCGTGCGCCTGGTTTCCTGCCATTTGTCGCTTCCCCCTTTGAGGTCCGCCGGAGTTCACCTTCTTCTTCCGGTTGCATGTGAGTGCTGATCTTGCGACACAATTTGTTTTAAATTTGCGGTTTGTCCAAATCAAAAGGGTTGTCCGACGTCCAGCCCCCCGATTGTGTTGCGTGTAAGTCGGGCCGCGATAGCGCCACAATCCGATCGCATGTGCCAAATAACCGGGGCAATTCAGGGCAAAAAGTCTGGAAACCCGACAAAAATGCGCCATGGACCCTTAGTAAATGTGCCCCCTAGTCTCAAACCAACAGGGCGACTATGGCAATGATTTTCTCAGGCAAGCATACAGTCAGGTGCAGGAAGAAAAAAGGTGTCCTCACCCCTCCCCTCTCCATTAAAAACCGAGCAGCCACTACAATAAAGTCCTCATTTGGCAGCTTGGTTTGCAGTGCGGTAAGACACTATGGATCACAGGCCCCATTACATTTGTGGCATGAGGCCAAAGAAATATTGGAAATCGGGGTACTGGGAATTGACAAATGGGTTCCAAATAATATTTGCATGTAGCTGTATGTTGGCGAGTCCCAAGACTGAATTTTACTGGCAGTTGATACTCCGGACCCATTAAGTTATGGAGCCATTAAAATTAGATATCAAGGCATGGAAAAAGTACAACAAAATAAAACATTCTGCACCGTTAAGGTTAGATTATCGGGAGAGGGTTGTGGGAGAACACTATTCCTCTGGTAGGATTTGTGTATACCCCCTTCCATTTCCCATTGATATCATTGCCAATCCTATGTCCTACGTTGTCTAGAGATTGATTGATAGCAAAATCATATTGGGAGGTTTTCCAACTTTTCAAACTTTTGATGAAGCATCAATACCCCTTTCAAGATTAAAAAAAGACGTCGTGTGTGGCCTTACTTCATATTTCCCTTCAGTTTTCCTTTCATATCCAACAACCGGATCCTTATAAAACAGAAGCCTCATCTTTAAACCCAAAGAGAAAATAATGGAGGCATAATGAGTAGAGAATAATGAGATCTCGGTCTGACAAAGTTTGTGTGTGTCGATTGCCCGAATGCAAAGATAATTAATGTCAAGTTGTTATATCAGTAAAAGAGGCGCGAATATTAAAAGCGCGTTTTCATTAGACGCTATGTGATGTGACAGCCTGCAGTAAAGGCCGGGAACACGCGGGGCCTCCAGTGTTTTGCTATAATTAGAGATAAGTCATTTTGTAGGGGGAAGTATCGTGTGACTCAGAGTCCAGTGGTAGGGTCCTCCGCTTGGAGGAAATATATAGCAGTGATGATAAGAGACTTCCCAGCTTTCCAAGCGGTGCTCCGATGCTTGACATGTTATGATGGGCGCATCCTGCCGGGAGGTCTGTCCTTCCTTGTTATCTAAAATTCTTAATTTAACTCACCATTGGGATAACGAGGTCTACATGTGTATCTGTCATTTCAAGAATATAATAGTTGAGGGGTTCAATCGAGTCACCATCAAGGACAACTGATATCCTAAAGTGTTGATCTAGATAATGCAAAAAACACTATAAGCCAGCTGCCCACAGGACCATCATGGGAAAAAGAAAAAATAATAGAAAAAAAAATTGTTTATTAATGTGCCATTATACGAATTGATCCCATAACATGCAATGGTTTTGCTCCTCGAACATCCATTCTCTCGTGAACTCGCCCAGTGTATGATCCCCATATCAAAGACTAGTGCTATAAAACAATACATTAGAGTTGGAGGCCTGGTGTATACCAAGAAGCAGCAAGTTATGCTCTTAAAGGAAATCTACTACCAGGATGCAGGATTGTAAACCAAGCACACTTACATTCGGTGGTTCTCTTTCTTCACTTCTATTTAGCTTTTTGGCTTTGTTTTTACAAAAAAAAAAGTTTTTACAATGATACAAAGGAGCCTGAAATGTGCCATGCTCAATTAACAGCTTTAGAGCCCCCAGCCCCTTAGGCATAATTTGCATATTTTTGTTAAAAACAAGGGCATAAAAAGCTTAAAGAAGAGAGAATCCTAGCAGAGGGGGCACCCACCTACATGTAAATGTGCTTGGTTTACCACCCTTCATGCTGGTGGTTAAATGCCCTTTCGTTGTTCCTGGGGGTTGTCATTGTTACACCCACACAGATCTGCATTAGCATAGTAAGTGCTTTTACTTCAGTACAGCAGTCCCCGGGTTACATCAAGATAGGGTCCATAGGTTTGTTCTTAGTTGAATTTGTAGTTAAAACTGTATATTATTAATTGTAACTTCAGACCAATTTTTTTTTGCCCCAGTGGACATTTGGAGTTTCAACATCATTTTTGATTGGTAATAGGACCAAGGATTATCAATAAGCTTCATTACCGACAACCTTACAGCTGATCATTGCAGCCTGAGATATAGTAACATCCAGAGAACTTCCCAAGGGCACAGTGGGCAGAGGGGTCCGTCTGTAACTAGGGGTCGTTTAACTAGGGTCGACTGTAAGTTGCGTGTCCTTAAGTAGGGGACAGTCGTGATTCCTTAAATAGGAAATATGTGCTTACTTCATTACACATTCAGAAGAGAAAGTATATCTCTAATATAGGGTATAGAATATCATGATCCCTGTAAAGGAATTGAAGGAGAAGATTGCACCTCTGTCACAACCTGCTGATTTCAACGTGACTTGCTTGTTTTTCTGCAGTTGAATAGTGTTCTAGTGCTGGGCTACTGATTAAGCCTACATCTGGCTCTCTACGGTTTGGACGGACAGGGGTTAACGAACTTTGACTGCCACTTGCGCCAGAAGAGGTTTCTGGCTAACGCATAAATGTTATGGTGTGGCTATGTCCCTTGCTGCTAAAAGCCACTTACACCAGCTTAGTTGTCTGTGTCTATTGTTGGCTATTGTACTTCTGTTTTTCAAATTTTACCGACTGTTTATGACTATCCTTCTGTGTTAGTGCTTTGTCCTTAATAATCTCTGTTGAGATCTGGGCATGTGTTATTCTTTTATGTGTTTTTTGTCTGTTTGTCTGTTTTATGGTCCCCGTCTTCATGGTTGTCCCGAATACTTAAGATATTCAGGGACAGTAAGTGTAGGCAGTAACTCCTCCATTACAACTTTAGAATACGCTAACCAGAATTAGTCTCATCAAGTCCAACTAAAGAAATCCATTTCTAACGGATGTGATAAGTGTTACACTGGTTTTACACCTTTTACCTAGAAGATTTACTTCTGGCACCACTGGAAGTATGGTTTTGCTGCAGAACCTCGGGGGGGAGTAACATACTGGAATGTTACAGTAATGAAGTGAGCTTCATACACATAGTATTAGTTTTGACTGCAGTATACACTCTAGGATTATTTTTAATTAATTTTCATTACAAATTTAGGTATGAAAAAAGTAGTGGATTATATACAGGCGGTGGGGCGATGCCGGGCCCAAGCCTTTTAGGGGGCCCCTGGCCCCCAAACCACCCACCAAATTTTAGGACTCCTCATAAATTTAATGATCTCAATTCTCATTATACAGAGAAATTTCAGCCCCGTTGAATGTCCTCCAAAGGTCCTGAAACCACAGATTAAAAGATGGCAGAAGGGACAAATCCTCCATTCCCAAGAAGTGATTTAGTACCCTATGTAGGAGTGATTTCAGACTCAATATTCATGAAGGCCCGGTTCTGGTAGTCTAATCCACCCCTGTGAAAAATACATGCACATTTCTAATATAGATAACATCAGCTCCGGGCCCTCTAAAGGGATTGAGGATGGGGGGGCGGATTGTACCTCGAATTGCCAGAAAACTAGATAGCCAACCCACAAGTCAAAATAAAGAAAGTTCTACTCTATCAGTGATGTGATAAACTGGTTTACACTGGTTTACCCTTTAGAGAACTACAGTAATGTTCCTACGCAGAACCTCAGGGGCGGAGTAATACAAAGGAATGTCACTGTTATGCACCGCCCCCCTGGATCCTACCCAACCTACAATATAAGTTTTGTCTGCAATATTCCTTTAAATACAATCTAGGATTATTTTCTCTGTACTTTTCAGCACAAAAATGTCAGAATGAGAAATGGAAGCACATCTCTTTATATAAATGATATCTCATGGAAGACTTTTAAGACATTGCGCCATCGTCTCATACTTATGACTCATTATCTTAATCTTAACATGATACCGTATCAGCCCTCTGGTTTGAACTGCTCCTCTAAAGAGATGGAGGCTTTTATCCGCTGAGTGCAGGAAAATCAGGATATTTGCAAGTAACATTTAATTAAAGTCTCTTTGCTTGTTGGAGAAATGCTTCAGTGTCGGAGATTCCCCATCGATCTTTCCAAACTCCATAGATGTTTAATACATTTAAGAAGGATGAAAATTCACGTTCATGTAGGATGAGGCAGTATCCACAATTCTCAAATTGTACTTTAAAGTGTGTACACATAAACATAGGAAACCACGCTACTAGACGAGAAGTAGTGGACCTCCTCGCTGAGGAACCAACGTCTGCTTTCCACCCCATCTCTTCTAAAGTTAACATTGAACAAGAACTGTCAAGAGTTTATTGGAATGAGTTTCCATAGCCGGGCACTACTACGTTCAAGTATTATATCCATAAGTATAATGCCAGGATCGGAATAAGTGAATCACAATGCCACCACCAGGATGTGAACGAGGAGACATATGTGGAGAGAAAAGATCTCTTTATGTCTAGCTGACCAGGCTGGACTTAATAAAAGATTAGAAAAAGTACCTGGTTGATGCATTGTTCCAAATGAAAGTTAATGAAGGGGGAGTAGTATGGGGTGATCTTCAGGGATCACCCAAATATAATGCCTGACGTCACAAATGTCATTGGATGCAGAGCAGAGTTAAGTACAGCATAACGAGCTACTGGAGATGTCTCTACATTCAATCAAGCCACAAGAAACCCTAATTTTTTTTTAATTCGGTGTTGGTCCCACTAATCTATACTACTTATTCACTTTTCGGTTTATAGGGGATACATAGTATCGGTTGGCCGCTCTTTAAGTTGTATATAATGTAGACCAAACATATAATCCTAAACCAAACCTTGACCCATTCTATAAAATGTTATGTTCTGTCAATAAAGGGGGATGTAGACCAGGTTACTCCACGACATTACTCTTTATTTTTTGAAGATTCAACTAGAGCTGTACAAGCAACAAAGAAGGGGGGGTTTAATCAGGAGAAACATGAAGGTTGGCCGGTACCCCTTGGATCGCACTTAAGATCTCCAAAACAGCAAGAAACACATTAGAATGTTTGGTCAGTCCAGAATTTGAGGGGGTGTCACCATATAGGATAAAAATAAAACAAAAGGCCACTTATACCATTATTATAGGATGAAGCAGTACAGCTGGACAGGATATTCTTCAGATTACAGGGATTTACAAACACTACTCACCCTGTGCCCTCCAATTCCACACCTTCTCACCTACACCTATCCTTTTTCTGAATGGTCCGATACTTCAACCTCTTACCTCCTCCTTACAGCCTCCCACTCTAGACCGACTTGATCCCATTCACCTCTCAGGACCCTTTAGAGTGTATGTAAAACATAGTCCAAAACCATCTAATCCTAACCAAACTTGACCCAATTCTATAGTAGTGTTATGTAATGTCAATAAAGGCACAGTAGGTCAGGTTTACTTCATCCCATTACTCCATTGGCCTCGGAAAATTCAACTAGAGCTTTAACAAGCAAACAAGAGTTGGGTTTTGACTCAAGAGACACATTAAGGTTGGCCAGACCCCTAAGATCTCAGAACACATTAGATGGTTGATCAGCCCTGTCATATATAGGGTGTGTGTCTAAAATAATCTGCCCACATGGTCACCATATTAATGAACACAAAGCTTCTTGTCCAATATTTATAGGATAGACACAGAATAGTTGGACCAGTGTGCACCAGCGCACTCGAGCTCCCATTCTTATGTCCTATATTGTTTCCTGAATCGTCCAGATACTCATTACCTCATACCCCTCCTTACTGCCCTGACTCCAGACCCAGACTTGATCTATTCACCACTCAAACGCCCTTTCTCAAACCCTGGTCGTCAAGGCTTCCACCAAGCCCCATTCTCGTCACTCTCCTGTTCTCCAGCAGACCACGTCATGGGTGATGTGAAGCTTGGGGCAGACTTACTTATCGGTCCATTCGCAATCCAGTGGCGCGTTGTTCGACATTGATTCTGAGATTGCCGGGATTCACTAAGGTCGTGCGTCCGATATCCAATAGTTGTCGCTGCTGCGCTGAGTCCGCCGGAGTTCACCTTCTTCGTCCCGGTGTATGTGAGTGCTATCTTGCGACAAATTTTTTAAAAAATCCATGCTTTTTCGAATCCGAAGAGTTTTCCGACTGCCCACGCCCCAGATTTCTGTGTGTGAAAGCCGGTGGCGTGCGGACCAAAATCCTGGAGCCAATTCGGTTGCAATCGGAAATATTCGGGAAACCCCACGAAAAATGCGCGATTCGGTTCTCTTAGTAAATGAGCCCCATTGAGTCTTCACATCGCTTGCAAAAACAAAGTGTGAAATTGATGTTATTTTTGTGACGGCTTCCGATGACGGCTGCTTGACTTGGTCTAAAGGAGTATAGAAGTGCTACCCTGATACATATTATGTCATACCTGTTAAAAACTTAATATGTTAATTTGAAGCTGAATCCCAAACAAGATATTTGGTGTTCGCACCCGGTAGGATGTGTATGATTCTGCCCATAATCGTGCAATGATACAATGACACGTTGTAAGAAGTTCCTCTCTTCATCCATTTGCGATGGAATCAAACTTGCTAATTCATGTTTCACACATTAACACCCGGGCCAGAGGGGAATCTGCCGCCGGCCGAAAAGCCACTCAACTGAGATTAAGGGGAAACAGTAGGAAAAAACAGACAAACTTTGATTTATCTTGATCTTTATGTACACGGAAGGCCATTATACTATCAAACAAATTCTCTGATAAAGAGTCGTTGAAACTTACTGTTTTCTGTACAAATTCGTGACTCGGATCTATTGTCGCAGCGTTGACATTCGACTTTTGCAGGACGTGTCCCGTGGGTCTTCTTGAAAATTCATACACTTTCTTGGCTGAATGTACAAACATCGACTACATCGCTTGTATGAGGTTTCCATTCTTGGTAAATTTGCCTTGTTCTACTAATACCAGCCATGTAGTGGAGTCTTGGAGATTGGTGTGATTAACCTCACAATGGGCTCTATAAAGGATAGAAGAGTGTGGACTATGACAATAGAGCGTATGTTACATTATAATGTTATCTGTGTGTATTATCCCGTACGTGACATCACGTGAAGTATTACTCTATCTGTAGTGACATCGACTGTGTGTTATTATCCCTGTACTGGTGACATCCAATGTGTGTATTATCCTGTACTGGTGACGTCACTGTGAGATATATCCTTACTGTGAAATCTCTGTGTGTATTATCCCTGGACGTGACATCACTGTGTGTATTATCCCGTACTGTGACATTGGCTATGTGTATTATCCTGTACTGTGACATCACTGTGTGTATTATACCTGTACTGTGACATTGCTATGTGATATTATCCTGACTTGGACATCACTGTGTGTATTATACCTGTACTGGGACATTGCTGTGTGTATTATCCTGTACTGTGACATCACTGTGAGTTATATCTGTAGTGACATCACTGTGTGTTTATCCCTGTACTGTGACCTCACTGTGTACATTATCCCTGTACTGTGACATCTGTGTGTATATCCCTGTACTGTGACATCACTGAGTGTAATCCATGTACTGTGACATCACTGTGTTGTATTATCTGTACTGTGACATCAGTGTGTGTATTATCCGTATTGTGACATCACTGTTGTATATATCCCTGTACTGTGACATCACTGTGTGTATTATCCCTGTACTGTGACATTGTGTGTGTATATCTCTGTACTGTGAAATCACTGTGTGTATTATACCTTATGTGACACGCTGTTGTATTTATCCTGTACTGTGACATCACTGAGTATGTTATCTTTGTACTGTGGACATCATGTGTGTATTATCCCTGTACTGTGAATACTGTGTTATTACCCTGTACTGTGATCCACCGTGTGTATTATCCTCTAATGTGACATCACTGTGTGTATTATCCCTGTTCTGTGACATCACTGTGTGTATTATCCCTGTACTGTGATATCACTGTGTGTATTATCCCTTTACTGTGACATGCTGGTGTATTATCCCTGTACTGTGACATCGCTGTTGTTGTATTATCCTGTACTGTGACATCACTGTGAGTATTAATCTGTAACTGTGACATCGTCTGTGTTGTTATTATCCCTGTACTGTGACATACCACCGTGTGTATTATCCCTGTACTGTGACATCAACTGTGTGTATTATATCTGTACTGTGACATCACCTGTTCACCTGTATACGGTAACATCCTGTGTGTATTAGCCCGTCCCTGTGACATCCGTGTTGTTTATCCCTGTACTGCATGACATCACGTGTATAGTATCCTGTACTGTGAATCAACTGGGATGCCAAACCAAAGAACAACTTCATTTTTCATTTTCAAGATCCTATTCATGGGGATTTTTAGGATTCCGCTCCTGTGTCTTGTATCTTGTAAAAATGTAATCTCCAAATTGAAAAGGGATTCTCCTCCACGTGTCATAATGTTCTAATGCAAGCGGTAACGTGTGTTTATTATAGACATAGGAAGATGGATTAGAAAGATGAAAGAAGATAGATAGATAGTACAGGGATAATACACACAGTGATGTCACAGTACAGGGATAATACACACAGTGATGCCACCGTATAGGGCTAATACACACAGTGATGTCACAGTACAGGGATAATATACACAGTGATGTCACAGTACAGGGATAATACACACAGTGATGTCACAGTACAGGGATAATACACACAGTGATGTCACAGTACAGGGATAATACACACAGTGATGTCACAGTACAGGGATACAGTGATGTCACAGTACAGGGATAATACACACAGTGATGTCACAGTAAGGGGATAATACACACAGTGATGTCACAGTACAGGGATAATACACACAGCGATGTCACAGTACAGGAATAATACACACAGTGATGTCACAGTACAGGATAATACACACAGCGATGTCACAGTACAGGGATAATACACACAGTGATGTCACAGTACAGATCACAGTACAGGGATAATACACACAGTGATGTCACAGTACAGGGATAATACACACAGTGATGTCACAGTACAGGGATAATACACACAGTGATGTCACAATATGCTCAGTTTTGTTATAGTACAGGAATTATACAAACACTCACAGCAGATTTCACACCACTGGGGTAATATACACCATGATAGCACAGCTCAAAACTAATGCAAAAAAATCTGGAGTTTATGGGATATAAATACTTCTACAACCCACAGTACACAGGTACAGGATAACATTGCATTGTGGACACCTAGAAATGAATCATGACTCACTACGGGGGAGGGGAGGGGTTTTTTTTTGGGTGTTTGTTTTTTAAAGGAAGGTTCAAAACCACTGAGAATATTTGAGTAATATACAGACCCAGGGTTTACAGAGGTCTTCAGGTCACTGTTGACATTAGTAGCACCTACTCTGATGACCTCTCTCAAATTTATCTTACCCCCCCAAATATATCTGCCTTTCTGACTTTACATTATCTTGCAGTATCATTGCTACAGACAAGCTCGGGGACCTGCTGTATTTAATCTATGGCTGCATTGGTGGGTCATTTCTGGTCTGGGGCCCAGAGGTGGAATGAAGCCTCCTCTAAACTTAATAGTCAGAGATATGTAATAGAATGTATCTAGAATTTCTGTTTGACATGTTTTTATGTATTCTTATGTCAGAGAATGCCATGCTACAGAGGCTGTGTGCTCAGGCAGACGGCTCATATGTAGATCAAAGTCCTAAGTAAACTTGACCACTATGCAGGCAGCATATTATAGAGCAGGAGGAGCTGAGCAGATTGTACATGCGTCCTATCTGCAGGCAGCATGTTATAGAGCAGGAGGAGCTGAGCAGATTGTACATAGTGTCCTATCTGCAGGCAGCATGTTATAGAGCAGGAGGAGCTGAGGACATTGTACATGGTGTCCTATCTGCAGGCAGCATGTAGTAAACAAAGAGTAGAAAAGCAGCACTCCGTGACAAACAGGTGTTTATTTCACCAGTGGAGAATTACAACGTTTCAGCTATCTCAATGTAGCCATTTTCAAGTAATGGTAACAGTGTTACAAGGCGGGTTTATATCCCCCGCAGGATGTGACATCATCAAGGAACATACACAGATAAATCGTTCATAATGTGGCATCGTGATCCAATTATAGTGTACAAATAACAATAGTGAATATACATGTCATAGTGCATCAATTTTCAATAAATAAATACATAAATATTGCCACTAGGCATTCAACCCATCACGCCATGCTGTGTTTGTATATAGAAAAACAGCGCATGTCCGCAGATGGTTGCTTGGCAACCACCGACGCAACTCGTCGAAATGACTCACTTATAATGCTCGATCACGGCTCTAGTGCAACACTCCCCTACAGTAATCCATGGCCTTACCTACGGGTGGCGGGGGCAAGGCTACTGGATATTTGGGATCCTTGAGTCGGACCTCTACAAGCTTGCACCCTACCCTCGGATAGAATCCGTATCCACAGTGCCGCTTCATCTCTTCAATCTGCAGGCAGCATGTTATAGAACAGGAGGAGCTGAGCAGATTGTACATAGTGTCCTATCTGCAGGCAGCATGTTATAGAGCAGGAGGAGCTGAGCAGATTGTACATAGTGTCCTATCTGCAGGCAGCATGTTACAGAGCAGGAGGAGCTGAGCAGATTGTACATAGTGTCCTATCTGCAGGCAGCATGTTACAGAGCAGGAGGAGCTGAGGAGATTCTACAAAGTGTCCTACCTGCAGGCAGCATGTTATAGAGCAGGAGGAGCCGAGCAGATTGTACATAAGTGTCCTATCTGCAGGCAGCATGTTATAGAGCAGGAGGAGCTGAGCAGATTGTACAAAGTGTCCTATCTGCAGGCAGCATGTTATAGAGCAGGAGGAGCTGAGTGGATTGTACACAGTGTCCTATCTGCAGGCAGCATGTTATAGAGCAGGAGGAGCTGAGCAGATTGTACATAGTGTCATATCTGCAGGCAGCATGTTATAGAGCAGGAGGAGCTGAGCAGATTGTACATAGTGTCCTATCTGCAGGCAGCATGTTATAGAGCAGGAGGAGCTGAGGAGATTCTACACAGGATCCTATCTGCAGGCAGCATGTTATAGAGCAGGAGGAGATGAGCAGATTGTACATAGTGCCCTATCTGCAGGCAGCATGTTATAGAGCAGGAGGAGATGAGCAGATTGTACATAGTGACCTATCAGCAGGCAGCATGTTATAGAGCAGGAGGAGCTGAGCAGATTGACATAGTGTCCACTCTGCCAGCTGTATAAGAGCAGGAGGAGATGAGGCATTGTACATAGTGACTCATTCAGGCAGCATGTTATAGAGCAGGAGGAGCTGAGCAGATTGAACATAGTGTCCTACCTGCTGGCAGCATGGTATAGGCAGGAGGAGCTGACAGATTGACATAGGTCCTATCTGCAGGCAGCAGTTATAGAACAGGAGGAGCTGAGCAGATTGTACATAGTGTCCTATCTGCAGGCAGCATGTTATAGAGCAGGAGGAGATGAGCAGATTGTACATAGTGTCCTATCTGCAGGAAGCATGTTATAGAGCAGGAGGAGCTGAGCAGATTGTACATAGTGTCCTATCTGCAGGCAGCATGTTATAGAGCAGGAGGAGCTGAGGAAGATTCTACAAAGTGTCCTCCTGCAGGCAGCATGTTATAGAGTAGGAGGAGCTGAGCAGATTGTACATAGTGTCCTATCTGCAGGCAGCATGTTATAGAGCAGGAGGAGCTGAGCAGATTGTACATAGTGTCATATCTGCAGGCAGCATGTTATAGAGCAGGAGGAGAGGAGAAGATTGTACATAGTGTCTGATCTCGAGGCAGCATGTTATAGAGCAGGAGGAACTGAGCATATTGTACATAGTGTCCTATCTGCAGGCAGCATGTTATAGAGCAGGAGAAGCTGAGCAGATTGTACACAGTGTCCTATCTGCAGGCAGCATGTTATAGAGCAGGGGGAGCTATGCAGATTGTACATAGTGTCCTATCTGCAGGCAGCATGTTAAAGAGCAGGAGGCGCATAGCAGATTGTACATAGTGTCCTATCTGCAGGCAGCATGTTATAGAGCAGGAGGAGCGGAGCAGATTGTACATAGTGTCCTATCTGCAGGCAGCATGTTATAGAGCAGGAGGAGCTGAGCAGATTGTACATAGTGTCCTATCTGCAGGCAGCATGTTATAGAGCAGGAGGAGCTGAGTAGATTGTACATAGTGTCCGATCTGCAGGCAGCATGTTATAGAGCAGGAGACGCTGAGCAGATTGTACATAGTGTCCTATCTGCCGGCAGCATGTTATACTTCTGCTTTCTCCAGCATCCTTAATTCTCTCCATCGGAAAACTTGAAAGGTAAATGATCATCTTTTATTTTTTTTTTTATGAGCCCATAAACAACGTTTAAGTATTGCCGTGTTGCTTTCTCTCCCCATTGTTGCCAGTTTGCATATATTCTCTTTTTTTTTGTGTCTGCAGTGATTTGGTAAAGTCAGGTCCAATTAATGATTTGTTACTTTACATTTCTTGCTGCAATTATCCCTACACATTACTTTTGGGCCCAAAGAACTATAAATTATTGTAAGAGGAAACAAAAAATTGGTACGACGAGAATATGTTAGTTGGGTAAGGAAATAATGTTATTATGTACCTAAAGGAAATGAGACACATTAGGACATAGGTGCTACCTACGACTCCCCATGGCTGAGGACGGTAGTGGTCTCCTGCTGAGAACTTTCAAGAAGTAGGAGTGGGCTTCCAAATTATTTACGCCAAGACCCTAGGGTGGGTTAACTGTAAAGACCCCCTTCTACTACGTTCATCTAATTGGACTCATGTGGAGAGGATCTGATTTAGAAGTGTTCCATAGAAACTGGCAGAAGTGCCATAGTGGCTGCCTACGAGGCCTGCACAGTCGGAGGGCCAGGGCAAGGCCTTAAGTTGGCTGCCAACCCATGAGAAAGAGGAGCTGCCCATATGCTGTGTGAGTGGAGGTGGAATATGCTGATGAGGACGTCGTGGTGCCTGCTTGTCTTCAGAGCAGCGCCCAGTTACGGCACACAAGAAGACTGCTGTAGAGAACCAGGAGAGGCGGAGAAAAGCTTAATATACTTACACAACCACAAGAAAAAAGGTGCATTGGCGTACGGGAAAGGTGTGGGAGCTACACAAAGGTATATAAGTGGGAGAACCACTAAAGGGGGGTGGGGCAAAAGGAGGGGGTATAGAAGAGATGCTAAGGTACGAAAGGTACAGAAGGGTTGCGAAAGTGGATGATACAATGTACCACAATGCTATAATATTAATCTATAGATCGTGGAGTCTGCTATATTTGCAAACCCGAAAAGTTGTGGGGATAGTCCAAAGTTGGTTATGGGGGCCCAATCATTTCGAGATTACAGGGCATGAAAAGTATATACATAGGTGTCAATCATACTCCACCAGGTTTAGTATCATAGATCGAAAACACAATCCAGCTGGACTACGGGTTTGTTGCTTGCATCTCCGCTGCGGATACAGTCAAGCTGGGGTTTTCAATGGAGTATTACTTGAGCTTCTCCAGAGGGATTGATTGCAGAATGGGCTAGGAGCCCGTTGTACCCAAAAGTATCTCTTTCACACATGGGGTGTTGACCATGTCTCACTCTCACAGTTCATCCACACCCAATGCAGGGACTAATCTTCGGACCATGGTTTAGGATCTTCCTGCAGCACAAAGATCCCCCCTTTCTTTTCTGCAACAGGTTTACTATCACTGAATTCAGATCTTTTTTCTAGAAACAGTCCTATTAAAAGTGAAGGAGATTTTTGGCCATGCATAATCTATTAGTTTTAAACTTGTTCCAAACTTATTCTTGCCTTTTGGTAATTGGTTAATACCTCACTTCAACCTCTCTCCCGCTACCAATCGGTGGATGGCTAGGGGACCATGATCTAAGAAAACATTAACACCGCCTTTATAAATAGCAAGGGGACCTATCATGAAAAATATTGTCCCTAGTTTGTGGTAATAAACTAAATAAATTAAAGGTGAAGACCAAGAGATATATCAAACTCTAACTCACCACCCAGACAGTGTCAAAATTAAATTTGGTTCAGTAATTCTCAATATAATGTAGAAATGGGGAGTATTTGATGATGTGTATCCTGTCTGCTCTCCAGATGAAGACTCCTCACTCCATTTTTTACCATATCGACTCTAAACCCACAGTCTACCCCAACCCATGACTATTCTGGACAAATCCCACTTTCTTTCAAATGATCTGGCATTGATAATGAAGAAGCAAGGTCTTGGTGATTGCATACACGTTGGGAAACTTCTTAAAGTCTACTTGGCTTACTTGATTGACCAACGGACTATAAGTTAAAAAATCCTGGACCAATGTAACCCTTTTTTGGTTCATTCGTCAGGGCAGACTAAATCTGCACTTGAGTTTCAATAAAAGAAATAAAATTTTTATCAAAGTGGGATGGTGTTTTTAATAGAGATGAGTGGACTCAAGGGGGCAGATTTACTACCCGTCCATTCGCGACCAGCAGGACGCTTTCTCTGGCGCTGGATTCGGGTCCGTAGGGATTCATTAAAGGTAGTTCCTCCGCAGTCCACCCGGGTGAAAAGCATCGGCACGCACTGGAGTACACCGAGCCGGGCTGAGTGAAGGCTAAGTGCAAGCTCCGCAAAAAGATTTTTTTGAAATGCGGCGGTTTTTCAGAATCCGTAGGGGCTTTCGTTCGCCACCGCCCCCGAATTCGTCACGTGCATGCCAGCGCCGATGCCGCCCAATTCCCATCAAGTGCGCCAAAATCCGCAAAGTCGGATATTATACCGTAAACGTCGGGAAAAACGCGAATCGGGCCCTTAGTAAATGACCAACAGGTTTCCGTTGGGTTTGGGTTTTTCCCTAGTTTTCACTGCCAGTAAAATAAAAAAATAGTTTCACACCTCGATAGGAGTCCTACCAAAAAAATGACCCCATCCATTGGGATTTTTTTCTGACTAGAGATCATAGGCAAAAGGAATGATAAGATGCAAGTCTACAAAGTGCAACCTCCATTCCATCATGGTTAAACCAAGGAAAGCCCCACAGTAGGAAAAGTTGGCATTGTAGAAAAAAAAACTAAATTTTTTGATCCACAATTTGCAGTCAAAATACACTGATCAAGTCACATTACTCATCCTGGTCCAAAAACTTTGTGACTTTGAGGGAAACTTCCCTAAGGCGTTGATGCCCCAACGTTGCTCAATACTAAACAAAGAACTTGAGATTGTGTTGGCTTTGTGTAGTGTTCCTCTTCCAAATATTCCTCTTCCCGCAGGAGTGTAGATCTCCCTTTAATTGAACTCTAAATAGGAAGATCCATGTGTTCTAGAATTCTTGTCTGTGATTTAGATTATAAAATGTGTTTCGCGAAGGGCTTAAAAACCTCCATTCTGGCGAACATGATTGATGATGCCGTACTCCTTACAAAGTGTAATGACCCGCGGTCATTGAGCATTTAAATATTTCTACTACTAGAGAATAAAATTGAAAGATGGTGCAATTAAACTTTAGAAGGTCACTGCCTGCAAAAAACTTTAGACAAAAGGTGTGAACTTCAAGCGGCTCCATCTTGTAGCCAGTGACCCTGAGCATTTCATTTATCCACTTTTGGCTAGGAGGAATGTTCAGCAAAAATATCACATAGGCTTAGAGCTCAGGCTGGAGAAGTGGTGTGAATCACTCTCTGGGCAGGTCTACATTATGCAAATTATGCCGCATACACATGCTCGGAATAGACAAGCGGCCACTGAGGACAAAGACTGAAGACTGGATGCTAAAATAAATCAGTCTTTCTGAGTTTATCTCATTATAGCATATTCAGGTGATATTTCTGGTATATCCCTGATCTAATGAGAATTGAATTTTCTTTATATGCGGACAATTTTTAGGACAAAGTCACATATTCCCAAGAGAATTGATTACATAGTTTATATGGTTGAAAAAGAACATATCCATCCCCCAAGTTCAACCAAGGAAGGAAGGGATTCCACGAAGAAGGGATTTAAGAGAAACACAAGCTCTACTTGATCCTAATTTGCATGTCGCACATGATCAGATTGATCATTGGGTGGGGATAGGGATGAGAATATTGGAGCTTATTTACTAAGGATCGGCCAGCGCGCACTTTGCGTTTTTCCAGCGTTTCTGGGGGCGATTGCACGGATGGGACAGGCTATTTAATGGGGATTATGTTACACGAACGACGGATTGTGCGTGCAGCTGGCCATGGCTTTCATGCGACACAAAATCAGGGGCGGGTATCGGATGATCCAACGGATCGGGGACTGATGCGGGATAACTTGCAAGATTTAAGCACTTACATGCACAAGGAAGAAGAAGGTGAACTCTACAGACATGGAAGCGGGGAAACGACACATGCAGGATATCGGGCGACGAGTGAATTGCGCACCAGTGCAGATTCGTTAAGACAATGCAAGTTACTGTGTAACTCAGGGTTCGGGTAAGTAAATTGTGCACCTATGAATTCCAACATACAAGCTTTCCAGCAGTATTTAACGGGGTAACCACTGCGATCAGAGCCACCACCGATCGCTGGTGTTACAGCAAAGGAGGGGATACCAAATGCCAAACCTGATTTGAACTTCTAACTTCTGATTTAAAAAATTAAAAGGCATAATCCACCTCATTGATCTCTGCTACTTACCATCAAAACACAGTTCCATGATCCCTACTTCATATTTCCTTAGTGGCCAGAGACTCGAAAGTAGAGACCACTTGGGGGACTTGAAAAATTATCGGGGTGAAGAGGGGAATGTTATTTTATTTTTCATTCCAATACATATGAACAATCCAAATACAGCAAACCATGCCTCCATTAAGATTAATGTCATCCTAATCCATTGGTTCTGGTGGCTAAGCTCGATTTTATGTTTTTTTTCGTTATATGATTCCCCCGACATTTCCATTATAGCAGATAAGGAAAGAGAAATGGGTGCTCTTCGGGCCCTTTGTTATGAGAAGGAAAAGCCACCACCAGAGGGGGCACAAACTTTTATGACAAGTTTCCTCCTTCTTTTTCCGTGATACAGTAATATATACAATGAACTTTTAAAAGAATATTAAGGATGAACAACAATAATTGAGATGAGCTTGGCCAATTTACAGTGTTTGGTTTGTGTTAGGTCGCATGACCTGGGGTATTGCCAGATTGGTGGCCGAACAGCCAATCCAATCGTCAAACTGATGCCCTCAACAACTAGCCATGTCTATGATGTGCAAGGGGGGAGATCTCTTAAAATTATATAGCTCATAGCCAGTTGTTGGGGCGTCAATCTGGCATATTCCGATTTGCTCAGCACAAACTCCAATGGGACGTTAGGTCCACTATCTCTAATACACACTGTCGCTTCCCAGTAAATGAGATAGTGATATGAAAATTATATGAATTTCCAGTTACTAATTTTCCCAGGCACAAATTGATTTAAAATTTTTAATTATTGGTTAATCGATTTGCTACCAATTGTGCTGCATATAATCCCCTCTAGTCCGCTAGCCACACATTTCTTATCTTATTTCATTCCTCTCTCCATTCTTTTAATTAGGTTGTAGTGTTAATGTTCGTGTTAGGTCGATGTGAAAAAAAAATAAATTAAAAAGAGGTACAGGAAGAGGACAAGAGTGAAAACTCTGTTGTTGTGTAACATGTTCCCCAACCACTGGTTCCCCAGCAAGAACGGGGTCGTTGAAAAATGGTTCAGGCCTCGTCAGACTTCTGTAAAACAAACAAAAAATACTACCTTCCCTGTTCCTACTGCAACAGTCTTCACTAACCTTTTCTTAATTTCCACGTTACTGCACATTGAAATCAACGTCATGTATGTACTAGCAAAGAAATTTACAGCGTTCGGCTGGGAAAGGCGATATGAGGAGCAAGGGTCGTGGTGCTAAAGGCGGGGGATATGGGAGGGGGCATAATGAAGAAGGGGACAGTGGTGGGGAAGATCTCAAGAAAGAAGGACATAATGTGCTAAAAGGAGTGAAGGGTAAAGGGGAGGCGGGGTGCTATGAGTGGGGGGGAACCAATGACGACGAAGTACTAAGAGGACAAGGGAGTTAGAGTCGAGGAACAAAGTGGGCCAGGGAAACGATTTGAATATGGCCACCAGACCAGCATCCGGACGTGTATGGAGAAAGATGTCAGCGTCCTTGTAGCGAGGGGAGGGGGATCTGAAATGACAAAACGATGTCACAGGATGGGAGGAGCAACAACTATTTTTGTCCACTCCACGTCCTATATGTTTACAGCCGTCCCGTACAAAGGTAACACTCTAGCTGGCTTATATATCAATTTCCAGAACACCTGGAGCACATGCAGCGTGATCAAGATATCTAATCTTTCAAAAAAGTTGGCAAAAACGTTCAGCAATCAGGATCTTGAATGATTCACATCATCCTAATGGAGATGATACAATATCTAAACACTTGACTGTATGTAACTGCGTTGTTGCAATCATGGGTAATGATAGCAGCAGCTGTCAAGAGGTTTTCGGGAGCAACAAAATTGTTGCTTCTTCAAGAAAATATAAAATTTGCCCTTTAGACAATGAAAACTTAATTTATAAGATTCCTTTTCCAAAAATTACAGTGAATAAAAAAGTTTTTTAAGGCACTTGTATATAATACCTGTTGGGAAAGCCATTCATTGTAGTAATTGCAAATCATAATTGCAGGACAATCGAACTCGAAAGTTTTTCTCTCTCTCTCTTGTTTTCGGTAACGAAGTGCATATATATATCCGCAATTTCCCTGTAGGTGTTGAAAGCCGAGTAGATTATATCTATGCAGCCAATTGTATTTACTCTAAGACCCCGTCGCGATTCCTTGTGACATCAAAGTTGGTGAAATAAGCGCCCGGACAATGTTCCTGCTTTTAGTTAATTTAGAAGTAATGATCAACCTCTGTACGAACTTTTATCACAAGACCGTCCCGCAATTACTCCTCTAACATTAATTAACAGGATAACAACAAGTTCCCTAAGAGCTTCTATTTCAGTCGATTTGCCCCGGGTTCCTCGCATATTGATCGTTCCTACTTCACACTTCTTACTGATTTTCCAGCTCAGACCTGAATCCATATAGTGTCTGAGCAATGGGGATTGAACTTGGGACTTGTGCCCCATAGGCTAATGGATATGTATATATTTATATCCAATATACGCCTGATAATAACCAATTACAGAAATATCAGCCACATTGTATCCTACCAATAGCATTTAGAGATAAGATACTGTCTTTTATAGAAAACTGGCTAAAAGCCATAATGATGATGTAGAGTTGATTATGAATATATTTTAAAATGATCATCATTCAAAAAAAGATAATTCATCTATACCTCATAAATATATATAATGTATTTGTTAAACGGAACCTACCACCACGATTGGTAGATCGGGTGGTAGGTGGATGTAAGGGACATGGGATGCTCTTTTAGAGATATCCTCACTCCGCTAACTTTTGGTACACGTTATGGAACTAATATGTAAATTCGTTATGCGGTACTGGGCATGGAGTAGCCGAGCATGAGGCTACACAGCGCGGCTACTCACGCCCCAGTAGCACATTACTCCTCCTATCCCGTGGCGTGGCGCCGCTCCTCGTAGTGCGCGCCCTCATCCGTCAGCCCCAGCAGCCCCAGCTTCGATGCCAGAGCTACTGCGCACATGCCGCAGTAGCCGGCTGTTCGGACGAGGGCACGCAGTACGAGAGCTGCGCGCCGCACGCAACAGGGTAGGAGGAGTAATTGTGGCTACTGGGGAGTGGAGTAGCCAACGTGTGTAGCCTCGTGCCGGCTACTCCTCGCCCCAGTAGCCAGCATAACGAAATTTACATATAGTTCCATAAAGAGTACAAAAGTTAGCGGGGACGTGAGATTAGCTCTAAAAAGTGTTATCCTCACGTCCCTTACATCCACCTACCACCCGATCTACCTTTAAGGTGAATTTGGTGGTAGGTGCCCTTTTAAATAAAGCCATTAATATTCTTTATTTGAATTTCTGATTGAAGCGTTTTTAATCTTCCAGCAGTCCAAGGGTTCAGAAATCGGGGAAGTTCAATGGCCGCTGATATGTTAGATATAGGTGATCTAAAATGTAACTAAACTTTAAACAAGGTGAATTACATTATGAGAAAAACCAAACTTTTTGGCTTCAATAAAACAAAGAGTGGAACAATTAAAGGGGTCAGAAGAATTTCTGTACCCACTGTATAGGTATAGGAAGAGTTATTAGTGGCTTCCTTATCTGTTGAATGGAGTTCCAAAGCTTTCAGATACACTGCTCACTACAGAAAAAGAAAGGAAAAAAACACAGAGAGTCTAATCTCTTTTTATAGTATCTCAGAAATAAAGAAATGTGCTTCAAGTTTCGTTACACTTATTTAAATGTAAGAAAAGTTTTGTGGTGTGGATATGTTTGTAGAATCAATGCCATCTCATTTCATTATATACACTTTCCGTATTATCCTAATTATAAGTGTTGTATGGATAGCCCTAGCGCTCATAATAGTGTTTCATAATACAGAAGCTAGAATCTTAGCATAAGTGCAACTTTGGAGATATAATACAGGAGTCAGGTTCTTCAGAAGGGGAGACTGGACCAGAGTCTGAGACGAGGATGAGGAGGCAGGTACTGGATCTGCCTGAAAAATCAGAGGTGCGGGAGATGGACACCAAAGTCTAAAAAGGGGGTGTTTCATTTCCGAGGGTGGTGGTAAGATGGGTAAAAGAAAGCCGTTAACTAACCACTCTGAGGCGGCACCCACTTTGTTCGCTGGTGTCCACTTACGTCGACAGCAATTAGCTGATGCGGCTAGATTTGCGGCCTTTGATTTTCGCGGCTCGTGGTGAATTCAACATTTATTTTTGCAGGAGACCAGGCTGCCAGATTGGCGGCCGTGTTTAAAGCTAAGCGGGAATGGAGACAAGGGCCTTCCTATTGGTCTCTTGCGGCAGAGCCGTATAGCAGCAAGTGGCGGTCCTTTTACCGCACCGTTAGAATTGCCGACGAGTTATTGAGTTAGAAATGGGGGGTGCCTGATCCTGGTTGTCCTCAGAAGGGACAACAAGAAATTTTGCTAATAACATCTATGGTCCCAGTCCAAGTGGAGACAGAAGTGTCTCTTTATGAGGATCAAGCCCTACCTTTTACAAGTCGGAGGTGTCTTTGAGAGGGACTTCAATGCTGTCACGAGGTCCAGGATAGGGGAGGTTCCAGAGACAAGTGACTTATGATAGCGTCGCCTTTAATGACATAGCTAGTGAGGCTCGCCTGGTGGATGTCCACATCCGGCACACCCCAGGCACGCGGGGTTCAACTATTATAGGGGTAGCTGGCAGGTCTAGAATAGACAGGTTTTATTTAAGGAGGAAGCCATTTCTTCACCAGTTTCTGTTTTGAGGTGGAATTCTCCGACCACTGTCTAATTTGTTTTCTCTGGATGTTACAGAGACCCCCAGATGGGAAGAGGCTACTGGAAGCTCAATTCGTCTCTCCTGGAAGAAGCGGAAGACAATCCTTTGAGGACTTTCTTCAGAGACAGGTACCATTGCTGGGCCTGTAGCAGTAAGTCAGATTGGTGGGAGATGCTCAAGAAAAGGGTGACGAGATTCTCGCCAGCTCTCGAGCCTCAGTGAGCCTGGACAGTACCGCCGTTATCAGGGCCTGAGGAGGAAACTCGAGCATCGTCTCGACTGGAGGTAGTTCGTGAGTACATCTCCAGAGTGAAATCCTTGCTGAAGAGGTGTCAGTACGGACAGACACGCACTCTTTGCTTTTTGAGAGGGATCACGGGAAAATACCGCTCGCCCAACCCCTACAGGAAACTGCAAGATGTCAGTGAATGGTAAGTTGTCACAGGAATGGTGACAGTACAGGATCCTGAAAAGGTCCAGATCATGGATTCTGGAGGTCGTAGATCCTTCTACTCGCACCTCTTGGGCAGGAAGGATCTAGATCGTGGATGTGATGTCGGTTTCTGGCTGAAAACGGTCCCTGAGCGTGGGACTAGACCCCTCTCTTGAGTTTTGACAGAGAAGATTAGGAAGGGAAAGAGGAAGATCAGCCAGGCGGATGGAAGGGCTCGCCCTCAAGAATTCGCCAGGTCCGCCGAACCTGGGCTTTTTGTGGTTTGAATTGATGTTGTTCAGATTTATTTGTATTATGTTTCTTTGATTATGTTTTAAATACTGTATATATTGTATATAGTGGTTGGGGGCTAGTGTTAGGTTGGGAGGGGGTGATGTGGTGTGGGATTTTGGATTTATGAACTGACCTTGGACACTGGTCTGACTACTTAACGCAAACTTTGACGTTAGACCAGTGGGAAGGGGAGGGTGCGGGCGAGAGATCTAGTGCAGTGTGGTTGAATGTGGCTGGACCAGCAGGTAAGTTAATGTATATATTGTATATATGTTTGGTTTGTGTTATGTATTGTTGTGTCTTTTACTTTTATAAAATAAAAGATCTACAGGATGTAACTCGAGTTTGAACTAGATAACTTATAATATGTGATTACAATTGTACCGGCTGTGGTAATTAGTTATGTCTGTGTTGTAGTGGTATAAGAAGGTGCAGAGCCCTTTATATATTCTGTTTCTTGAAATCATGTTAATTACCCTACTAATTATATCAGACGCATCTACGTGTATTCCTTCCAGTCCTTCCTACGGGTCTGCATGTTCTCCTACTCATTATTGTTCCTGCATCACTTATTAAATTAGTGAACTTGGCTCCCGCCACATTTCTTGCGCTGTGACATTTAAATACCAATATCACAGCTTTCTGCCTGATTACTGCGCCAACACTTAGGGTTTGTTTTTTATTTCTTTTACCAACTTTCAAGAGTTTAATTGGACCTCTCCGCTGTTGTTTATTTCCATGGAATTCATTTCCTCATGCTAGGGTTAATTTTATTCTCTTTATGTGAGCCAATTTGCCATTTTTTTATATACTGTATCTGCTTGTGTTTCTGCACAGCAGTATTTTTTTTAGGAATATTCACTTATAGTTTTTAGAGAATATAGGGATGCTTAGTATCATCCAAATGGAAAGAACTATATTAGGACATACAATGGGTAGGGAAGTATCAGACCCTTTAAAGGGCATCTACACCCACAGTTAGGGGGGGGGGGTAGAATGTCACCAAAGGAATGTTCATTACTTGAGGGTTAAGTGGGAGCCTTCTGTCTGCTCCACCGAATAAAATACCTTATAGATTTTTTATATCCTGGTTCTGCCGAGAAGATAAAATATGCAAACCCCTTTTATTGATATTCCCTCCGTCAGCCGACGGCAAGCGTTGCGACAGGCGTGACATCACCCAGCCGTCTGCTAACCTTGGCGATGCGCATGAGCAACATACCTTGCACAGCAGTCCACTAGAGAAGTGCGGCCGCACAAGGAGTCTGCCCCCAGAGAGAATAGAATCAATGATCTGTACTACATTGTACTTCTTGTTGGTGCCATTTTAAAATATGCGAAAGAAGTTCCTAAGGGGTCGAATTGAAACATTTAACCAAGGTTGTTCACATTTCTTTTAACAAATTTCCTTTGGTTCAGAGTGTTCATGGAGAGGAAATTTTACGGTTGGTTGAATGGCAAAAATTGGATCATGTTCACAGTTTGCGATAATTTTTTTCACACCTAATGACCATTGGATTTTATGGCCACAACTTCTGGAGAGGGGGGGGGGGGGCTCGGGGGGGCTTATATGATACTTTAAACATTTTGCAGCATTTTTTTTAGAAACCTATTGAACCTGTCTTGTGAATAACCTGGATATGCCTGTTAAGGTGTATATAATACATACGGGCACATAACTTACCCGTCGTTGCGATCCGGTGCGTGTCTGACGAGGATTCGGATCTCTGCAATTCACATAGCTCGTGCGCCTGGTTTCCTGCCATTTGTCGCTTCCCCCTTTGAGGTCCGCCGGAGTTCACTCTTCTTCCCGGTTGCATGTGAGGGCTGATCTTGCGACACAATTTGTTTTAAATTTCGCGGTTTGTCCAAATCAAAAGGGTTGTCCGACGTCCAGGCCCCCCGATTGTGTTGCGATGTAAGTCGAGCCGCGATGGATGCGCCACAATCCGATCGCATGTGCCAAATAACCGGGGCAATTCAGGGCAAAAAGTCTGGAAAGGAAACGACAAAAATGCGCCATTCGGACCCTTAGATAAATGTGCCCCATAGTCTCAAACCAACAGGGCGACTATGGCAATGATTTTCTCAGGGCAAGCATACAGTCAGGTGAGGAAGAAAAAAGGTTGCTCTCACCCCTCCCCTCTCCATTAAAAACCGAGCAGCCACTACAATAAAGTCCTACATATGGCAGCTTGGTTTGCAGTGCGTAAGACACTATGGATCACAGGCCCCATACATTTGTGTGCATGAGGCCAAAGAAATATGGAAATGGGGTACTGGGAATTGACAAATGGGTTCAAATAATACTTTGCATGTAGCTGTATTTGTGGCGAGTCCCAAGACTGAATTTTACTGGCAGTTGATACTCCGGACCCCTTCAAGTTTATGGAGCCAAACATTAGAATAAGGCATGGAAAAAGTACAACAAAATAAGACATTCTGCACCGTTAAGGTTAGATTTATCTGGGAGAGGGTTTGGTGGAGAACACTATCCTCTTGGTAGGATTTGTGGTATACCCCCTTCCCTTTCCCATTGATATCATTGCCCCAATCCTATGTCCTACGTTAGTCTAGAGATTTGATTGATAGCAAAATCATATTGGGAGGTTTTCCAACTTTTCAAAAATTTTTGATGAAGCATCAATAACCCTTTCAAGATTAAAAAGACGTCCGTGTGTGGCTCTATCATATTTCCCTTCAGTTTTCCTTTCATATCCAAAACAACGGATCCTTATAAAACAGACGCCTCATCTTTAAACCCAAAAGGAAATAATGGAGGCATAATGAGTAGAGAATAATGAGATCTCGGTCTGACAAAGTTTGTGTGTGTTCGATTGCCCGAATGCCAGATAATTAATGTCAAGTGTGTATCATGCGTAAAAGAGGCGCGAATATAAAAGCGCGTTGGTCATTAGACGCTATGTGATGTGACAGCTTCAGAAAGGCCGGGAACACGCGGCGGCTCCAGTGTTTTGCTATATATAGAGATAAGGCATTTGTTAGGGGGAAGATTCGTGTGACTCAGTGTCCAGTGGTTAGGGTCCTCCGCTGGAGGAAATATATAGCAGTGATGATAATTAGACTTCCCAGCTTTCCAAGCGGTGTCCGATGCTTGACAGTTATGATGTGCCGCATCCTCCGGGGAGGTCTGTCCTTCCTTGTTATCTAAAATTCTTAATTTAACTCACCATTTGGATAACGAGGTCTACATGTGTATCTGTCATTTCTAGAATTAATAGTTGATGGGGTTCATAGAGTCACCATCAAGGGACAACTGATATCCTAAAGTGTTGATCTAGAATAATGCAAAAAACACTAAAGCAGCTGCCCACGGACCATCATGGAGAAAAAGAAAAAATATAGAAAAAAAATTTGTATTAATTGGCATTATACGAATTTGACCCATAACATGCAATGGTTTTGCTCCTCGAACATCCATTCTCTCGTGAACTCGCCTCAGCCCGTGTATGATCCCCATATCAAAGACTAGTGCTATAAAACAATACATTAGAGTTGGGGCCTGGGTATACCAAGAAGCAGCAAGTTATGCCTTAAAGAAATCTACTACCAGGATGCAGGATTGTAAACCAAGCAAACTTACATTCGGTGTTTCTCTTCTCCACTTCTATTTTGCTTTTGTGCCTTTGTTTTTACAAAAAAAAAAGTTTTTACAATGATACAAAGAGCCTGAAATGTGCCATGCTCAATTAACAGCTTTAGAGCCCCAAAGCCCCTTAGGCATAATTTGATATTTTTGTTAAAAACAAGGGCCATAAAAAGTTAAAGAAGAGAGAATCCTAGCAGAGGGGCACCCACCTACATGTAAGTGTGCTTGGTGTACAACCTTCATGCTGGTGGTAAATGCCCTTTCGTTGTTCCTCGGGGGTTGTCATTGTTACACCCACACAGATCCCTGCATTAGACATAGTAAGCTTTTACTTCAGTACAGCAGTCCCCGGGTTACATCAAGATAGGGTCCATAGGGGTGTCTTAGTTGAATTTGTAGTTAAAACTGTATATTATATAAGTTAACTTCAGAACAATTTTTTTTTGCCCCAGTGGACATTTGGAGTTTCAACATTTTTGCTTGTAATAGGACCAAGGATTATCAATAAGCTCATTACAGACACCTTACAGCTGTATCATTGAGCCGAGACTATAGTAAAATCCAGAGAACTTCACCAGGGGCACAGTGGGCAGAGGGGTCCGTCTGTAACTAGGGTGGTCTTAACTAGGGTCGACTGTAAGTTGCGTGTCCTTAAGTAGGGACAGTCTGTATTCCTTTAAATAGGGATAATATGTGTTTACTTCATTACACATTCAGAGAGAAAGTATATCTTAATATAGAGTATAGAAATATATGATCCCTGTAAAGGAATTGAAGGAGAAGATTGCACCTCTGTCACAACCTGCGATTTCAACGTGACTTGCTTGTTTTTCTGCAGTCTGAATAGTGTTCTAGTGCTGGGCTACTGATTAAGCCTACATCTGGCTCTCTACGGTTCTGGACGGACAGGGGTTAACGAACTTGAATGCCACTTCGCCCAGAAGAAGGTTTCCTGGCTAACGCATAATAATGTTATGGTGTGCTATGTCCCTTGCTGCATAAAAGCCACTTACACCAGCTCTATGTCTGGTTTGTTGGCTATTTCTGTCTTCGTTTTCAATTTTAGCGATGTTTGTGACTATTTCTGTTAGATCTTTCCTATTTCTCTTTCGAAATCTTCCCCACTTTTGTATCATATTTTTTTTCTTTATTCCTTAGTCCTTCCCCTGTGTTAGTGCTTTGTCCTTATAATACTCTGTTGAGATCTGGGCCATGTGTATTTTTTATGTTTTTTGTCGTTGTCTGTTTATGGTCCCGTCTTCATGGTTGTCCCGAATACTTAAGATATCAGAGGCAAGTAAGTAGTAGGCAGTAATCCTCCTTACAACTTTAGAATACGCTAACCAGAATTAGTCTCATCAAGTCCAACTAAAGAAATCCATTTCTAACGGATGTGATAAGTGGACACTGTATTTACCATTTTACCTAGAAGATTTACTTCTGGCACCACTGGAAGTATGTTTTGTGCAGAACTCGGGGGGGGAGTAACATACTGGAATGTTACAGTAATGAAGTGAGCCTTCATACACATATTTAGTTTTGACTGCAGTATACACTCTAGGATTATTTTTAATTAACTTTCTCTTACAAATTTAAGGATGAAAAAAGTAGTGGATTATAGTACAGGCGGTGGGGCGATAGCCGGGGCCCAAGCCTTTTAGGGGGCCCCTGGCCTCCCCAAACCACCCACCAAATTTTAGAATCCTCATAATATGTTAATGATCTCAATTCACATGGTATACAGAGAAATTTCAGCCCCTGTGAATGTCCTCCAAAGGTCCTGAAACCACAGATTAAAAGATGGCAGAAGGGACAACATCTCCATTCCCAAGAAGCTGATTTAGTACCCTATGTAGGAAGTGATTTCAGGACTCAATATTCATGAAGCCCAGGTCTGGTAGTCTAATCCACCCCTGTGAAAAATACATGCACATTTCATATAGATAACATCAGTATCTGGGCCCTCTAAAGGGATTGAGGATGGGGGGGCGGATTGTACCTCGAATTGCCAGAATAACTAGAATTAGCCCTACAAGTCAAACTAAAGAAAGTTCTACTCTATCAGTGATGTGAAACTGGTTTACACTGGGTTTACCCTTTAGAGAACTACAGTAATGTTCCTACTGCAGACCTCAGGGGCGGAGTAAATAAAAGGAATGTCACTGTTATGGCACCCCCCCCTTGGATCCTACCCAACCTACAATATAAGTTTTGTCTGCAATATTCCTTTAAATACAATCTAGGATTATTTTCTCTGTACTTTTCAGCAAAAAATGTCAGAATGAGAAATTGGAAGCACATTCTTATATAAATGATATCTCATGGAAACTTTTAAGACATTGCGCCATCGTCTCATACTTATGACTCATTATCTTAATCTTAACATGATACAGTATCAGCCCTCTGGTTTATTGAACTGCTCCTCTAAAGCGATGGAGGCTTTTATCCGCTGGTGCAGGAAAATCAGGATATTCAGCAGTAACATTTAATTAAAGTCTCTTTGGCTTGTTGGATGAAATGCCTTCAGTGATCGGAGATTCCTCCATCAGCTCTTTCCAAACTCCATAGATGTTTAATACATTTAAGAAGGATGAAAATTCACGTTCATGTAGGATGAGGCAGTATCCACAATTCTCAAATTGTACTTAAAGTGTGTACACATAAACATAGGCAACACAAGCTACTAACGAGAGAAGTAGTGGAACTCCTCGCTGAGGAACCAACGCTCTGCTTTCCACCTATCTCTTCAAAGTTAACATTTGCACAAGAACTGTCAAGAGCTTTATTGGAATGAGTTTCCATAGCCGGGCAACTACGTTCAAGTATTATATCCATAAGTAAATGCCAGGATCGGGATAAGTGAATCACATGCCACCACCAGGATGTGACCCAGAGGAGACATAGTGGGAAGAAACAGTCTCTTTTCTGTCTAGCTGACCAGGCTGGACTTAATAAAAGATTAGAAAAAGTACTGGTTGATGCATTGTTCCAAATGTAAAGTTTAATGAAGGGGGAGTATAGTAGTATAGGGTGATCTTCAGGGATCACCCAAATAAGTGCCTGACGTCACAAATGATCATCTGGATGCAGAGCAAGAGTTAAGTACAGCATAACGAGCTACTGGAGATGTCTCTACATTCAATCAAGCCAACAAGAAACCCTAATTTTTTTTTAATTCGTGTTGTCCCACTAATCTATACTACTTATTCACTTTTCGTTTATAGGGGATAAATAGTATCGGTTGGCAAGCTCTTTAAGTTGTATATATAATGTAGACCAAAACATATAATCCTAACCACAAACCCGTACCCAATTCTATAATAATGTTATGTTCTGTCAATAAGGGGGAGTAGACCAGGTTACTCCACCGAAATTACTCTTATTTTTTGAAGATTCAACTAGAGCGTAAAAGCAAACAAAGAAGGGGGGGTTTAATCAGGAGAAAATGAAGGTTGGCCGTACCCCTTGGATCGCACTTAAGATCTCCAAAACAGCAAGAAACACATTAGATGTTTGGTCAGTCCAGAATTTGAGGGGGTGTCACCATATAGGATAAAAATAAAACAAAGGCCACTTATACCATTATTATAGGATGAAGGCAGTACAGCTGGACCCGGATATTCTCAGATTACAGGGATACAAACACTACTCACCCTGTGCCCTCCAAATTCCCACCCTTCTTACCTACACCTATCCTTTTTCCTGAATGGTCCAGATACTTCAACCTCTACCTCCTCTTACAGCCTCCCACTCTAGACCGACTTGATCCCATTCACCTCTCAGGACCCTTTAGGGTTGTATGTAAAACATAGTCCAAAACCATCTAATCCTAACCAAACCTTGACCCATTCTATAGTAGTGTTATGTAAGTCAATAAAGGCAACGTAGGTCAGGTTTACTTCATCCCATTACTCATTGGCCTCGGAAAATTCAACTAGAGCTTTAACAAGCAAACAAGAGTTGGGTTTTGACTCAAGAGACACATTAAGGTTGGCCAGACCCCTAAGATCTCAGAAACACATAGATGGTTGATCAGCTGTCATATATAGGGGTGTCTATAAAATTAATCCTGCCCACTGGTCACCATATTAATGAACAAAGCTTCTTGTCCAATATTTATAGGTAGACACAGAATAGTTGGACCAGTGCACCCAGCGCACTCCGAGCTCCCATTCCTTATGTCCTATTCTGTTTCCTGAATCGTCCAGATACCTTCACCTCATACCCCCCTTACTGCCCCTGACTCCAGACCCAGACTTGATCCTATTCACCACTCAACGCCCCTTTCCAAACCCGGTCCTGTCAGGCTTCCACCAAGCCCATTCTCGTCACCTCTCTGTTCTCCAGCAGACCACGTCATGGTTGTGAAGCCTTGGGCAGACTATATACGGTCCATTCGCAATCCAGTGGCGCGTTGTTGACATTGATTCTGAGTTGCCGGGATTCACTAAGGTCGTGCGTCCGATATCCACTAGTGTCGCTGCTGCGCTGAAGTCCGCCGGAGTTCACCTTCTTCGTCCCGGTATGTGGATGCTATTCTTGCGACACAAATTTTTTAAAAAATCCATGCTTTTTCGAATCCGAAGAGTTTTCGACTGCCACGCCCCAGATTTCTGTCGTGTGAAAGCCGGTGGCGTGCGCCAAAATCCTGGAGCCAATTCGGTGCAAATCGGAAATATTCGGGAAACCCCACGAAAAATGCGCGATTCGGTTCCTTAGTAAATGAGCCCCATTGAGTCTTCACATCGCTTGCAAAAACAAAGTAGTGAAATTGAGTTATTTTTGTGACGGCTTCCGATGACGGCTGCTTGACTTGGTCGAAAGGAGTTATGAAGTGCTACCCTGATACATATTATGTCATACCTGTTAAAAACTTAAATGTTATTGAAGCTGAAATCCCAAACAAGATATTTGGTGTTCGCACCCGGTAGGATGTGTATGATTCTGCCCCTAATCGTGCAATGATACAATGACACGTTGTAAGAAATTTCCTCTCTTCATCCATTGCGATGGAATCAAACTTGCAATCATGTTTCACACATTAACACCCGGGCCAGAGGGGAAATCTGCCGCCGAGCCGACAAAGCCACTCACGGAGCTAATGGGGAAACAGTAGGAAAAACAGACACTTGATTATCTTGATCTTTATGTAACGGAAGGCTAACTATCAAACCAAATTCTCTGATAAAAGTCTTTGAAAATTACTGTTTTGTGACAAATTCGGACTCGGATCTATTGTCGCAGCGTTGACATTTCGACTTCTTGAAGGACGTGTCCCGTGGTGTCTTCTTGAAAATTCATACACTTTCTTGGCTGAATGTAACACATACGAATACATCGCGTATGAGGTTTCCCCTTCTTGGTAAATTTGGCCTGTTCTACTAATACCAGCCAATGTAGTGGAGTCTTGGAGATCTGTGGTGCATTAGACCTCACAATGGGCTCTAAGTAAAGGAGAGAAAGAGCGGTGGATATGACACATAAGAGCGTATGTTACATATAATGTTATCTGTGTGTATTATCCGGTACTGTGACATCACTGTGAGTATTATATCTGTACTGTGACATCACTGGTGTGTATATCCCTGTACTGTGACATCAACTGTGTGTATTATCCTGTACTGTGTGACATCAATGTGTATTATCTTGTACTGTGACATCTCTGTGTGTATTCCCTGTACATGTGAACTCACTGTGTGTATACCCTGTAATGTGACATTGCATGTGTATTATCCCTACTGTGACATCACTGTGTGTATTATACCTGTACTGTGACATTGCTATGTGATTATCCTGTACTGTGACATCACTGGTGATATACCTGTACGTGACATTGCTGTGTATTATCCTGTACGTGACATCACTGTGAGATATATCTGTACTGTGACATCACTGGGTATTATCCCTGTATGTGACATCACTGTGTACATTATCCCTGTACTGTGACATCTCTGTGTGTATTATCCCTGTACTGTGACATCACTGGTGGTATTATCCCTGTACTGTGACATCACGTGTTGTATTATCTCTGTACGTGACATCACTGTGTGTATATCCCGTAGTGTGACATCTGTTGTGTATCCCTGTACTGTGACATCACTGTGTGTATTATCCCTGTACTGTGACATTGCGTGTGTGTATTATCTCTGTACTGTGACAATCACTGTGTGTTATACCTGTACTGTGACATCGCTGTGTGTTATCTGTACTGTGACATCACTGGAGTATATATCTGTGTACTGTGACATCTCTGTGTGTATTATCCCTGTACTGTGACATCTCTGTGGTATTATCCCTGTACGTGACATCACCGTGTGTATTATCCCTCTACTGTGACATCACTGTGGTATTATCCCTGTACTGTGACATCACTGGTGTATTATCCCTGTACGTTGATATCACTTGTGTTGTATTTCCTTTACTGTGACATGCTGTGTGTATTATCCCTGTACTGTGACATCGCGTGTTGTATGTATCCTGTACTGTGACATCACTGTGAGTATTATATCTGTACTGTGACATCTCTGTGTTGTATTCCCTGTACTGTGACATCACCGTGTGTATTATCCCTGTACTGTGACATCACTGTGTGTTATTATATCTGTACTGTGACATCACTGTTCCCTGTATACTGTAACATCACTGTGTGTATATCCCTGTACTGCTGACATCACCGTGTATATCCCTGTACTGTGACACACTGTGTATTTATCCCTGACTGTGACACACTGTGTGTATTATCCGTACTGTGACATCACTATGTGTATTATCCCTGTACTGTGACATCACTGTTTATATTACCCTGTACTGTGACATCACTGTGTGTATTATCCTGTACTGTGACATCAATGTGTGTATTCCTGTACTGTGACCTCACTATGGTATTATCCCTGTACTGTGACATCACGTGTGTTATCCCTGATGTGACATCATGTTGCATATCCCTGTACTGTGACATCACTGTTGTGATTATTTCTGTACTGTGACATCACTGTGTGTATTATCCTGTACTGTGACATCACTGTTGTGTATTATCCCTTGTACTGTGACATCACTGTGTGTATTATCCCGTCGTACTGTGACATCAATGTGGTATTATCCCTGTACTGTGACATCACTGTGTGTATTATCCCTGTACTTTGACATCACTGTGTGTATTATCCCTGTACTGTGACATCACTGTGTGTATTTCCGATGTGAGGTGACATCACTGTGTGTATTTCCGATGTGAGGGGACATCACTGTCTACAACATCCTGTGCATTTTAGATACCTATCTGCTACATTTTGCACAAATCTATTACCGGCCATACTTCGTCTTACATTCCTGTACAGCAGATGCCAGTGGAAACAACTTTACAAAAGCTGAAAATACGGCCAAGTATTCCACATAGTGATAAAAATCCATCTGTGATCACATTGTATTCCTGCAAGAGAACCTCCACCTCTAGGCAGACGCCTCTCTATAACACTGATGAGTTATGGTTGTCCTATGGCCTGTGCCCCATGCCAGGGCTAGCAGATGGCGGAGTGTCTCAGGACCGGCGCTGGTCCTATCAGCAGGAGCCTTCTCTTCCCCTTTAACATGAATCGTTGACCTACAAGAGAACGTAGAGTATAATTCAGCCGCAATATCCCATCACACTGTAACCACACTGACAATAAAGTAACTGGGATCACTTTGCAGGGATGATGAATCGCTCCCCATTTCGGTAATATGGTGCGTGAACATTTTTTTGGCAGGTGAGATGACTCCAATTAGTGGTGTTGATGAGTCTACTGGCGCATTCTGTCCATGTCCTGAACGCAGATAACAGAAGCAGCAGCCACCTCCATAACAAGCACAACAACATGAGCCGCACATCTGCCCCGGGGAGGTCCTGGGAGGCACCGGGGATATCCTCAGAGGGGTGGCCCCAAAGCATGAGCCCACTTCCAGTGAGTTCAATGCCCTTAATATTTTTGCCAATAACAATCGTATTATAAACTCGCTTTTGTGATTTCTGGGCTTTATATGATTTGAAAGTTAATGTGATTAAAAACATAGAAAAAAAAATTGCTAAATTGGTAAATGCTCCACCATTTAAGGATCACCATTTTATTTCCCTCTTTATTTTGGATGATCCAACAGCCAGTCAGCTCCTCCTGCTCTATAAGAATGATAGATACTTGGGTAGATTTATCAAACTGTCGAAGTCAGAATATTTCTAGTTGGCCATGGCAACCAATCACAGCTCCCCTTTAAATATTCATGAGCACTGGTAAAATGAAAGCTGAGCTGTGATTGGGTGCATGGGCCAACTAGAAATATTCTGACTTTAGACAGCTGATATATCTGCCCCACTATGTGCAATCTGATAGCTCCTCCTGCTCCTATAACATGCTGCCAGCGGTAGGACACTATGTCAATCTCCACTCCTCCTGCTTCTAAACAATTATAAATAATTCAACCCAGTATTGGGACATGGGTTTGGTGGTTGGGTAATACCGGCTTATGTTGAGCACTGTATCAAATCAATGGTATTCAGACTTATTTTTCAGGCAATGCTCCATTGGAAACAAATGCAAATTAGCGAACATCGGAATATATGAGCACCATGAGCTATGCCTGAAAAACAAGTCCTCATTCACCTTTTGAATCTTCTTCTCTTCGATATTGTGTCACCCTAGCTACATCTGAACATCTCAACCAGCTATCAATAGCTTCTCAGCAATTATAAGTAGCAACAACCCTGAAAAATTGGGGAGAATATATCAAGACTGTCATTTTGAAGGCCAACAAAGCTCCACGCGGCGCGCGCAGTGCCCGGTATCCGCTAAGTGGCTCCAACATCTTAATACGGGTGCAAATTCTACCAGTTTGAACCCATAGTCTAGGTCTGAGACTGGCGGAGCCTTTTGCTACATTCTCTGCCTGTTTTTAGGTGGAGACTATAGCAAATCTGACCCGCTCTGACACCCTGCTCCCCTACACAACTAAATTGGCATTTCGGTTGGGGAACCAGGAAACGACAGGGGAGGAAGATTCCCGTGCCATAGGTAGCATAATGAGTAGATAGTGAACTGATAGACCACCAAACCCGAACGCCGAATCAACTAGCAGACAACTGGCAAATTAACGCCCACGGCTGTGATTGACCATCGGTCTGCTCATCTCTAATAATTATTCTCCCATCGTGTCTACTGAAGATGGAGTTTGGATTGAGCTAATTTGCCTCCTCGTTTTGAACAATAAAGGAAAGCCATTCACACACAGCACCAACCTAACATCCGCAATAATTACATGTCGCTAACGTGCCGCCGTTGCGAAGAAGTGCGACTCTTCCTTGTCTAGAGCGAAGAAGCCCATTAGTGACTACACATGATGATGGCTCGTACGGAGGAAGCTGGAGAGAGAGCGAGAGACGGCCTTGAGAACAAGACTTTACCAGAATCGGGAGCCTGGTCGGGAGGGGAGATCATAATTGATAAGAATCCCATCAAAGACTTGTGTATTGTGGATGCTATTATGTTTAATGCTACAAGTCACAAACAGGCCATTAATATACGGAGCGGTGAATTAATTCGCCAACGTCGGCTTTGACATACGCAGAAGTAGTTATGCAAAGTATTACCCTCATCGTGCATGTGAATATTACCCTGTCATCATTAATAAGCCATGAGGTCTGGAGACATTTATTTTCAAAAAACAGCGTGTTTTATTGTCGAGTCGGGACGGAGACTGCTTTCCGATATCAGGCGCCGGTGCGGTTTACACAAATAATATTAACCACTCCGAGTCGCCCGTAAGATCGGAACATCCTCTGGTCTCCGTCTCTGATTAACAATGAGATTAATTGATCAGCCCTCAGCGGAGACGCAGGGATCAGGGAAATAAATATATAATCCGCAGGAGCATTTCACGCAATTACCGTCTCCTGTGTCACGCTGGGAATGTGAATCAGGAGATTTGCATGGCCCAGACTAATGAGGAAAATAATAGATAGAGCTTTTTGTATTTAGCAACAAAATTCACGTAGGGATTTTTCCAATAGAAAAGGAGACAAGGAGTTTAACCGTTAGAGATATTGAGTTCGGAGCTTAGTGGCCATTAGCTGGTGGAGAAATGAGGCAAGATGGCGGGTACAGTAATGATTTACAGTGTACTATCGCAGGAGCATGTTTAGCAGGAGGAGCTGACATGTACTAGGTCTATCTGCAGGCAGCCAGTTATAGAGCAGGAGGAGCTGAGGCGATTCTACACAGGATCCTATCTGCAGGCAGCAGTTATAGAGCAGGAGGAGCTGAGCAGATTGTACATAGTGTTCTATCTGCAGGCAGCATTGTTATGAGCAGGAGGAGCTGAGGAGTTTACAAGGATCCATCTGCAGGCAGCATGTAGTAAACAAAGAGTAGAAAGCAGCACTCCGTGAAAACAGGTGTTATTTCACCAGTGGAGAATTAAAACGTTTCAGCTATCAATGTAGCCATTTTCAAGTATGGTAACAGTGTTACAAGCGGGTTATTCCCCCGCAGGATGTGACATCATCAAGAACATACACAGATAAATCGTTCATAATGTGGCATCGTGATCCAATTGTAGTGACAAATAACAATGGTGAATATACATGTATAGTGCATCATTTTCATAAATAAATACATAAATATTGCCACTAGGCATCAACCCATCACGCCATGCTGTGTTTGTATATAGAAAAACGCGCATGTCCGCAGATGTTGCTTGGCAACCACCGACGCAAAACGTTCGAAATGACTCACTTATAATGCTCGATCACGGCTCTGTGCAACACTCCCCTACAGTAATCATGGCTTACCTACGGGTGGCGGGGGCAAGGTACTGGATATTTGGGATCCTTGAGTCGGACCTCTACAAGCTTGCACCCTACCCTCGGATAGAATCCGTATCCACAGTGCCGCTTCATTCTTCAATCTGCAGGCAGCATGTTATTGAAACAGGAGGAGCTGAGCAGATTGTACATAGTGTCCTATCTGCAGGCAGCATGTTATAGAGCAGGAGGAGCTGAGCAGATTGTACATAGTGTCTATCTCAGGCAGCATGTTACAGAGCAGGAGGAGCTGAGCAGATTGTACATAGTGTCCTATCTGCAGGCAGCATGTTACAGAGCAGGAGGAGCTGAGGAGATTCTACAAAGTGTCCTACCTGCAGGCAGCATGTTATAGAGCAGGGGAGCCGAGCGATTGTACATAGTGTCCTATCTGCAGGCAGGTTATAGAGCAGGAGGAGCTGAGCAGATTGTACAAAGTGTCTATCTGCAGGCAGCATGTTATAGAGCAGGAGGAGCTGAGTGGATTGTACACAGTGTCCTATCTGCAGGCAGCATGTTATAGAGCAGAGGAGCTGAGCAGATTGTACATAGTGTCATATCGCAGGCGCATGTTATAGAGCGGAGGAGCGAGCAGATTGTACATAGTGTCTATCTGCAGGCAGCATGTTATAGAGCAGGAGGAGCTGAGCAGATTGTACATATAGTGTCCTATCTGCAGGCAGCATGTTATAGAGGAGGAGCTGAGGAGTCTACACAGGATCCTATCTGCAGGCAGCATGTTATAGAGCAGGAGGAGAAGAGCAGATTGTACATAGTGCCCTATCTGCAGGCAGCATGTTATAGAGCAGGAGGAGATGAGCCGATTGCATAGTGACCTTCAGAGGCAGCATGTTATAGGCAGGAGGAGCTGAGCAGATTGAACATAGTGTCCTACCTGCTGGCAGCATGTTATAGAGCAGGAGGAGATGAGCAGATTGTACATAGTGACCATATGCAGGCAGCAGTTATAGAGCAGGAGGAGCTGAGCAGATTGAACATAGTGTCCTACTGCTGGCAGATGTTATAGAGCAGGAGGAGCGATCAGATTGCACATAGTTCCTATTGCAGGCAGCATGTTATAGAACAGGAGGAGCTGAGCAGATTGTACATAGTGTCCTATCTGCAGGCAGCATGTTATAGAGCAGGAGGAGCTGAGCAGATTGGACATAGTGTCCTATCTGCAGGCAGCATGTTACAGAGCAGGAGGAGCTGAGCAGATTGTACAAGTGTCTATCTGCAGGCAGCATGTTACAGAGCGGGAGAGCTGAGGAGATATAAAGTGTCCTACCTGCAGGCAGCATGTTATAGAGCAGGAGGAGCCGAGCAGATTGTACCTAAGTGTCCTATCTGCAGGCAGCATGTTATAGAGCAGGAGGAGCTGAGCAGATGTACATAGTGTCCTATCTGCAGGCAGCATGTTATAGAGCAGGAGGCTGAGTGGATTGTACACAGTGTCCTATCTGCAGGCAGATGTTATAGAGCAGGAGGAGCTGAGCAGATTGTACATAGTGTCATATCTGCAGGCAGCATGTTATAGAGCAGGAGGAGCTGAGCAGATTGTACATAGTGTCCTATCTGCAGGCAGGATGTTATAGAGCAGGAGGGAGTGAGCAGATTGTACATAGTGTCCTATCTGCAGGCAGCTGGATAGAGCAGGAGGAGGAGCTGAGGAGATCTACACAGGATCCTATCTGCAGGCAGCATGTGTATAGAGCAGGAGGAGTGAGCAGATTGTACTAGTGCCTATCTGCAGGCAGCATGTTATAGAGCAGGAGGAGATGAGCAGATTGTACATAGTGACCTATCAGCAGGCAGCAGTTATAGAGCAGGAGGAGCTGAGCAGATTGAACATAGTGTCTACTGCTGGCAGCATGTTATAGAGCAGGAGGAGATGAGCAGATTGTACATAGTGACCTATCTGCAGGCAGCATGTTATAGAGCAGGAGGAGCTGAGCAGATTGAACATAGTGTCCTACCTGCTGGCAGCATGTTATAGAGCAGGAGGAGCTGATCAGATTGCACATAGTGGGGCAGATATATCAAGCTGTCTGAAAGTCAGAATATTTCTAGTTGCCCATGGCACCCAATCACAGTCAGCTTTATTTACCAGCTCATGAATATTTTAAAGGGGAGCTGTGATTGGTTGCCATGGGCAACTAGAAATATTCTGACTTTCAGACAGTTTGATAAATCTACCCAAGTATCTTATCTGCATTTTATAGAGCAGGAGGAGCTGAGCTGGCTGCTATAGTTGGATCAACAAAAAATAAAGAGGGAAATAAAAATGTTGGTCCTTAAATGGTGGAGCATTTACCATTTTAGCAATATTTTTTGTATGTTTTTATCACATTACTTTCAATTAATAAAATGCCCAGAAATCACAAAAGGCGAGTTTATGAAATACGATTGTTATTGGCAAAAATATAAAGGGCAGTGAACTCATGGAAGTGGGTCCATGCTTTGGGGCCACCCCTCTGAGGATATCCCCGGTGCCTCCCAGGACCTCCCCGGGGCAGATGTGCGGCTCATGTTGTTGTGCTTGTTATGGAGGTGGCTGCTGCTTCTGTTATCTGCGTTCAAGGACATGGACAGAATGCGCGCAGTAGACTCATCAAACACCACTAAATTGGAGTCATCTCACCTGCCAAAAAAATGTTCACGCACCATATTACCGAAATGGGGAGCGATTCATCATCCCTGCAAAGTGATCCCAGTTACTTTATTGTCAGTGTGGTTACAGTGTGATGGGATATTGTGGCTGAATTATACTCTACGTTCTCTTGTAGGTCAACGATTCATGTTAAAGGGGAAGAGAAGGCTCCTGCTGATAGGACCAGCGCCGGTCCTGAGACACTCCGCCATCTGCTAGCCCTGGCATGGGGCACAGGCCATAGGACAACCATAACTATCAGTGTTATAGAGAGGCGTCTGCCTAGAGGTGGAGGTTCTCTTGCAGGAATACAATGTGATCACAGATGGATTTTTATCACTATGTGGAATACTTGGCCGTATTTTCAGCTTTTGTAAAGTTGTTTCCACTGGCATCTGCTGTACAGGAATGTAAGACGAAGTATGGCCGGTAATAGATTTGTGCAAAATGTGCAGATAGGTATCTAAAATGCACAGGATGTTGTAGACAGTGATGTCCCCTCACATCGGAAATAACACAGTGATGTCACCTACATCGGAAATACACACAGTTTGAGTCACAGTACAGGGATAATACACACAGTGATGTCAAAGTACAGGATAATACACACTGATGTCACAGTACAGGAGATATACACACAGTGATGTCACAGTACAGGGAAATACACACAGTGATGTCACAGTAAAGGGATAATACACACAAGTGATGTCACAGTACAGGGATAATACACACAGTGGATGTCACAGTACAGAAATAATACACACAAGTGATGTCACAGTACAGGGATAATGCACACAGTGATGTCACAGTACAGGGATAATACACACAGTGATGTCACAGTACAGGGATAATACACATAGTGAGGTCACAGTACAGGGATACACACAGTGATGTCACAGTACAGGATAATACACACAGTGATGTCACAGTACAGGGATAATATACACAGTGATGTCACAGTACAGGGATAATACACATAGTGATGTCACAGTACAGGATAATACACACAGTGATGTCACAGTACAGGGATAATATACACAGTGATGTCACAGTACAGGGATAATACACACGGTGATGTCACAGTACAGGGATAATACACACAGTGATGTTACAGTACAGGGAACAGTGATGTCACAGTACAGATATAATACACACAGTGATGTCACAGTACAGGGATAATACACACGGTGATGTCACAGTACAGGGATAATACACACAGAGATGTCACAGTACAGATATAATACTCACAGTGATGTCACAGTACAGGATAATACACACAGCGATGTCACAGTACAGGGATAATACACACAGCAATGTCACAGTAAAGGATAATACACACAGTGATATCACAGTACAGGGATAATACACACAGTGATGTCACAGTACAGGGATAATACACACAGTGATGTCACAGTAGAGGGATAATACACACGGTGATGTCACAGTACAGGGATAATACACACAGAGATGTCACAGTACAGGGATAATACACACAGAGATGTCACCAGTACAAGATAATACTACAGTGATGTCACAGTACAGGATAACATACAACAGCGATGGTCACAGTACAGGTATAATACACACAGTGATGTCACAGTACAGAGATAATACACAAACACAATGTCACGTACTACAGGGATATACACACAGTGATGTCGCATTACAGGGATAATACACACAGTGATGTCACAGTACAGAGATAATACACACAGTGATGTCACAGTACAGGGATAATACACACAGTGATGTCACAGTACAGGGATAATACACACAGAGATGTCACAGTACAGGGATAATGTACACAGTGATGTCACAGTACAGGGATAATACACACAGTGATGTCACAGTACAGATATAATACTCACAGTGATGTCACAGTACAGGATAATACACACAGCAATGTCACAGTACAGGTATAATACACACAGTGATGTCACAGTACAGGGATAATACACATAGCAATGTCACAGTACAGGTATAATACACACAGTGATGTCACAGTACAGGGATAATACACATAGCAATGTCACAGTACAGGGATAATACACACAGTGATGTCACAGTACAGGGATAATACACACAGAGATGTCACAGTACAGATATAATACTCACAGTGATGTCACAGTACAGGATAATACACACAGTGATGTCACAGTACAGGGATAATACACACAGTGATGTCACAGTACAGATATAATACTCACAGTGATGTCACAGTACCGGATAATACACACAGATAACATTATAATGTAACATACGCTCTTATGTGTCATATCCACTAGCTCTTTCTCTCCTTTACTTAGAGCCCATTGTGAGGTCTAATCACACCAAGATCTCCAAGACTCCACTACATTGGCTGGTATTAGTAGAACAAGGCCAAATTTACCAAGAAGGGGAAACCTCATACAGCGATGTAGTCGTATGTTTGTACATTCAGCCAAGAAAGTGTATGAATTTTCAAGAAGACACCACGGGACACGTCCTTCAAGAAGTCGAAATGTCAACGCTGCGACAATAGATCCGAGTCACGAATTTGTCACAGAAAACAGTAATTTTCAAAGACTTTTATCAGAGAATTTGGTTTGATAGTTAATGAGCCTTCCGTTACATAAAGATCAAGATAAATCAAAGTTTGTCTGTTTTTCCTACTGTTTCCCCATTAAGCTCAGCTGAGTGGCTTTGTCGGCTCGGCGGCAGATTTCCCCTCTGGGCCCGGGTGTTAAATGTGTGAAACATGATTAGCAAGTTTGATTCCATCGCAAATGGATGAAGAGAGGAAATTCTTACAACGTGTCATTGTATCATTGCACGATTATGGGCAGAATCATACACATCCTACCGGGTGCGAACACCAAATATCTTGTTTGGGATTTCAGCTTCAAATTAACATATTAAGTTTTTAACAGGTATGACATAAATATGTATCAGGGTAGCACTTCATTAACTCCTTTCAGACCAAGTCAAGCAGCCGTCATCGGAAGCCGTCACAAAAATAACATCAATTTCACTACTTTGTTTTTGCAAGCGATGTGAAGACTCAATGGGGCTCATTTACTAAGGAACCGAATCGCGCATTTTTCGTGGGGTTTCCCGAATATTTCCGATTTGCACCGAATTGCTCCAGGATTTTGGCGCACGCCACCGGCTTTCACACGACAGAAATCTGGGGCGTGGCAGTCGGAAAACTCTTCGGATTCGGAAAAAGCATGGATTTTTTTAAAAAATTTGTGTCGCAAGAATAGCACTCACATACACCGGGACGAAGAAGGTGAACTCCGGCGGACTTCAGCGCAGCAGCGACACCTAGTGGATATCGGACGCACGACCTTAGTGAATCCCGGCAAGCTCAGAATCAATGTCGAACAACGCGCCACTGGATTGCGAATGGACCGGATAAGTAAGTCTGCCCCAATGGCTTCACAACCATGACGTGGTCTGCTGGAGAACAGGAGAGGTGACGGAGAATGGGGCTTGGTGGAAGCCTTGACAGGACCAGGGTTTGGAGAAAGGGGCGTTGAGTGGTGAATAGGATCAAGTCTGGGTCTGGAGTCAGGGGCAGTAAGGAGGGGTATGAGGTTGAAGGTATCTGGACGATTCAGGAAACAGAATAGGACATAAGGAATGGGAGCTCGGAGTGCGCTGGGTGCACTGGTCCAACTATTCTGTGTCTATCCTATAAATATTGGACAAGAAGCTTTGTTTCATTAATATGGTGACCATGTGGGCAGGATTAATTTTAGACACACACCCTATATATGACAGGGCTGATCAACCATCTAATGTGTTCTGAGATCTTAGGGGTCTGGCCAACCTTAATGTGTCTCTTGAGTCAAAACCCAACTCTTTGTTTGCTTGTTAAAGCTCTAGTTGAATTTTCCGAGGCCAATGAGTAATGGGGATGAAGTAAACCTGACCTACTGTGCCTTTTATTGACATTACATAACACTACTATAGAATTGGGTCAAGGTTTGGGTTAGGATTAGATGGTTTTGGACTATGTTTTACATACAAACTCTAAAGGGTCCTTGAGAGGTGAATGGGATCAAGTCTGGGTCTAGAGTGGGAGGCTGTAAGAGGAGGTAAGAGGTTGAAGGTATCTGGACCATTCAGGAAAAAGGATAGGTGTAGGTAGAGAAGGTGTGGGAATTTGGAGGGCACAGGGTGAGTAGTGTTGTAATCCCTGTAATCTGAAGAATATCCTGGTCCAGCTGTACTGCCTTCATCCTATAATAATGGTATAAGTGGCCTTTTGTTTTATTTTTATCCTATATGGTGACACCCCCTCAAATTCTGGACTGACCAAACATCTAATGTGTTCTTGCTGTTTTGGAGATCTTAAGTGCGATCCAAGGGGTACGGCCAACCTTCATGTTTCTCCTGATTAAACCCCCCCTTCTTTGTTTGCTTGTTACAGCTCTAGTTGAATCTTCAAAAAATAAAGAGTAATGTCGGTGGAGTAAACCTGGTCTACATCCCCCTTTATTGACAGAACATAACATTATTATAGAATTGGGTCAAGGTTTGGGTTTAGGATTATATGGTTTTGGTCTACATTTATATACAACTTAAAGAGCTTGGCCAACCGATACTATGTATCCCCTATAAACCGAAAAGTGAATAAGTAGTATAGATTAGTGGGACCACACCGAATTTAAAAAAAATTAGGGTTTCTTGTTGGCTTGATTGAATGTAGAGACATCTCCAGTAGCTCGTTGATGCTGTACTTAACTCTTGGCTCTGCATCCAGATGATCATTTGTGACGTCAGGCACTTATTTTGGGTGATCCCTGAAGATCACCCCTATACTACTCCCCCTTCATTAAACTTTACATTTGGAACAATGCAGTCAACCAGGTAACTTTTTCTAATCTTTTATTAAGTCCAGCCTGGTCAGCTAGACAGAAAAGAGTCATCTGTTTCTCCACATATGTCTCCTCTGTGTCACATCCTGGTGGTGGCATTGTGATTCACTTATTCCGATTCCTGGCATTATACTTATGGATATAAGACTTGAACGTAGTTGCCCGGCTATGGAAACTCATTCCAATAAAGCTCTTGACAAAGTTCTTGTGCAAATGTTAACTTTAGAAGAGATAGGTGGAAAGCAGAGCGTTGGTTCCTCAGCGAGGAGGTCCACTACTTCTCGGCTTAGTAGCTGTGGTTCCTATGTTTATGTGTACAACACTTTAAAGTACAAATTTGAGAATTGTGGATACTGCCTCATACCTACATGAACGTGAATTTTCATCCTTCTTAAATGTATTAAACATCTATGGAGTTTGGAAAGAGCTGATGGAGGAATCTCCGATCACTGAAGCATTTCATCCAACAAGCCAAAGAGACTTTAATTAAATGTTACTTGCAGAATATCCTGATTTTCCTGCACTCAGCGGATAAAAGCCTCCATCGCTTTTAGAGGAGCAGTTCAATAAACCAGAGGGCTGATACTGTATCATGTTAAAGATTAAGATTAATGAGTCATAAGTATGAGACGATGGCGCAATGTCTTAAAAGTCTTCCATGAGATATCATTTATATAAGAGATGTGCTTCCATTTCTCATTCTGACATTTTTGCTGAAAAGTACAGAGAAAATAATCCTAGATTGTATTTAAAGGAATATTGCAGACAAAACTTATATTGTAGGTTGGGTAGGATCCAAGGGGGCGGTGCATAACAGTGACATTCCTTTGTATTACTCCGCCCCTGAGGTTCTGCAGTAGGAACATTACTGTAGTTCTCTAAAGGGTAAACCCAGTGTAAACCAGTTATCACATCACTGATAGAGTAGAACTTTCTTTAGTTTGACTTGTATGGCTAATTCTAGTTATTCTGGCATATTCTGAGGTACAATCCGCCCCCCCATCCTCAATCCCTTTAGAGGGCCCAGGATACTGATGTTATCTATATTAGAAATGTGCATGTATTTTTCACAGGGGTGGATTAAGACTACCATGACCCTGGGCTTCATGAATATTGAGTCTGAAAATCACTTCCTACATAGGGTACTAGAATCAGCTTCTTGGGGAATGGAGGATGTGTCCCTTCTGCCATCTTTTAATCTGTGGTTTCAGGACCTTTGGAGGACATTCAACGGGGCTGAAATTTCTCTTGTATACATGTGAATTGAGATCATTAACAGATGTATGAGGAGTCTAAAATTTGGTGGGTGGTTTGGGAGGCCAGGGGCCCCCTAAAAGGCTTGGGCCCTGGGCTATCGCCCCAACCGCCTGTACTATAATCCACTACTTTTTTCATCCTTAAATTTGTAATGAAAGTTAAGTAAAAATAATCCTAAAGTGTATACTGCAGTCAAAACTAATATTATGTGTAGTGAAGGCTCACTTCATTACTGTAACATTCCAGTATGTTACTCCGCCCCCGAGGTTCTGCAGCAAAAACAATACTTCCAGTGGTGCCAGAAGTAAATCTTCTAGGTAAAAGGTAAAACCAGTGTAACACTTATCACATCCGTTAGAAAGGGATTTCTTTAGTTGGACTTGATGAGACTAATTCTGGTTAGCGTATTCTAAAGTTGTAATGGAGGGAGTTACTGCCTACTACCTTACTGCCTCTGAATATCTTAAGTAATTCGGGACAACCATGAAGACGGGGACCATAAAACAGGACAAACAGACAAAAAAACATAAAAGAATAAACAATGGCCCAGATCTCAACAGAGATAATATATAAGGTACAAAAGCACTAACACAGAAGGATAGTCACAAAACAGTCGCTAAGAATTTGAAAAACAGAAGTACAGAAATAGCCAACAATAGCACAGACAATAGAGCTGGTGTAAGTGGCTTTTATGCAGCAAGGGACATAGCACACACATAACATTTATGCGTTAGCCAGGAAACCTTCTTCTGGGCGAAAGTGGCAGTCAAAGTTCGTTAACCCCTGTCCGTCCAGAACCGTAGAGAGCCAGATGTAGGCTTAATCAGTAGCCCAGCACTAGAACACTATTCAGACTGCAGAAAAACAAGCAAGTCACGTTGAAATCAGCAGGTTGTGACAGAGGTGCAATCTTCTCCCTTCAATTCCTTTACAGGGATCAGGATATTTCTATACTCTATATTAGAGATATACTTTTCTCATTCTGAAATGTGTAATGAAAGTAAAGCAAATATTATCCTATTTAAAGGAATACAGACTGTCCCCTACTTAAGGACACGCAACTTACAGTCGACCCCTAGTTAAAGACGACCCCTAGTTACAGACGGACCCCTCTGCCCACTGTGCCTCTGGTGAAGTTCTCTGGATGTTACTATAGTCTCAGGCTGCAATGATCAGCTGTAAGGTGTCTGTAATGAAGCTTTATTGATAATCCTTGGTCCTATTACAGCAAAAAATGTTGAAACTCCAAATGTCACTGGGGCAAAAAAAAAATTGGTCTGAAGTTACAATTATATAATATACAGTTTTAACTACAAATTCAACTTAAGAACAAACCTATGGACCCTATCTTGTATGTAACCCGGGGACTGCCTGTACTGAAGTAAAAGCATTACTATGTCTAATGCAGGATCTGTGTGGGTGTAACAATGACAACCCCCGAGGAACAATACGAAAGGGCATTTACCACCAGCATGAAGGGTTGTAAACCAAGCACACTTACATGTAGGTGGGTGCCCCCTCTGCTAGGATTCTCTCTTCTTTAAGCTTTTTATGCCCTTGTTTTAACAAAAAATATGCAAATTATGCCTAAGGGGCTTTGGGCTCTAAAGCTGTTAATTGAGCATGGCACATTTCAGGCTCATTTGTATCATTGTAAAAACTTTTTTTTTGTAAAAACAAAGGCACAAAAAGCTAAAATAGAAGTGGAAGAAGAGAAACACCTGAATGTAAGTGTGCTTGGTTTACAATCCTGCATCCTGGTAGTAGATTTCCTTTAAGGCATAACTTGCTGCTTCTTGGTATACACCAGGCCTCCAACTCTAATGTATTGTTTATAGCACTAGTCTTTTGATATGGGGATCATACACTGGGCGAGTTCACGAGAGAATGGATGTTCGAGGAGCAAAACCATTGCATGTTATGGGATCAAAATTCGTATAATGGCACATTAATACAAATTTTTTTTCTATTATTTTTTCTTTTTCTCCATGATGGTCCATTGGGCAGCTGCTTATAGTGTTTTTTGCATTATTCTAGATCAACACTTTAGGATTATCAGTTGTCCTTGATGGTGACTCGATTGAACCCAATCAACTATTATATTCTAGAAATGACAGATACACATGTAGACCTCGTTATCCAAATGGTGAGTTAAATTAAGAATTTTAGATAACAAGGAAGGACAGACCTCCCGGCAGGATGCGGCACATCATAACATGTCAAGCATCGGGAGCACCGCTTGGAAAGCTGGGAAGTCTAATTATCATCACTGCTATATATTTCCTCCAAGCGGAGGACCCTACACACTGGACATCTGAGTCACAGATACTTCCCCCTAACAAATGACCTTATCTTCTAATATATAGCAAAACAACTGGAGCCGCCGCGTGTTCCCGGCCTTTACTGAAGCTGTCACATCACATAGCGTCTAATTGACCAACGCGCTTTTAATTCGCGCCTCTTTTACGATGATAACAACTTGACATTAATTATCTTTGCATTCGGGCAATCGAACACACAACAAAACATTTGTCAGACCGAGATCTCATTATTCTCCTACTCATTATGCCTCATTATTTTCCTTTTGGGTTAAAGATGAGGCGTCTGTTTTATAAGGATCCGGTGTTGGATATGAAAGGAAAACTGAAGGGAAATATGAAGTAGAGCCACACACGGACGTCTTTTTTTAATCTTGAAAGGGGTATTGATGCTTCATCAAAAAGTTTGAAAAAGTTGGAAAACCTCCCAATATGATTTTGCTATCAATCAAATCTCTAGATTAACATAGGACGTAGGATGGGCAATGATAATCAATGGGAAATGGAAGGGGTGATACAACCAAATCCTACCAAGAGGATAGTGTTCTCCCACCAAACCCTCTCCCAGATAAATCTAACCTTAACGGTGCAGAATGTTCTATTTTGTTGTACTTTTTCCCATGCCTTGATTCTAATGTTAATGGCTCCATAAACTTGAAGGGGTCGGAGTATCAAACTGCCAGTAAAATTCAGTTCTTGGGACTCGCCACAATACAGCTACATGCAAATATTATTTGGAACCCATTTGTCAATTCCCAGTACCCCGATTTCCAATATTTCTTTGGCCTCATGCACACAAATGTATGGGGCCTGTGATCCATAGTGTCTTACCGCACTGCAACCAAGCTGCCATAATGTAGGACTTTATTGTAGTGGCTGCTCGGTTTTTAATGGAGAGGGGAGGGGTGAGGAGCACCTTTTTTCTGTCCTGCACCTGACTGTATGCTTGCCCTGAGAAAATCATTGCCATAGTCGCCCTGTTGGTTTGAGACTATGGGGCACATTTACTAAGGGTCCGAATGGCGCATTTTTGTCGGGTTTCCAGACTTTTTGCCCTGAATTGCCCCGGTTATTTGGCACATGCGATCGGATTGTGGCGCATCGGCGCCGACTTACACGCAACACAAATCGGGGGCCTGGACGTCGGACAACCCTTTTGATTTGGACAAACCGCAGAATTTAAAAACAAATTGTGTCGCAAGATCAGCACTCACATGCACCGGGAAGAAGAAGGTGAACTCCGGCGGACCTCAAAGGGGGAAGCGACAAATGCAGGAAACCAGGCGCACGAGCTATGTGAATTGCAGAAGATCCGAATCCTCGTCAGACAACGCACGGCGGGGATCGCAACGGGACGGGTAAGTTAATATGCCCCAGTATGTATTATATACACCTTACAGGCAATCTCCAGGTTATTCACAAGACAGGTTCAATAGGTTCTAAAAAAAATGCTGCAAAAATGTTTAAAGTATCATATAAGCCCCCCCCCCCCTCTCCAGAAGTTGTGGCCATAAAATCCAATAAGGTCATTAAGGTGTGAAAAAAATTATCGCAAACTGTGAACATGATCCAAATTTTTGCCATTCAACCAACCGTAAAATTTTCTCTCCATGAACACTCTGAACCAAAGTGAAATTTGTTAAAAGAAAGTGGAACAACCTTGGTTAAATGTTTCAATTCGACACCATTAGGAACTTCTTTTCGCATAATTTTAAATGGCACCAACAAGAAGTACAATGTAGTACAGATCACGTGATTCTATTCTCTCTGGGGGCAGACTCCTTGTGCGGCCGCACTTCTCTATGGACTGCTGTGCAAGGTATGTTGCTCATGCGCATGCGCAAGGTTAGCAGACGGCTGGGTGATGTGGACGCCTGTCGGCAACGCTTGCCGTCGGCTGACGGAGGGAATATCAATAAAAGGGGTGTGCATATTTTATCTTCGGGCAGAACCAGGATATAAAAAATCTTATAAAGTATTTTATTCGGTGTAGCAGACAGAAGGGCTCCCACTTAACCCCTAAGATAATGAACATTCCTTTGGTGACAGTCTACCCCCCCCCCCTAAATGTGGTGGTAGATGCCCTTTAAAGGGGTCTGAATACTTTCCCTACCCATTGTATGTCCTAATATAGTTCTTTAACCATATTGAGATGATACTAAGCATCCCATATATCTCTAGAAAACTATAAGTGAATATTCCTAAAAAAAATACTGCTGTGCAGGAAACCACAAGCAGATACAGTATAATAAAAAAAATGGCAAATTGGCTTCACATAAAAGAGAATAAAATATAACACTAAGCATGAGGAATGAATTCCATGGAATAAAACAACAGCGAGAGGTCCAATTAAACTCTTGAAAGTGGTAAAAGAAATAAAAAAAACCCCTAAGTGTGGCGCAGTAATCAGGCAGAAAGCTGTGATATGGGTATTTAAATGTCACAGCGCAAGAAATGTGGCGGGAGCCAAGTTCACTAATTTAATAAGTGATGCAGGAACAATAATGAGTAGGAGAAATGCAGACCCGTAGGAAGGACTGGAAGGAAATACACGTAGATGCGTCTGATATAATTAGTAGGGTAATTAACATGATTTCAAGAAACATGAATATATAAAGGGCATCTGCACCTTCTTATACCACTTACACACAGACATAACTAATATACACAGCCGAGTAACATTGTAATCACATATTATAAGTTATCTAGTTCAAACTCTGAGTTACATCCTGTAGATCTTTTATTTTATATAAAAGTAAAAGACACAACAATACATAACACAAACCAAACATAATATACAATATATACATTAACTTACCTGCTGGTCCAGCCACATTCAAACCTACACTGCACTAGATCTCTCGCCCGCACCCTCCCCTTCCCCACTGGTCTAACGTCCAAAGTTTGCGTTAAGTAGTCCAGACCAGTGTCCAAGGTCAGTTCATAAATCCCAAAATCCCACCACCATCACCCCCCTCCCAACCTAACACTAGCCCCCAAACCCCACTATATACAATATATACAGTATTTAAAACATATCAAAGAAAACATAATACAAATAAAATCTGAACAACATCAATTCAAACCACAAAAAGCCCAGGTTCGGCGGACCTGGCGAATTCTTGAGGGCGAGCCCTTCAATCGCCTGGCTGACTTCCTCTTCCCTAATCTTCTCTGTCAAAACATCAAGAGAGGGGTCTAGTCCCGGCTCAGGGACAGTTTCAGCCAGGAAAGCCGACATCACATCCCGATCTAGATCCTTCCTGCCCAAGAGGTGCGAGTAGAAGGATCTGACGACCTCCAGAATCCCTGATCTGGACCTTTTCAGGGATCCTGTACTGTCAACCAGTCCTGTGACAACTTTACCATTCACTGACATCTTGCAGTTTCTGTAGGGGTTGGGCGAGCGGTATTTCCCGTGATCCCTCTCAAAAAGCAAAGATGCGTGTCTGTCGTACTGACACCTCTTCAGCAAGGATTTCACTCTGGAGATGTCCTCACGACTACCTCCAGTCGAGACGAGATGCTCGAGTTTCCTCCTCAGGCCCTGATACAGGCGGTACCTGTCCAGGCTCCTGAGGCTCGAGAGCTGGCGGAAGAATCTCGTCACCCTTTTCTTGAGCATCTCCCACCACTCTGACTTACTGCTACAAAGGCCCAGCAATGGTACCTGTCTCTGAAGAAAGTCCTCAAAGGATTGTCTTCCGCTTCTTCCAGGAGAGACGAATTGAGCTTCCAGTAGCCTCTTCCCATCTGGGGGGTCTCTGTAACATTCAGAGAAAACAAAATTAGACAGTGGTCGGAGAATTCCACCTCAACAACAGAAACTGGTGAAGAAATGGCTTCCTCCTTTAAATAAAACCTGTCTATTCTAGACCTGCAGCTACCCCTATAATAGGTGAACCCCGCGTGGCCTGGGGTGTGCCGGATGTGGACATCCACCAGGCGAGCCTCACTAGCTATGCTATTAAGAGCGACGCTATCATAAGTCAGCTTGTCTCTGGAACCTCCCCTATCCTGGGACCTCGTGACAGCATTGAAGTCCCCTCCAAAGACCACCTGCCGACTTGTAAAAAGGTAGGGCTTGATCCTCATAAAGAGACACTTCCTGTCCCACTTGGACTGGGGACCATAGATGTTAATTAGGCAAAGTTCTTGTCCCTTCATGAGGACAACCAGGATCAGGCACCTCCCCATTTCTAACTCAATAACTCGTCGGCATTCTACCGGTGCGGTAAAAAGGACCGCCACTCTGCTATACGGCTCTGCCGCAAGAGACCAATAGGAAGGCCCGTGTCTCCATTCCCTCTTAGCTTTAAACACGGCCGCCAAATCTGGCAGCCTGGTCTCCTGCAAAAATAAAATGTTGAATTCACCACGGCCGAGAAAATCAAAGGCCGCAAATCTAGCCGCATCAGACTTAATGCTGGCGACGTTAATGGACGCCAGCGTCAACAAAGTGGGTGCCGCCATCATGAGTGGTTGAGTTAGACGGCTTTCTTTTTACCCATCTTACCACCACCCTCGGGAAATGAACACCCCCTTTTTAGACTATTATGGTGTCCATCTCCCGCACCTCTGATGTTTCAGGGGCAGATCCAGTACCTGCCTCCTCATCCTCGTCTCCAGACTCTGGGCCAGTCTCCCCTTCTGAAGAACCTGACTCCTGTATTATACTCCAAAGTTGCACTTATGCTAAGATTCTAGCTCTGTATTATGAACAACTATTAGTGAGCTCTAGGCTATCATACACACTTATAATTAGGATCAATACAGGAAAGTGTATATAATGAAATGAGATGGCATTGATCTACAAAACATATCCACACAAAACTTTTCTTACATTTAAATAAAGTGTAACGAAACTTGAAGCACATTTCTTTATTTCTGAGATACTAATAAAGCAGATTCTCTGTGGTTTTTTTCCTCTTCTTTTTCCTGTAGTGAGCAGTGTATCTGAAAGCCTTTGGAACTCCATTCAGACAGATAAGGAAGCCACTAATTAACTCTTCCTATACCTATACAGTGGGTACAGAAATTCTTCTGACCCCTTTAAATGTTTCACTCTTTGTTTTATTGAAGCCAAAAAGTTTGTTTTTCTCATTAATGTGATAATTCACCTTGTTTAAAGTTTAGTTACATTTTAAGATCACCTATATCTACATATCAGCGGCCATTGAACTTCCCCAGATTTCTGAACCCTTTGGACTGCTGGAAGATAGTTAAAAACGCTTCAATCAGAAAATTCAAATAAAGAATATTAATGGCTTTATTTAAAGGGCACCTACCACCACGATTCTACCTATAAAGGTAGATCGGGTGGTAGGTGGATGTAAGGGACGTGAGGATAACACTTTTTAGAGCTAATCCTCACGTCCCCGCTAACTTTTGGTACTCTTTATGGAACTAATATGTAAATTCGTTATGCGCTACTGGGGCGAGGAGTAGCCGGCACGAGGCTACACAGCTTGGCTACTCCACTCCCCAGTAGCCACATTACTCCTCCTACCCTGTTGCGTGCGGCGCGCAGCTCCTCGTAGCTGCGTGCCCTCGTCCGACAAGCCGGCTACTGCGCATGCGCAGTAGCTCTGGCATCGGAGCTGGGGCTGCTGGGGCTGACGGATGAGGGCGCGCAGCTACGAGGAGCTGCGCGCCCACGCACGGGTAGGAGGAGTAATTGTGCTACTGGGGCGTGGAGTAGCCGCGCTGTGTAGCCTCATGCTCGGCTACTCCATGCCCCAGTACCGCATAACGAAATTTACATATTAGTTCCATAAAGTGTACCAAAAGTTAGCGGGGACGTGAGGATTAGCTCTAACAAATACATTATAGATATTTATAGATGAATTATCTTTTTTTATAATGATGATCATTTTAAAATTATTTCATAATCAACTCATACATCATCATTAATGGCTTTTAGCCAGGTTTCTATAATAAGACAGTATCATTATCTCTAAATGCTATTGGTAGGATAACAATGTGGCTGATATTTCTGTAATTGGTTATTATCAGGCGTATATTGGATATAAATATATACATATCCATTAGCCTATGGGGACACAAGTCCAAAGTCATCAATCCCCAGTTGCTCAGACACTATTAATGGATTCAGGTCTGAGCTGGAAAATCAGTAAGAAGGTGTGAAGTAGGAAAGATCAATATGCGAGGAACCCGGGGCAAATCGACTGAAATAGAAGCTGCTTAGGGAACTTGTTGGTATCCTGTTAATTAATGTTAGAGGAGTAATTGCGGACGGTCTTGTGATAAAAGTTCTCGTACAGAGGTTGTATCATTAACTTCTAAATTAAATAAAAGCAGAGAACATTGTCCGGGCGGCTTTATTTCACCCACTTTGATGTCACAAGGAATCGCGACGGGTCTTAGAGTAAATACAATTGGCTGCAGAGAATTAAGATCGGACTCGGCTTCAACACCTACAGGGAAATTGCTGATATATAATGAACTTCTGTACCGAAAACAAGAGAGAAAAACATTCGAGTTCGATTGATTCCTGCAATTAGATTTGCAATTAATACATGACTGGCTTCCCAAACAGGTATTATTATACAAGTGCCTTAAAAACTTTTTATTCACTGTAATTTTTGGAAAAGGAGACTCGGATGAAAAGGGATCTCTTATAATTCAATTTTTCATTGGTCTTAATGGGTAAATTTTTATAATTTTCTTGAAGAAGCACAATTTGGTGCTCCGAACACCTCTTGACAGCTGCCTGCTATCATTCCCATGATGCAACAACGCAGCATTACATACAGTAAGTTGTTAGATATTGTATCATCTCCATTAGGGATGAGTGAATCATTCAAGATCTGATTTGCTGAAGTTTTGCCAAATTTTTTGAAAGATTAGATCTCGATCACGGCAATGTTGCTCCAGGTGTTCTGGAAATTGATATATAAGCCCCTTTAGTCCTCTAAAGCAGTGGTCCCTAACCTTTTTTGTACAGGGACCGGCTGTAAACATACAATTTCTCCAGGGACCGGTGGGATGTGGTCTGGTGGCCAAAAAAATAGGTATGTTGGCATTCCTCACCATAACTCCCTGTGTACATAGCTTATATTGTCCCATTTCCCAAAGAAGCACCCCCCACTTATGTCTTCCTTTCTCTTGAAGCATGTCCCCACCCATGTCCCCTTTCCTGCATTATGCCCCCCTCCCATATCCCCCTTCCTTTAGCCACCCGACCCTCTGCTCCCCATATCGCCTTTCCCAGCCGAACTCTGTAAATTTCTATTGTCGGTAGACATCATGACGTTCGATTTCAATGTGCATTAACGTGGAAATTAAGAAAAGGTAGTGAAGACTGCTGCAGAGGAACAGGGAAGGTAAGTATTTTTTTTGTTTGTTTTTACAGAAGTCTGCCGAGGCCTGGAACCATTTTTCCACGACCCCGTCTTTGGCTGCGGACCCAGTGGTTGGGGAACATTGTTCTACAACACAGATTTTTCCTCTTGTCCTCGTCCTCGTCCTCTTTTTATTTATTTTTTTTTTCACTAGACCTAACACTAACATTAACTACAACCCTAATTTAAAAAATGGAGAGAGGAATGAAATAAGATAAGAAATGTGTGTTAGCGGACTAGAGGGGATTATATGCAGGACAATTGGAGCAACATCGATTTGAACCAATAAATGTAAAAATTTTAAATCAATTTGGTGCCTGGAAAATTAGTAACTGGAAATTCATATAATTTTCATATCTATAATCTCCATTTACTGGGAGGACAGTGTGATTATTAGAGATAAGTGGACCTAACGTTCCCATTGGAGTTTGGCTGAGCAACTCGGAATATTGCCAGATTGACGCCCCTAACAACTGGCTATAGCTATAATATTTTAGAGATCTCCCCCTTGCCAATCATAGCCATGGCTAGTTGTTAGGGGCATCAGTTTGCTGGATTGGCTGTTCGGCCACCAATCTGGCAATACGCCCAGGTCATGCGACCTAACACAAACCAAAAACGGTAACATTGGGCCAGCTCATCTCAAGTGATTGTTGTTCACTTAATATTCTTTTAAAAGTTCATTGTATATTATTACTGTATCACAGGAACTTGTCATAAAAGTTTGTGCCCCCCTCTGGTGGTGGCTTTTCACTTCTCATAACAAAGGGCACGAAGAGCAGCCATATTTCTCTTTCCTTATCTGCTATAATGGAAATGTCGGGGGAATCATATAAACATAAAATAGAGCTTAGCCACCCAGAACCAATGGATTAGGAGGACATTAATCTAATGAGCATGGTTTGATTATTTGGGATTGTTCATATGGATATGGAATGAAAAATAAAATAACATTACCCGCTTCACCACTATAATTTTTCAAGTCCCCCAAGTGGTCTCTACTTTCGAGTCTCTGGCCACTAAGGAAATATGAAGTAGGGATCAGGAACTGTTTTGATGGTAGTAGCAGAGATCATTGAGGTGATTAATGCCCTTTTTAATTTTTTAAATCAGAAGTTCAGAAGTTCAAATTCAGGTTTGGCATTTGGTATCCCCTCCTGGCTGATAACACCAGCGATCGGTGGTGGCTCTGATCGCAAGTGTTAACCCTTTAAATACTGCTGGAAAAGCTTGGTAGGTTTGGATTCAATGGGGCACATTTACTTACCCGAACACTGGAGTTCACAGAAAGTGCATTGTCTGACGATCATGCACTGTGCCGAAATTCACTCGTGCGCCCGATATCCTGCATGTGTCGTTTCCCCGCTCAGGTCTGATAGAGTTCACCTTCTTCTTCCTTGTGCATGTAAGTGCTTAATCTTGCAAGTTAAATCCCGCACTCAGTCCGATTCAGTTGGATCATCCGATGACCCGCCCCCTGATTTGTGTCGCATGAAAGCCAGGGCCGCTGCACCACAATCCGATCTCGTGTAACATAATCCCCAGTTAAATACCTGTCCCAGCCGTGCAATCCCCAGAAACGCTGGAAAAACCGGCAAAAGTGCCGCTGCAGATCCTTAGTAAATAAGCTCCAATATGCTCATCCCTAGTCCCACCCAATGACAATCTGATCATGTGCGACCATGCAAATTAGGATCAAGGATGAGCTTTGTTTCTCTTAAATCCCTTCTTCGTGGAATCCCTTCCCTTCCTTGGTTGAACTTGATGGATATGTATCTTTTTCAACCATATAAACTATGTAATAAATTCTCTTGGGAAATATGTAGACATTGTCCTAAAAATTGTCCCCATAATAAAAGAAAATTGAACTCTCATTGGATCAGGGATATACTCAGAAATATCACCTGGAATATTGCTATAATGGAGATAAACTACAGAAAAGACTGATTTATTTTAGCATTCCAGTCTTCAGTCTTTGTCCTCAGTGCCGATTGTCTATTCCGAGCATGTATGCGGCATAATTTGGCATAATTGTAGACCTGCCCAGAGAGTGATTCACACCACTTCTCCAGCCTGAGCTCTAATACCTTATGTGATATTTTTGCTGAAATTCCTCTAGCCAAAATGTGGATGAAATGAAATGCGTCAGGGTCACTGGCTACAAGATGGAGCCGCTTTGAAGTTCACACCTTTGTCTAAAGTTTTGCAGCAGTGACCTTCTAAAGTGTAATTGCAACAATCTTTCAATTTTTATTCTCTAGTAGTAGAAATATTTCAAATGCTAAATGAACGCGGGTCATTAAACTTTGTAAAGGAGTAGCTGCATGCATCAATCAGGTTCGCCAGAATGGAGGTTTTAAGCCCTTCGCGAAACACATTTTATAATCTAATCCAGACAAGCAATTCATAGAACACATGGATCTTCCTATTTAGAGTTCAATTAAAGGGGATCTACACTCCTGCAGGGAAGAGGGAATAATTTGGAAGAAGGAACACTACACAAAGCCAACACAATCTCAAGTTCTTTGTTTAGTATTGAGCAGACAGTGTGGGGCATCAACGACTTAGGGAAGTTCCCTCAAAGTCACAAAGTTTTTGGACCAGGATGAAGTAATGTGATCTTGATCAGTGTATTTTGACTGCTAAATTGGGGATCAAAAAGATTTAGTTTTTTTCTACAATGGACCAACTTTTCCTACTGTGGGGCTTTCCTTGGTTTAACATTGATGGAATGGAGGTTGCACTTTGTAGACTTGCATCTTATCATTCCTTTTGCCTATGATCTCTAGTCAGAAAAATATCCCAATGGATGGGTCATTTTTGGTAGGACTCTATCTTAGGTGTGAAACTATTTTTTTTATTTTACTGGCAGTGAAAACTATGGGAAAAACCCAAACCCAAACGGAAACCATGTGGGTCATTTACTAAGGGCCCGATTCGCGTTTTCCCGACGTGTTACGTATTAATATTTCCGATTTGCGGGATTTTGGCGCACGTGATGGGATTGTGGCGCATCGGCGCTGGCATGCACGTGACGGAAATCGGGGGGCGTGGCCGAACGAAAGCCCTACGGATTCTGAAAAACCGCCGCATTTAAAAAAAAAAATCTTTTGCGGAGCTTGCACTTACCTTCACTCAGCCCGGCTCGGTGTACTCCAGTGCGTTCCGATGCTTTTCACACCTGGTGGACTGCGGAGGAACTACCTTAATGAATCCCGACCGGACCCGAATCCAGCGCAGAGAAAGCGCCGCTGGATCGCGAATGGACCGGGTAAGTAAATCTGCCCCCTTGAGTCCACTCATCTCTATTTAAAAGACACCATCCAACATTTGATAAAAATTTTATTTCTTTTAATTGAAACTCAAGACAGATTTAGTCTGCCCTGAAGAATGACAAGGGTTACATTGGGTCATGGATTTTTTAACTTTATAGTCGTTGGTCATCAAGTAAGCCAAGGAGACTTTAAGAAGTTTCCCAACGATGTATGCAGATCACCAAGACCTTGCTCTTCATTAGCAATGCCAGATCATCTTGAAAAAGAAAGTGGGATTTGTCCAAGAAATAGTCATGGGTTGGGGAGACTGTGGGTTTAGAGTAAGATATGGTAAAAAATGGAGTGAGGAGTCTTCATCTGGAGAGCAGACAGGATACAGCATCATCAAATACCTCCCCATTTCTACATTATATTGTAGAATTACTGAAGCCAAATTTAATTTGACACTGTCTGGGCTGGTGAGTAGAGTTTGATATATCTCTTGGTCTTCACCTTTAATTTATTTAGTTTATTACCACAAACTAGGGACAATATTTTCAATGATAGGTCCTTGCTATTTATAAAGGAGGTGTGAAATGTTTTCTTAAGATCATGGTCCCAAGAGCATCCACAGATTGGTAGCGGGAGAGATGTTGAAGTGAGGTATTACCAAATTACCAAAAGGAAGAAGAATGAAGTTTGGAACAAGTATAAAACTAATAGGATTATGCCATGGCCAAAAATCTCCTTCACTTTTAAATAGGACCTGTTTCTAGAAAAAAGGGAGCTGTATATTCAGTCATAGGAACTTGTGGCCGAAAAGAAAGGTGTGATCTTTTGTGCTGCAGGAAGATCCTAGACCATGGTCCGAAGATTAGTCATGCATTGGGTGTTGGAGAACTGTGAGAGTGAGACATGGTCAACACCCCATGTGGGAAAGAGACACTTTTTGGGAAACAACAGGGCTCCTAGACCATGCTGCAATCAATCCCTCTGGAGAAGCTCAAGTAATACTCCTATTGAAAACCCCAGCTTGACTGTAGCAGCGGAGATGCGAAGCAACATGACCCAGTAGTCAGCTGGAGTTGTGTTCGATCTATGATACTAGAACCTGGTGAGTATAGATTGACACCTATGGTATATAACTTTGGCATGCTCTGGAATCTAGAAATGATTGGGCCCCCATACCAAACTTTTGACTATCCCCACAACTTTTCAGGGGTGTGCAAATATAGCAGACTCCACGATCTATAGATAATATTATAGCATTGTGGTACATTGTAGTCCATCCAACTTTCGCAACCCTTTCCGTAGCCTTTCGTACCTTATGCATCTCTTTCTATGACCCCCTCCTTTTGCCCACCCCCCTTTATGTGGTTCTCCCACTTATATAACCATTTGGGTAGCTCCCACACCTTTCCCGTACGCCCAATGCTACCTTTTTCTTGTGTTGTGTAGTAAAATATTAAGCATTTTCTCCCCTCTCCTTGTTCTCTACAGCAGTCGTCTTGTGTGCCGGAACTGGGCGCGGCTCTGAAGACAGCAGGCACAACGACGTCCTAACATCAGCATATGCCAGCCTCCACTGCACACAGCATATGGGCAGCTCCTCTTTCTCATGGAGTTGGCAGCCACTTAAAGGCTTGCCCGGGCCCCCGACTGTGCAGGCCTCGTAGCAGCCACTATAGAACTTCTGCCAGTTCTATGGAAAAACTCTTAAATTAGATCATCTTCACATGAGTCCAAGTAGATGATGACTAGTAGAAGGGGGTCTTTACAGTTAACCCAACCACTCAGGCATTGGCGCAAATAATTGTGGAAACTACCTACTTCTTGAAGAGTTCTCAGCAGGGGACCACTACCGTCTACAGGCCATGGGGAGTCGATAGGGAGCACCTATGTCCTAATTTGTCTCATTTCTTTAGGTACATAATAACATTATTTCTTACCCAACTAACATATTCTCGTCGTACAATTTTTTTTTTCCTCTTACAAGAATTTTATAGTTCTTTGCCCAAAAGTAATGTGTAGGGATAATTGCAGCAAGAAATGTAAAGGAACAAATCATTAATTGGACGCTGAATTACCAAATCACTGCAGACAAAAAAAAAAGAGAAATATATGCAAACTGGCAACAATGGGGAAGAGAAAGCAACACTGCAATACTTAACGTTGTTTAATGGGCTCATAAAAATAAAAGATGATCATTTACCTTTCAAGTTTTCCGATGGAGGAGAAATTAAGGATGCTGGAGAAAAGCAGAAGAAAATGTTAGAATGTAAGTAACTGTACATTTTACATCTCTGTGTGAGCGGAGGCCATTACGTAAGATACGTTTTAGTGCTGAGCTCTTCATAAAGACAATTTATATGGATTGGATGGGAAGACTGGAATTTGCTTACTGTGAATTAAAGGGACTTGAGAAAACCTAATTTTATGGTGAAAATGTGTTGTATGGTAAAATAAGGACACCACCTACATGAGATGACCACTAGAGATGAGCAGACCTGATGTTTGTGTTTGGGTCAGTTGCATGACCCGAACATATTGGGGGTAATTTACTAAGTGCCCAAATTACGTTTTTCCGTCGGGTTACCCGAATATTACCGATTTGCACCAATTTTCCCTGTATTGCCCTGGGTTTTTGGCACACGCGATCGGATTGTGGCGCATCAGCGCCGGCATGCTCGCGACAGAAATCAGGGGATGTGGCCATCAGAAAACCCGACGGATTTGGAAAAACTGCCGTATTTAAAAAAAAAAGTGTTGCTTGACACGCACTTACCTGCACCCAGCAACGGATCGTGAACTCCAGTGAACTCCGACGGACTTCAGCGCAGCAGCGACACCTGGTGGACATCGGGCGCACTACCTTAGTGAATCGCCGGGAGACCCGAATCCTCCACAGAGAGCGCGCTGCTGGATTGCGACAGGACCGGGTAAGTATATCTGCCCCATTGATGGCTTGGAAGCCGAACAGCCAATCTGGTAAACTGACGCCCCTAGGAACTAGTTATGGCTAAGATTGGCCAAGTGTGCTCGGCCAATCTGGCGACTTCAAACCCGAACCTCAAGCCCATACATCAGTTCCGTTCATTTCTAGGGATCACCTAACATTTGATTGTTGGTCTCTTAGAGGGTGGTCTTTAAGTCCTTTATACATTATATATGATGGTCTAAAAAAGGTTGTGTCTTTCCTCAAAAGGTAGTTGCCCTCCTATCATTTATAATACCTCTCTTTCTTCTAATGCCCCCTCTCTGTTGGACCACCACTTAAAATGCACCCCTTTCTGTAGGTCCAAACTTTTGGTGCCCTTTCCTTAACCCCTCCAACTTATGCATCATGTTGCCCTCCAATTTATGTTTCCCTTTCTGAAGCCCCAGAACTTATGCTGACCTTTCTATCGCCCCAAACATGCTCCCTTTTTTGAAGCCCCCAAACTTATGTTGACTAGTGATGAGCAGACCTGTTGAATTTAATAAAGCTGTCCAGGTAGCAATCACAGACCCAACCAGAGACATTTGCGATCGGGGCTGAGTTCATGGCAGGGGGGAAGTTGAGCCAAACCTGACCCCAAAGCCGAACTTCTAATGAACTTCCCCCCAATGTATGTTCCCCTTTCTGAAGCCACCATATATTATGTTGACCTTTCTGCAGCCCCCTTACTTATGTTACCGATTCTGCAGCCCCCAAGCTTACGCCTACCTTTGAGTTTCTCCTAACTTCTCCTGACCATTCTGTAGCCCCAAACTTATGCTTTCCTTTCTGAAGCCCTCCCAACTTATGCTGTCCTTTCTGAAGCCCATCCTTACTTATGTTAACCTTACCTATTCTGCCCCTTCTGCAGCCCTCCCTGGTTATGTTCCCCTATCTATAGACTCCTAAATTTTCTCCTCTCTCTGTAGCTCCCCCAACTTATGCTTTCCTTTCTGTAATCTCTCTCACCTTATGCCACCCTTTCCATACTCCCCACCCTATGCCACCCCTTTAGATGGCCCTACCTATTTATTTAGCCCCTCACCTTATCTATATCCACCAGGCTCCTGCTCCCACCACAAGGTAGTAAATTTTGGTTTTTGAATGGGACGTCAAAGAAATTCCTGTTCCAATGGTAGTTCTGGGGTAGAGACCGTATCCCATCCCTGGTGAACCCAAAGACACTTCGGCCATTTCCCTTCCTGACGGCCCAGAGTGACTAAACCCTGTAAGACACAACAAGCTAAAAGAGCTGTTTTGGGCTTGACGCTGCTTCCCATAAAACTTGTATTTGTTCCATAATAAAATGTAGATTGACTTGTATTCGGATTTGTTAAGGGTAATATTTCTTTGGATGCTGTCAATTTTAGCTTCTGAGTTTTATAGCCTGTCTGCTCCTACAGATGAACAAATTCTACTTCTAAAAGTCACCGGGTGTGGGAGGTATTTGGCCATAATTGTGAAACACACTGCCAAAAAGTCTAAATCTAGATGGGAAGCGTCGGAGAAAGTTATACCGCAGAGCCTGACGCAGGTTCTGCACGTTCTGCTGCAGCCAGGGATTGGGGGGGGGATGCGAGGTTTAATCCAGGTTAAAAGGTGATTTGTACACAAAATTTCTGCCAATTAAAGGGATAAAATGGTGATAACTGGCCATGTAAATTCTTATCTATAATCATGGGATTCATTCCATAGTGTAAACCTATCACCATCCATCAAAACCTCCACATTCTTTAATAGGTCCCGTTCCACTAATTCCAAACTAGTTAGCATTTCCGCTCTTGCCCCAATCAATGCAGAATAATCATTGTCAATATTTTCATCCCTCTTCTGTCAAATGGAAGGAGCCAGCCTGTCTGCTCAGACCCAGGACCACCCATCTGATTGAAGAGATAGCCTAAGTGGCACATTGAGGAAAGAAGCAATCCAGAAACTATGTTTATTAGGTTCTCTTCTGTCAGATGGGAGGTCCTAGACAAGAGCAGAGACCCTTCACCGCCCATATGACAGTAAAGAGCTGAGGATATTAACATTTGACCTTTAAAAGAAATTTAGCATCAAAATCCATCATGACAAACCAGGGACACTTACTCATAGATCCCAGCACCACGGCTGTGATTATGGCTTCTAGCCACTATGCAGACTCAGCCTGACAGTACAAATTTTCTAACCCACTATAAAGCTCAGACTGCAGCTACCACTTCTAGCCCATGCAGACTCAGCCGCAGTACCCTTTCTAGCCCCTATGCAGACTCAGCCTTGCAGTTACCACTTCTAGCCACTATGCAGACTCAGCCTGCAGTACCCACTTCTAGCCACTATGCAGACTCAGCCTGCAGTACCACTTCTAGCCACCTATGCAGACTCAGCCTGCAGTACCACTCTAGCCACTATGCAGACTCAGCCTGCAGAACCACTTCTAGCCACTATTGCAGACTCAGCCTCAGTACCACTTCTAGCCACTATGCAGGACTCAGCCAGTTTACACTCTGACACTATGCAGACTCAGCCGCAGTACCATTCTTAGCCACTATGCAGACTCAGCCTGCAGTACCACCTCTAGCCCTATGCAGACTCAGCCTGTGCAACCTCAGTACCACCTATCTAGCCTATGCAGACTCAGCCTCAGTACACTTCTAGCCACTAGCAGACTACAGCCTGCAGTACCACTTCTACATATGGCGACTCAGCCGCAGTTACCATTCTAGGTCCACTATGCAGATCAGCTGCAGTACCACCCTAGCAACTATGCAGACATCAGCTTGCAGTACCACATTCTAGGCCACATGCAGACTCGCCTGCAAGTACCACTCTATAGCAAATCAGACTCAGACTGCCAGTACACTTTAGCCCATGCAGATCAGCCTGCAGTACCACCTCTAGCCACTATGCAGACTCAGCCGCAGTACCACCTCTAGGCCACTATGCAGACTCAGCCTGCAGTACCACTTCTAGCCCACTATGCAGACTCAGCCTGCAGGTACCACTCTAGCCCATATGCAGACTAGACTGCGAGACCACCTTCTAGCACTATGCAGATCAGCCTGCAGTACCATTCTAGCCCTATGCAGACTCAGCTGCAGTACCACTTCTAGGCCTATGCAGACTCAGCCTGCAGTAACACTTCTAGCCACTATGCAGAACTCAGCCTGCAGTACCACCTCTAGCCACTATGCAGACTCAGCCTGCAGTACACATTAGCACTAATGCAGACGTCAGTACACTTCTAGCCACTATGCAGACTCAGCCTGCAGTACACTTCTAGGCACTATGCAGACTCAGCCTGCAGTCCCAACCTCTAGCCACTATGCAGACCTCAGCCTGCCGTACCACCTCTAGCCACTATGCGACTCAGCCTGCAGTACCATTTAGCCACTATGCAGACTCAGCTGCAGTACCACTTCTAGCCCCTATGCAGACCAGGCTGCAGTACCACATCTAGCCACTATGCAGACTCGCCTGCAGTACCACTTCTAGGCATATGCAGACTCAGCCTGCAGAGTCCATTCTAGCCCCTATGCAGACTCAAGCCTCCAGTACCACTTCTAGCCACTATGCAGACTCAGCCTGCAGTACCACTTCTAGCCACTTGCAGACTAAGCCTGCAGTACCACTTCTACCAATGCAGACCTCAGCCTGCGACATTCTAGGCCCTATGCAGACCTCAGCCTGACAAGTACCACTTCTAGCCACTATGCAGACTCAGCCTGCAGTACCACTTCTAGCCCCTAGCAGAATCAGCCTGCAGTACCACATCTAGCCACTATGCAGACTCAGCCTGGCAGTACCACTTCTAGGCCTATGCGATCAGCCTGCAGTACAACTCTTAGCCACTATGCCGATCAGCCTGCAGTACCATTTCTAGCCACTATGGCAGGACTCAGCTGCCAGTACCACATCTAGCCACTACGCCAGATCAGCCTGCAGTACCCACATCTTCTAGCCACTATGCAGACTCAGCCTGCAGTACCACTTCTAGCCACTATGCAGACTCAGCCTGCAGTACCACTTAATACCAGCGTTAAAGGTGATTTGGACACAAAATTTCTGCCACTTAAGTGGGGATAAATGGTGATAACTGGCCATGTAAATTCTTATCTATAATCATGGGATTCATTCCATAGTGTAAAACCTATCACCATCCATCAAAACCTCCACATTCTTTAATAGGTCCCGTTCCACTAATTCCAACTAGTTAGCATTTCCGCTTTGCCCCAATCAATGCAGAATAATCATGTCAATATTTTCATCCCTCTTCTGTCAATGGAAGGAGCCAGCCTGTCTGCTCAGACCCAGGACCACCATCTGATGAAGAGATAGCCTAAGTGCACATTGAGGAAAGAAGCAATCCAGAAACATGTTTATTAGGTCTATTTGTCGATGGGAGGGGGGTCGGTCCTAGACAAGAGCAGAGACCCTTCACCGCCCATATGACAGTAAAGAGTGAGGATTAACATTTGACCTTTAAAAGAAATTTAGCATCAAAATCCATCATGACAAACCAGGACACTACTCATAGATCCCAGCACCAGGCTGGTTGATTAGCTTCTAGCCACATGCAATCAGCCTGCAGTACCCACTTCTGCCACTATGCAGACTCAGCCTTGCATACCACATCTACCCACTATAACAGCTCAGACTGCAGTACCACTTCTAGCCACTATGCAGATCAGCCTGCATACCACTTCTAGCCCCTATGCAGACTCAGCCTGCAGTACCACTTCTAGCCACTATGCAGCTCAGCCTGCAGTACCACATCTAGCCACTATGCAGACTCAGCCTGCGTACCACTTCTAGCCCTATGCAGACTCAGCCTGCAGTAACCACCTCTACCACTATGCAGACTCAGCCTGCAGTACCACTTCTGCCACTATGCAGACTCAGCATGCTGACCACTTCTCAGCCACTATGCGACTCAGCCTGAGTACAAATTCTAGCCACTATGCAGGACTCACGCATGCAGCTTGCCAGTACCACTTCTCTGCCCACTATGCAGACTCAGCCTGACACTTACCACTATCTACCTAATGCAGACTCAGCCTGAGTCAGTACCACCTCCTACCACTATGCAGACTCAGCCTGCCAGTACCACTTCTAGCCACTTGCGACTCAGCCTGCAAGTACCACTCTAGCCCTATGCAGACTCAGCCTGCAGTACCACTTCTAGCACTATGCAGACTCGCCTGCAGTACCACCTCTAGCCACTATGCAGACTCAGCCTGCCAGACCACATCTAGCCACTATGCAGACTCAGCCTGCAGTACCACTTCTAGCCACTATGCAGACTCAGCCTGCAGTACCACTTCTAGGCCCTATGCAGACTCAGCCTGCAGTACCACCTCTAGCCACTATGCAGACTCAGCCTGCAGTACCACCTCTAGCCACTATGCAGACTCAGCCTGCAGTACCACTTCTAGCCACTTGCGACTCAGCCTGCAGTACACTTCTAGCCCCTATGCGACTCAGCCCTGCAGTACCACCTCTAGCCACTCTAGCAGACTCAGCCTGCAGTACCATTCTAGCCACTATGCAGACTCACCTGCAGTACCACTTCTAGCCCTATGCCAGACTCAGCCTGCAGTACCACTTCTAGCCACTATGCAGACTCAGCCTGCAGTACCAGCATCTACCACTATGCAGACTCAGCCTGCAGTACCACATCTATCACTATGCGACTCAGCCTCAGTACCACTTCTAGCCACTAATGCAGACTCACCTGCAGTACCACTTAGGCCCTATGCAGACTCAGCCTGCAGTACCCGCACTCTAGCACTATGCAGACTCAGCCTGCAGTACCCCTCTAGCCACTATGCAGACTCAGCCTGCAGTACCACTTCTAGCCACTATGCAGACTCAGCCTGCAGTACCACTTCTAGCCATATGCAGACTCACCTGCAGTACCACATTAGCCAATATGCAGACTCAGCCGCAATACCAACTCTAGGCCCTATGCAGGACTCAGCCACTGTCAGTACCATTCTAGCCACTATGCAGAACGTCAGGCCTGCCGTACCACTTCTAGCCACTATGCAACTCAGCCTGCAGTACCACTTCTAGCCTATTGCAGACTCAGCCTGCAGTACCACTTCTAGCCACTATGCAGAATCAGCCTGCAGATACCACTTCTAGGCCCTATGCAGACTCAGCCGCGTACCACTTCTGCCCACTATGCAGACTCAGCCTGCAGTACCACTGTCTAGCCCTATGCAGACATCAGCCTGCAGTACCACATTTAGCCACTATGCAGATCAGCTGCAGTACACTTCTAGCCTAAATAGCTGCATAGACCAATTCAGCCCCTAGAGACCTCAGCCTGCAGTACATCTAGCCACTATGCGACTCGCCTGCAGTACCCACATCTAGCCACTATGCGAATCAGGCCGGCAGTACCACAATCTAGCCACTATGCAGACTCAGCCTGCCAGTACCACTTCTAGCCCTATGCAGACTCAGCCTGCATACCATTCTAGCCACTATGCAGACCATCCTGCAGTACCACTTCTAGCCACTATGCAGGACTCACCTGCAGTACCACTTCTAGCCACTTGCAGACTCAGCCTGCAGTACACATCTAGCCACTATGCAGACTCAGCCTGCAGTACCACTTCTGAGCCACGTGCAGACTCAGCCTGCAGTACCACTTCTAGCACATATGTCAGACTCGCCTGCACTACCAATTCTAGGCCACGATGCAGACTGCCTTGCAGTACCACTTCTAGCCACTATGCAGTGTTAGAGTCCTCTTGTTCCTGCAGTTACCATAGCTGAATCAGAGTTGAACCCCCACTGATCAGATATTGATGATCATGGCTATGAATTGACCATCGATGGTAAAAATATGTACAGTCCTCATTCTTCCACATCTCCCCAAACTATATTGGTCTGCAGCCAAATTCCCATGATGCTTGTTAGACTTACATGGTGCCGTACATTCAGTTCATTTGTGTAAACGAAAGAAAAGAATAGAGAATCGCCCCGCCCCCTGTTCTGCGCATGCATGTCAAGCCAATCAGCAAACTCCACCCGATACTGGGCAGGGGGGCAAAAGATTGGCTGGCAATAGCCTTATATCAATCATTGAAAGTGAACCACCAGGGTTCTGATTCTTGGTTCAGCTCACAGGCTGTTACACTGTCTCACCCCACCAACTAGTACTGCAGGCTGGTCTGCATAGGGCTAGAAGTGGTACTGCAGGTGCAGTCCTATAATGTGAATTGGACTAGGTTTCGGTGCCTTTTCCCGGCCACTAAACAATATACATGGCAGTCCCGGTGTTACGAAAGATAGGGACCGGAGGGTTGTACTTAAGTTGAATTTGTATATAAGTTGGGTTGCTGGTAACTAAGGATGCATTAGCTGGTGCGATCTCACGCTTCCTTAGTTACCTGGAATCTCCGGCTTCTAGTGCACTGGCTGGTAACTAAGGAAGCGTGAGATCGCACCAGCGAATGCATCCTTAGTTACCTGAACCCCCCAATACTGCCGGCAATTACTTACTTTATACATCGGCAATGGATTGTGCTCCCCGTCACCTCCATGGCCCGCTCCAGCCTCTCGCTCCGCTCAACGATCCCCGTCACCTCCATGGCCCCCGCCAGCCTCTTGCTCCGCCCAACGATCCCCGTCACCTCCATGGCCCGCCCAATGAGGAGGCGCAGCACTCCAAACAGCGCTATTGAAACCCGGAAGTGGCCTGCGCATGCGCGGGGTGCCGAGTGCCCCGTTCGTATCTACGGATTGTCCGCAACTCGAAACGCCATAAGTCGGGGACTGCCTGTATGTAGCTGTAGAGTTCCCAGATATTAATGACCAATCCATAGTAAAGTTATAATTAACCCCTCTAGAAAATCTTTATAATAGAAAATAGAATCCTAATCAGACACTGTGGGAGTAAAATACATGGGGCGTCTAATAAGTTTAGGCATAATCATTATTACCCCGGGGCAGGTCAGTCATTGTTATTCATGCTCTCGCAGTAACCGGGGTCTTGTTATTTATACATGTACAAGACTCCATTGACCTTGCGGAGGAGAGACTCTCGCTGATGAATCGGTCAGCATGCCGCAAGAATCGAATATCAAGTTTTCAGAAAATCTTGTAGGAACGCGCCATCTGTGGAGAGGTCCCACGCTGGGCCGCGCCGCCTGCTAAATGATCTTGTTCTTTGTATGAGGCGACTGCTTACCACCAAATCAAACACTAAGTATTCAGTATGTGACATTACTCGTTACTCGGGTACAAGCCGAAAGTCTGCGCTGGCAGAATCCCTAACACAACGTATTTACACGGAACAGAAATTTATAGCAAAGATGAAACTTTATTTCACGTGGGAGTCTTGTTCTATCGGATTCCATGTTTATATAGAATCAACTACTTAAAGGGAAAAGATCTGAGGATTATACAAATCGTCTGTGTATAGGCAGCCAGTTGTGTATTAAAGGGGTCGTCCACTTACAGCAAATAGTCTATATTGTTTGTAGAATGAAAAGTTATGTAATTTTCCAATTATATAATTTCCCAAATTTTGAATTTTCTCTGCTTTCTGTCATTCTATAGGAAGATTCACTGTTTTCATCAAACGATGTCACACAGGTGTATGACTGGTTATATCCCTGGTCATGTGATGTCACACAGGTGTATGACTGGTTATATCCCTGGTCATGTGATGTCACACAGGTGTATGACTGGTTATATCCCTGGTCATGTGATGTCACACAGGTGTATGACTGGTTATATCCCTGGTCATGTGATGTCACTCAGGTGCACGACTCATTATATATCCCTGGTTATGTGATGTCACACAGGTGTATGACTGGTTATATCCCTGGTCATGTGATGTCACACAGGTGCACGGCTCGTTATATCCCTGGTCATGTGATGTCACACAGGTGTATGACTGGTTATATCCCTGGTCATGTGATGTCCCACAGGTGCATGACTGGTTATATCCCTGGTCATGTGATGTCACTCAGGTGCACGACTCATTATATATCCCTGGTTATGTGATGTCACACAGGTGTATGACTTCTTATATCACTGATCATGTGATGTCACACAGGTGCACAGCTCATTATATCCCTGGTCATGTGATGTTGCACAGGTGCACGACTCATTATGGTCCCGAGTATGAAATGTCACAATGGTGCATTACTTGTTAAAATGCCTTGTTATGTGATGTCACACAGGTGCGTTGCTTGTTATATCCCTGGTCATGTGATGTCACACGGGTGCATGGCTTGTTATATCCCTGGTCATGTGATGTCACACAGGTGCATTGCTTGTTATATCCCTGGATTGTGTGATATCACACAGGGGCAAAGCCCGTTATATGCTTGGTCGTGTGTTGTCACACAGATGCTGGGTTCGTAACGAGCCATGCACATGTGACACATCACATGACCAGGAACAGTTGTTTTGGGAACCATTTATTTTGGGTTGAATCTAACATCTCATACTCTGGAGGACTCCACATATCTCTACATTACAAGATATAAAAATACGCTATGTAATACGTCTTGTCACCTGTGGTGTCACTGCGGGAAATATGAGAACTTTGAGTGATTCCAATCTGATGATTTAGCAAAGAAATTTCTTGTAAACAGCATTGTCCAAAGTTGACAACTTGTTAAATGAGACACAAACATGAGAAAGACACAGATACAAATTGTGTCCATTTCGTAAAAGGCTGAAGTTATAAAACACTTTTTGATTTCAATGTTTTAGGTCAGAATATTAGCCTGGAGACTCAATAAGAGACAAAAGTACCGTCTGCGCTCCATCACAAAGATGTAAGACCCCCGGCAAGGTTGTAATATATCACGAGACGCCGTGTTTTGTCCATCCTGACAGCCGGGTTCTTTTGGTAATATGATTGTAATGTGAGGTTCCTTATGTGCTCCTCAAGGCGATGGCAGAACTTGGACACAACTTGGGTGGTAAATAGAAGATACAAGAGCAACAGAACAAATCCTAAAGCTCTTTCCGAGATAATTTGTATTCCTCTATGGTTTTCCAATTTGACTTAGACAGTAGTATCCAAGTCCATGGTGTTAAAGAATATAAATTATACCTTGTGAAATGTCACCTCCTCGTGGTGGCAGGTAATTTTTTTGGACTGATTGATTTCTTTGATACCACAAATTCTACTATCAGTTCCCGGAGAAGCCGAGTCTGATCCAAATGTGTTTTTATGAACCAGTGTGAGAGTCTATTGAACCGTCACAGTATCATTCCCTTTGGATAATTGACTTCCATAAATCACATTTAAATACTTCTAGAAGACACTCAATAAAAAGTATTAACACTACGAGATTTATAGTCCGTCCGAGAGGGAAATTTGGTGTTGTGTGTCACTGTACATTAAATATTCACACCATGAAATTCATTGAGATCCACCTTGATTCTATTCTTCACTGTAAAAATCATCTTTACATCATAAAGTCTTTATAACGTGGGGCAGAAGGAAAGGACGGCAAACGCAATAATGAAAGCAATACAAAGAAAATACGAGACGGCAGAACCGGTCGGCACCTGAATTAATGTTGGAGCTCTACACTTTAGAGTTGAGTTAGAAATCTATCAATGTCTTGTGTTAGGATTTTCTCCTTGTACTTATGATGTGTACTCAATACATTTGGGATATCCTACTGAACGCTTCCTTCAATAAGCATAGATTATGCAAGGCACACAATCGTATACGGAGCAGTGAGATAGCCGTACAAATTGTGGTCAGCTCACAGACCCATAGAGGTCTATTGTGCTCAGCCCACTGTGAACAAACGGTGCAGCATTGCCACACATATAGAACAGGTCCCATTGCTGCCCAGATTGCAACGTGGATACTTAACTTCGATGGAAATGGGAGGTCCCCTTTCTACACACAGTGGTGTACATGAGGCCTAAGGGTAGTCATGCACTTTAGATAAATGTTGTTCAGATCTCATAATAAAAGGTATACTGCCAACCATACTATCTACATGGTGGTCTCCTGACTCTCCGATAAAGGCAGATGTTAGGGGGGAAAGATGGATCAGGTATGTTGGATTTTAACACGCCTAGGGGCACATTTATCATAGGCTTGAGCCAAGTGCTGGTGATGTTCCCACTGCTCTGGCACTCACTGGATATATCAGGAGGTTATGGCCTCCTGAAAAACCCTGGAAGGCGGCAGTGCAGTGCAACAATGCGATCACCGGTGGGGCACTTCTATATCTGACCTGGTGAAGAATCGTGCCATTGCCTGTACCTGAATGGGCACAGGCTACAAGCAGTGTAGGCAGGAACACCTCACAGTGGCCCATTGTGCTTCTTGGCACTGCCCCCGAGCATCCGTTGTAGAGAGTTGGAGAAGTCGCAATTTCTGGCTTTACGCCGGGACTGGCAACTAAATCACGGTGTGTATGCCTTATTTTAGAAAAATGTGGCGCCTAATCTTTTAGTTCCATAAAATGTAATATCTGATTATTAGGTGGCAGACAGCTAGCCCTACAATCATCTAGTTAGGCCTTGTACAACTGAGCCAGAAGAAGATGGCTCTCTGTTGTGTGTAGTGTCTAGCCACCATAAAAGAAGGATCAGCTCCAGTACACTTGTAAGGCCGGGTTCAAAAGTTGCGTTTGATTCTTTTTGAGACGGAATCCAAGGGCTCCCCTCGTGATCACATGTCAAAGTAAGATTGCTTTTCTTTTAGATAATAATAATAATAATAATTCTTTATTTATATAGCGCACACAGATTACGCAGCGCTGCACAAAGCATAGCAAATTGGTGTTAAGGGTGTTCTAACTTTTAGTTTTTTAGATGCAATTTTTAATTCCCAAGCCAGAAATGGAGTGAAAAAAGAGGAGGAGCTGGAGCAGCTTCTCTCAATGATATGTTCTCAGCCATTCTCACCAACGCCTGCTTTTGGTTTGTTAACGCACCCTAAGGGTTAAAAGAAGGAGGGTTAAGTTAAAGCAGGTGGCTTCAAGGTACAGGAGTTGAGACGCTGTATCAGAGACACCACCCAGGCCGTATTATACAGTACATGTATTCAACTTCTATTTTTTAGCAGAAGTAGCAGACTCCCGTTTACCAGTACAAAAGCCACCTCCATCCACAAAAGCAGATCGATTACCCATAATAAAATCATATGATACAAAACCTCTCAAAAAAGAGGGAAATGGTGAAAAAACATCAGTTGTTCCCACCTTCCATAAACCACCGTCACCACAGCAACTGCGGAAGTTTCACAGATCGAGAGCGCGTTGAACACATCGCAACCCTGAACCAAGGTTGAGGTGTATTATATAAGTCCAGGACAAAGTAATACAGAACAAAAGCTATTTGTAGTTTTTTATGGAAGAGATGAGGAACATGAATGCTGACTTTCTGAAATATCAAGGTTACCGGTGGTCCTTCTCCACAATACAGAACATTCTGTTATGCTGATGTGTCCCAGTTTCGTGACAAAGACACTCTACACTTCTCGAAGCCAATCAACCCAGGGTCGTGAGTAGGTTAATCTAGTAAAAAGCAGCATAGGGTGTGAACTCCAAATGTGGTCTGCACTGCACCATCAAAGGAGAAAAGATCAGAGGGTATAGATTTTATACCGCTAAATATTTAGGACATTTACTTCTCTGGCTTTGGATCTTTCTCAACTTTCAGGCTGCATGTCGGAAGGAAATTTTTGGAGAAATTTCCAGTAGTAGAGATGAAAGTCAATTCAAAGTCTTGAGTAAGAGAAATGTCCCCAAAATTTGTAGAAAGGTTTAAAAACTTCAGCTTTTGTTGATGGAGAACTATGGTAGTTGCAGCAGTGAAATGGGGTTTCCTCTGATTTAAAATCAGAAATAAACAAAGATTCCTAAAAAAAAAATGAGTATACCATTCTACAGACAGCTGCGTCGTGGGTGTACTACAGAGTGGTCTAGATAACTTTCGTAGCACTGTTGTGTTTTGTTCTCATAGAAGAGATCCAGGTGGTGGATGAAGACCTGGGACAGCAAACTCTGCCGAAAAGTAGACTTTCCTGTGCCGGTTGGGGACGAAATTTAGATGCCATGATTTGGGTAGCTGGGACTATATTTATATCAATCAAAACTGGAATGGCAGCCATATTTGTGGTTAAAAAAAAACAAACATTAATTAAAACAATGTTGGAAGCTATTGCAAGAACACGTACATTTCTGACAGTTTCCGTATATTAAGTGTCTCTACAAGCCCTTCATTCACTGAAAGGATTCAGATGGATTTTTGGTTCTCTGATTACTGGCGGTCCGACCACTGAGACACCTAGAAAAAGGGCATAAATATCTTGAATATGAAAACACCTTTAACAGCCAAATAGGTGAAGTTTTTGTACATTGGTCTTGAAACCAACACAGATGGAAGATGTGCAACTTATGATGTGGTGTATATCTAGTCATAAATTATGCACAGGACCCTGTCAGGTTGGGCGCCTATCCAAGCCTGGCATTGATCTTAGGCCTCATGCACATGACCATAAATGGAGGCTGTGAAGAAGCAAAAAAAAATTTTCATGTCTTGCCAAGCTACTCTGCGAGTTAGAATAGGTCCAATTCCGGCACAGATTTGCAGTGTGGCCGAGCGCTTTTAGTCGACTTGGGCAGGGTAATTAAGGGGGTTGCCATTCAAGATAGCAAAAAGAGGCACATTTACTTACCCGGTCCATTCGCAATCCGGCGGCGCGTTGTCTGATGCTGATTTGCGTCCTGCCTGGATTCACTAAGGTCGTGCGCCCCGTATCCACCAGGTGCCGCAGCTGCTCCGAGGTCCGCCAGAGTTCACCTTCTTCTTCCTGGTGCATGTAAGTGAGTGTCAAACGACACAATTTTTTTTTTTAAATACCGCGGTTTTCCTGAATCCGTTGGGTTTTCCGATGGCCATGCCCCCCAATTTCTGTTGCATGGAAGCCGGCGCCGATGCGACACAATCCAATCGCTTGTGCGCCAAAAACCTGGGGCAATTCGGCGCAAAACTGTAAAATTCGGAAAACCCGACGGAAATGTGCGATTCGGACCCTTAGTAAATGTGCCCCAATGTTTTCCATTTCCCACTTTGGAAATATTTGCATATTTCCCATAAATCCCCCATGTGGAGCATCAATTGCTATATGTCTCCACACACCTATAAGGCGGAATGAATTGCCAAACTCTGCTTAAGGAGACCTCTTGCTTCCTGACTATTGTTATCAACACAGATAAAGTTTTTGAATTTTTTTGAAACAAAAATATTTCACATTTGGTTTCATTCAGACCCCATAATGGCAAAAAAAATAAATAAAATCCATAATGAAAGAAGCAATTTCCTATCACAAACTCCCATCTCAGCATTTTCTGTGCACAAGTCATAAGGGAACCCAAAGACGTCGAGAAGAATTGGTTATGGAACGCCGGAACGTGCTAATTCCCAGCGCTGCTCCATTAAACCCTCGGTAACGCTTCCTATAAGCGCTCTACAGTGTTAATATTACTTATATCAATCCTGCTAAAGCTCCTGCTTTTTTCCCGCAAGTACTCCCACAGCCACTTACTGATGCAACACAATGCAAAGCGAGAACAAACGGCGGTCATATAGCATCACACACTTCCCTCGCAACGTCAACGCGGAAACTTTTATGGGCACAAATCGGGATTTATGAAAATATCCTCTACTTGAACTTTGGGGGAAAAAATTATTTGTTTACTCTCCGGTTAATGCAAACCAAAAAAAATTGGAAACTTAGTATATTTTTGCTCTTAGTCGGAAGCTTCCTGCATTCTGTATTCACTCGGTATTTGGTTTCCCGTTAATTAACTAGAATGAGTCCAGTCCTGGATCCTTCAGCTCATTAACGTCCTTAATTACATAGAAGGCGACTTGCTTTGCCATTCATCGGGTCCTGTATTGTCTTCCCGATGATTAGTTCTATAATTGTCACTTTAAAGGGACAATTAAAAATTGTCTAAAGACGTCTTATCGGCGCGTGGAAGAGCGAGCTATTAGATAATAGGGGTGCGGGTATGACACAATATTATATATGTCACCACTTGTAGGTGGCACTTCCCAGCAGATGTTTCCTGTATTATTGTGTCAACCATATTCCATCCATAGAACGGGTCCATAAGGTTTAACAATTTGGCACCCCTGTCAATCAGCCAGAACACAAACAGCGCAGTTCGCTGTATAGTGGTCAGACCAGGTTATTGCAGATCACCTCTCATTCAGCAGAATGATAGCTAAGATGCAGTGACTTGATTCAGCCACTACACAGAGAACGGCGCTGTTTCCTGTTTCAGTCTGTTTTTCTCAACAGCTAAGACCAAATCACCTATGGAGGTACTGGATGTTATACTTGCCTAATAGCGAAATGTGAATACATTAAAAGGTTATTCTGATCTGTTTTATTATTTTATTTTAGTTGATCTGGTTGCAGAAGTAGAAGAAATTTACCATCAAAATCCATCATAATAAACCTGGGACATTAATCATAGATCCAGGCACCGTGACTGTGGTAATCTACTTATATGTGTTATCCCTCACCTCCTACCGTCTAAAATAAACTTTAGATTATGCTAATAAGCTTAAAGAGCGGGCTTTACCCAAGCCCCATTGTTGCAGCTTCACAGGCTGTTACCCTGTGGAGTTTGACTTTCCTCTCCCACTGTGTGAGATTACATCGGGCGGAGGGGGAGAAGTGTTGATAGCGCAGGGGGCGGAGGAGACAGTATAACAGCCTGTGCAGCTTGTGAAGCTACATCATCGGGGGTTCTAATACCGCCCACCAGAGCCATTCTTACGCATTATGATAATTATAAAAGTTGATTTTAGAAGACATATACAAGAAGATTACCACAGTCACGGTGCCTGGATCTATGAGTAATGTCCCTGGTTCATCATGATGGATTGTGATGGTAGATTTCCTTCACTCTTGAATTAATTTTCAATGACCTATCCACGACCTGGTATCCTGAGGGTGCAATCACACTAATAATAATTAGAATCCTTTATTTATATAGCGCACACAGATTATGCAGCGCTGCACAGACTTTACCAAATCAGTCTCTGTCCCTAATGGGGCTCACAATCTAATCAACTACCACTATGTTTTGGAGTGTGGGAGGAAACCGGTGGACCCGGAGGAAACCCACGCAACCACAGAGAGAACATAGGTTAGGTGCCTTGTGATACAAGATCTTCGAGGGACGTATATTGATCATTGCCCGTGTGAAGTCCACAGTACTGTGTAGTAAGTTCCCCGGTAGTCCTCCGCCTCTCATCTGCCATGGATGAAGAATTTCCAGAATCAGAGAACATTTCCAGGAATATCTGTACGAGGTGAGAGAAGACGGATATACAATTACAAGTAATGATTTGCGCAGGCACAGAACTTCTGGACCATAGCTCAAAGTAATTAGAGAAGCCAAATTTCATTTGTTCAGCCATCTCCTCTCAATTTTGGGAAAAGTCTTTACTGAACTCGGAGAAAACATCTCGTCTGCATTCCCGTCATTCCACCCAAATATCTTAGCATTCCGGACGCAGATGTCGCTGTCCTCAGGAAACCGCGTGCCTCAATCATCAAACACAAAGGGGCTCATTTACTAAGGGTCCGAACGACGCACTTTCGACAGGTTTACTGAATATTTCTCTTTTGCCCTGAATAGCCCTGGGATTTTGGCACATGTGATCAGATTTTGGTGCATCGGCACCGGCTTGCACGCGACAGAAATTGGGGGGCGTGGCCATCGGACAACCCGACGGATTTGGACAAACCGCGGAAATTTAAAAAAGGAAATGTGTCGCAAGATCAACACTCACGCACCAGGAAGAAGAAGGTGAACTCGGTGGACCTCGGCGCAGCAGCGACACATGCAGGATACCGGGCGCACGACCTTAGTGAATTGCGCCGGACCCGAATCCTCGTCGGACAATTCACCGCGGAATCACGACAGGACCGGGTAAGTAAATCTGCCCCAAAGACTTTTTTTCCCAAAATATCTCCCATAATTCCAATGGGACTGGACTGTAACAACTGAAATACGTCTAAGGTATAAGGAAAGGATGTAAACGCTTCTCCGATTGATTCACAACACAACCACCGGGCGATCAATTTGGAAATATATTATGCAAAATTATTTTATCTTAGAAAGACCTGTGACCTTTAGGACCCACAGAGACCACAATTCACAAATTAGTGATGTACCATTTCAGGTTTACAAATGTTCCTAAATTGTGGGCACAGGTAGCCGATCGCATAGGGCGCCACTCTGACTCCCAACCTACGGAGGCGCTGCCCCTGCATTCAATAGCAATCAGCGGTATGTGTGTCTTTAAGAAGCACATTGGGGTCATTTACTAAGGGCCCGATTCGCATTTTCGCGCCGGTTAACCAAATTTTTCCATTTTGTGTCGATTTTCCCTGTATAGCCCCGGGATTTTGGCCCACGCGATCGGATTGTGGCGCAACGGCGCCGGCATGCACGCAACGGAAATCGGGGGCGTGGCCGTACGAAAATCGACAGATTTGGAGAAACCGCCGCATTTTTAAAAAAAAAGTGTCGCTGGACACGCCCTTACCTTCACCCGGCAATGGATCGTGCAATCCGGTGGACCTCGGCGGACTTCAGCGCAGCAGCGAGACCAGATGGACATCGGAGGAACTGCCTTAGTGAATCGCCGGAAGACCCGAATCCACCGCAGAGAACGCGGCGCTGCATCGCGAATGGCCCGGGTAAGTAAATCTTACCCAGCCGGGGCTGTTAACTAAGCGAAAATGGTATCGGCGCAGCTTGTTGCTTAGGGCACCGGCAGTCATTACACTGCTACCTGTGTCATGTGTAGGAAGCAGGGCAGGTAGGTGAGTATTCATTTTTTTTTTGTTAGTGGGCTCTATGTGCTATATCACTTGGGGGAGGCCTGTTTGATATATTACATAGGGAGGAGCCCTGTGTGCTGTATTAACTAAGGAGAAGCACTGTGTGCTATATTACTCGGGTGGTGGGGCTGTGTGTCCTGTATTAACTAAGGAGAAGCACTGTTTGCTATATTACCTGGGGGGAGGCTTGTGTCCTGTATTACCTAAGGAGAAGACCTGTGTGCTATATTACTTGGGGGGGGGGGCTGTGTCCTGTATTACCTAAGGAGTAGGTAAGTATGTGGAATATGGTTGAGTACATCGGTGTACAGCACTCTCTAAGAGAATGGGCCAAATGGTGGGGAGTATATGTGAGTACATGGGTATACGGTACTCCCTTAGAGAATGGGCGGAGTGCTGGGAAGTATTTGGGACTATATGGGTGTACAGCACTCCCTTAGAGAATACTATTATGGCTTAGTTGACAGCCCCGTCTGGGTATCATATAGTGTACAAATAACATTGTGCTGCCTGTGTCCAGTCAACACTATGGGGCTCATTTACTTACCCGGTCCAGTCACGATCCAGCGGCGCGTTGTCAGACGAGGATTTGGGTCTTCCGGGATTCACTAAGGTCCGTGTGTCCGATATCCTGCATGTGTCGCTGCTGCGCCGAGGTCCGCCAGAGTTCACCTTTTTCTTCCCGGTGCGTATGAGTGCTTGATCTTGCGACTCAAATTCTTTTTTAAATTCTGTGTTTTTTCCGAATCCGTCGCGTTGTCCGACGTATTTGGGAAACCTGCCGAAAGTGCGGCGTTCGGACCCTTTAGTAAATGGGCCCCTATGCGCTTCTTAAAGACACACATACCGCTGATTGGTTTTGAATGCAGGGGCAGCGCCTACTGAGGTTGGGAGTCGGAGTGCCCCCCTACGTGATTATCCACCTCCGCTGAGCCCTGCAAGAAATACTGTAAACACATCTCCGATTATGCAATATGGGCTCATTTTTCCAAAAATTAAGGTGGATTTGCACCATTAACCACCTCAGCGCTGGAGACCACGTGCTAAACTTCCCCATCCCGGAGCCTTGATTGCATCAGGAGCGTTGTCCAAAACCATGAGACAACGCATGAAGCCCGGACCACACCGGAGCCATCTCGTCATTATCTCTCTCTGACAGTTCTCCAGATGCATCCGGCTCCTTGTTCTGCTCCGTCTTCTAGCGGGGGGGAGGTGACTCCCGTCCATCCACCGCCGCTCATTATTTTTGTATTCAGCGTCCATAATTACACGGCGAACCGAGAGACTTTACAATCTGGCGCGGCCCTTTATATGCGGAGCTGTGCCCACATAAGTGTTCCCATGCCATTCCCTCCGCGCCAGGGACTGACTGGCGGACGAGCCGGAACTGGAGTCCAAGGGTTTCAGATGTATATTAAAATAAAATTGACAAGGAGATAACAAGGCCTAATTTTCCAGAAGAGAAGCCATTAGTTGGCGGAGCGGGCGTACCTGCCATCCACACCGCCCCCCGCTGACAGTGTCATCTGTTTGTAATCTGTTATTTGGAGCTGAACCGATGCAATTTATTCCTTTTAATGTTGCACATTTATCCGTCCGCTCGGCGCCGGCCGCTGGGTTTTTGTCCTTTGGTTTGTTTTTTATTTATTGAGCTTATTGGAGAGTAAAATACTCAGCGTCGGCACTGATTGAAATACACAAATCGTAGACACGAAGAAATGCTCCATAGTTATTACATAAAGTGGAACGCACCGGGCACCGGGGAAGTGAGGACTGGAATCCGGAGATGAATTACCGGCCGCTCATAGGACGACGTCCATGTGATGGCCAAATAGTCTACAGTCACATTCACAAATTCTGGGCAAAATTATTTTAAAGGGTCAGAGATGAGATAATGGGGTACAGAGATCCAACTCCCCCATAAAGACAGAAAGTAGTGTGACACAGTCAAGGAAAACATGCTGATCTGCAGGCAGCATGTTATAGAGCAGGAGGAGCTGAGCAGATTGTACATAGTGTCCTATCTGCAGGCAGCATGTTATGCAGTACCACTTCTAGCCACTATGCAGACTCAGCCTGCAGTACCACATCTACCCACTATACAGACTCAGCCTGCAGTACCACTTCTAGCCACTATGCAGACTCAGCCTGCAGTACCACTTCTAGCCCCTATGCAGACTCAGCCTGCAGTACCACTTCTAGCCACTATGCAGACTCAGCCTGCAGTACCACTTCTAGCCACTATGCAGTGTATAGAGTCCTCTTGTTCCTGCAGTTACCATTAGCTGAATCAGAGTTGAACCCCCACTGATCAGATATTGATGATCACTGCTATGAATTGACCATCGATGGTAAAAATATGTAACAGTCCTCATTCTTCCACATCTCCCCAAACTATATTGTCTGCAGCCAAATTTCCCATGATGCCTTGTTAGACTTTACATGGTGCCGTACATTCAGTTCATTTTGTAGAAAACGAAAGAATAGAGAATCGCCCCGCCCCCTGTTCTGCAGCATGCATGTCATAGCCAATCAGCAAACTCCAACCCGATACTGGGGCAGGGGGGCAAGAATGATTGGCTGGCAATAGCCTTATATCAATCATTGAAAGTGAACCACCAGGGTTCTGGATTCTTGGTTCAGCTTCACAGGCTGTTACACTGTCTCACCCACCCAACTAGTACTGCAGGCTGAGTCTGCATAGTGGCTAGAAGTGGTACTGCAGGCTGAGTCCTATTAATGTGAATTGGACTAGGTTTTCGGTGCCTTTCCCGGCCACTAAACAATATACAGGCAGTCCCGGGTTACGTACAAGATAGGGACCGGAGGGTTGTACTTAAGTTGAATTTGTATGCCGGATAAGATTAAGCCCCATCACTCATTATAATGTATTTTATCGTGTTCTCATCCATCGTATATCACCCCAGTGATGGCGCCGCCGCCATACATCACCAGGGTTACTGCACTAGCAATGCGCACCAGGCCTAGCACCCGCCGGACATGATGGATAGATGGACGGGAGGAGAGAAAGGGCACCAGGAACGAGTAGGACACATGAAAGGGATGTATCATCCTGGCAGGAGGGGACTGGTATCATTACACGGAGGATAATTACATGGCGCAGATACAGAGACCCAGGTCACAACACAACATAATGCAGGGGTTGTGCCAGGAACATTATTTACCCCCTAATCATAGCTGTGGGACACCCTGTAATCCACATAGCACAGCTCTAGACCAGACATAGAGGATAATGCACACAGTGATATCACAGTACAGGGATAATACACACAGTGATGTCACAGTACAGGAATAATACACACAGTGATGTCACAGTACTGGGATTAATGCACCAGTGAGTCACAGTACAGGGACATACAACACAGCTGATATCACCAGTACAGGGACAATACACACAGTGATGTCATAATACAGAGAATAAGCACACAGTGATGTCACTAGTACAGGCGATAATACACACAGTGATGTAACAGTACAGGGAGAATACAACAGTGGATGTCATAATCCAGAGAATAATGCACACAGCTACAGGGATAATACACACAGTGATTGTCACAGTACAGGGATATTACAACCAGTGATGTACAGTACAGGGATAATACGCACAGTGATGTCACAGTACAGGCGATAATACAACACAGTGATGTCACAGTACAGGGATTAATACACACAGTGATGTCACAGTACGAAGATAATACACACATGATGTCACAGTAGTATAGGAGATAATAAACATAGTTGATGTCACAGTAAAGCGGATATTACACACAGTGATGTCACGCTACAGGGATAATACACACAGTGATGTCACAGTTTACCAGGGATTTGATACACACACAGTGATGTCACATGTACAGGGATATACACACACAACCATTGTCCCAGTTACCAGGGGATAAATACACACAGTGATGTCACAGTACAGAGATAATACCACACAGTGATGGTCACAGTACAGGGATAATACACACAGTTATGTCACAGTACGAAGATAATACACACAGTGTCGATGTCACAGTATAGGGAAATACACATAGTGATGTCAAAGTACAGGGATTTTAATACACACCGTGAGTCACAGTACAGAGATATACACACAGTAGTGATGTCACAGTACAGGATTAATACACACAGTGATGTCAGAGTACAGAGTTAATACAACACAGGACTGTCCAGTACAGGATAATTACAACAGTCGATGTCACAGTTACCAGTTACAGAGATAATTACACACAGTGATGTCACAGTACAGGAATAATACACACCAGTGAGTCACAGTACAGAGATAATACACACAGTATGATGTCACAGGAAAGGGATTAATAAACACAGTGATGTCACAGTACAGAGGATATACCACACAGTGAGTCACAGTACAGCGCGATAATACACACAGTGATGTCAAAGTACAGATGATAATACCACACAGTGATGTCACATACAGGAATAATACCACCACAGTGATTGTCACAGTACAGTAGGATAATACACACAGGGATGTCCAGTACAGAGATAATACACACAGTGATGTCACGTACAGGGATTTAATACACAACAGTGATGGCACAGACAGGGATAATACACACAGTGTGTCACAGTACAGAGATATACAAACAGTTGATGGTCACAGTACAGGAATAATACAACAGTGATGTCACAGTACAGCGGATTAATAAAAACAGGGATGTAAAAGTTAGACTACATGATTGATGAATAAAAACGCTGAGGTCACAGTACAGGGATTTAACACACAGTGAGTCACAGATACAGGAGATAATACACACAGTGATGGTCCACAGTACAGTGATATAATAACACCAGTGATGTCACAGTAAAGGCAGATAATACACAAAGTGATTGTCACAGTAACGGGATATTACACACAGTGATGTCATAGATACAGGGGTATATATAATACACACGTTGCTTGTCACTGCCTACAGGGATAATACACACAGCGATTGTCACAGTACAGGGATAATACCAACCAGTGATGTCACATAAGAGGATAATACACACAGTGCTGTCACAGTTACAGGGCAGGCTCAGCCAGCTCATGCTATGCTTGCTCCTCCTCTCTATATAACCCTTCCCGAGTTCGCACCTGCCTCTTAGCTCTCTTCCCAACCATCTGCCCTGTTCTCCGTTCTTCTATTTAGTCCTCGTCATTCCTTCATCCCGCCTACCCCCGATTATCCCAGTCACCCTTCTCCCACCTTCCTCTCACAGCATTCTTGGCTTCTCATTTCCAGATCATCTCATTCTATGTATTTTTTCTCACTCTATATCTCCTACCCATTCATCCACCCCCATTGTTTTTCCCTGTGTCTCTTTTCACTCTTCTCCACCCCCTTCCCTGCCTACTTCTACCCCGACATTCGCCGGCTTTTTGTCTCTACCATCTTATCGGACTTATTTCCCCCTACCTCTTGTCCTTACTCACGTTTTTGCTTCGCTTAACATACTTCCTTCATGCTCCTAATTGCCCCCCCCCTACTCACTCTTCTCTTCATACCCATCCCCTTCTTTTAATTTCCTTCTTCTAATACACACAGCTTGATGTCACAAGTACAGGGATAATACACACAGGAGTCACACTACAGGGAATATAACCACAGCGATTTGTCACAGTGACAGGGATAATACACACATGGTGTAGGTACAGTATCAACAGTGGCAAGTCGAATTCCAGGAGTCACGTACAGGAACATGATGTCCAACAGGAATAACATGATGTCCAGTCGCGTATATACACAGTGATGTCACCGTACAGGGATTATATACCACAGTGAGTCACAGTACCAGAGATAATACAAACAGTGGATGTCACAGCTACAGGATAATACACACAGTTGATGTCACAGTACAGGGAAATAAACACACAAGCGATGTCACAGTACAGGGATAAACACACAGTGAGTCACGCAGAGTACAGGGATATACACACAGGATGTCACAGTACAGGGGATAATACCCACAGTGATGTCACCAGATACAGGGATAATACACACAGTGAGTCACACGTACAGCGAGAATACCACACAGTGATGTCACAGTAACAGGGACGATATACACTACAGTGATGTCACATTATAGGGATAATAAACACACAGTGATGTCACAGTACAGAGATCAGTTCAAGGATATACACACAGTGATGTACTGGATATACACAGAGTCACAGAGGGAGAATGCCACACAGTGATGTCACACGTACAGGGATAATACACACAGTGATGTCCTCGGTACAGGGGACAACATCACAAAGTGTGTCACAGTACAGGGATAATACACACAGTGATGTCACAGTACGAGAAAAACAACGAAGCATTCAGGATAATAACAGAGTCACAGTGGGAAAAAGTGTCACTACAGGGGATAACGTGAGGTACAGACGGGATAAACACAGTGATGTACAGCTACAGAGATAATACACCAGTGCATGTCACAGTACAGGGATAAACACAATGATGTCACAGTACAGAGAATTTAATACAAACAGTGATGTCACAGTACAGCGAAGATAAATTACACACACGTGATGTCACAGTACAGGGAGAATACACACATGGTGAACAAGTAAGACAGGGATTAAACGTAAGTCACAGTCAGATGTCCACAGAGTACCCAGTAAGGGATAACACACTAGGTGGTGTCACAGTACGAGTTCCCACAGTGAGAGTCGGATATAACACAGTGATGTCCACAGTACAGGGATAATACACACAGTGATGTCACATGACAGGGATTCAACACAAAGTGGTGTCACAGTTACAGAGAAATACACACAGTAAGTACACAGACAGGGAATAATACACACAGTGATGTCACAGTACAGGGAACAACTGATTCACATAGTGGATACAATGTGGTTGTCCACAGTACGAGATAATACACACAGTGATGTCACAGTCACAGGATAATACACACAGTGATGTCACTAGTACAGGCGATAAGACCACAGTGATGTCAAAGTACAGGGATTAACCACATAGTGGTGTCACAGTACAGCAGATAATACACACAGTGATGCTCACAGCCCACAGGGATAATACACACAGTGATGTCACAGTACAGGGATAATACACACAGTGATGTCACAGTACAGGGATAACACACATAGTGGTGTCACAGTACAGAGATAATACACACAGTGATGTCACAGTACAGGGATAATACACACAGTGATGTCACAGTACAGGGATAACACACACAGTGATGTCAGAGATTCAGAACATGAATACTATTCATAGAGGAGGTGACGTACAATTTTCATGGTAGCCGGAGAATGTTACCACATGGTTTAGGGTTATGGTTTAATGTCTCTGTGTAAAACCTCAATCTATGGGTAATAAAAAAAATATGAAAGATTTAGATAATAAATCCCTATCCTCTCTGTGAGGTGTCTCTGCACTTGTAGAATGACGAATGGATAAAT